>OY757916.1:64940465-64957999 GCA_963585895.1 Sepioteuthis lessoniana | reverse complement strand
GGGATTGGAAGTATGAAGATTTAAAATTGGATGTGTATGGGATAGAGGTTAGTTGTTTTTTTGAGTTTTATTGCATATCAACCTTTATTGGTCATTTAACACCAAATTCATTTTTATACAAATAATCAGATCTATTTCAAACAATTCAGTTTAGCATGGATACACAGTTTAATTGTCAAAAACATTTCTATTTCAAGCTATTCAGTTCATTCAAACTGTTCTAATTCTGCCAGTTCAGTTTTGCATAAGTATAGATCTTGTTTACACAGTTAAATGTCAAAACAGTTCTATATTAAACAATTCACTTTAGCGTAAGTACAGTTTCAATGTCAAAAACAA
Organism: Sepioteuthis lessoniana; assembly: GCA_963585895.1. Lineage (NCBI taxonomy): Eukaryota > Metazoa > Mollusca > Cephalopoda > Myopsida > Loliginidae > Sepioteuthis > Sepioteuthis lessoniana. The sequence continues at coordinate 64,957,660 of OY757916.1, read as the reverse complement.
TTTCATTTCAAACGATTCAGTTTAGCATAAATATGCAGTTAAAATGTAAGTACACAGTTTAATTGTCAAAAATCTTTTCCTACAGATCTATCTGATCCATAGATGGGAGCCTAACCGGTATTACCAATCTCGGTCAGAGTGGACCCGAGTAATGGGAATGAAGTGGTACTTCACATTTCTCAGAGCCAAGAATTGAAACCTCACTACCAGAAGCAGCTTAGTGCCATACCCAGGCCACCCCTTTTTGTGTGTGGGGGGGAGTTTTTCCCCTACACCGAGGATACAGTCAGCGCATTCGACAAGGTATTTGTTGACAAAAAAGTTACAAAATGTCAAACTCGTATATATATATATAAAGTAAAGTCGGCGACCATAGTCGAGGGTGACTCGAAGGTTCCTTTTTCAATAGCTACTACACAGAGGTGTAGGTGAGGGCGTGACTCCTTTCCTAGATTGCTCTATTTTACTCTTGATCCCTACCTTATTATGCTGAATGTTAAGTGAGGAAGCATCAAATACCATTTTTTTAGTCTTTGGTATGACTCAAACTGAGACTGAACCCGGTTTTCCGGGCCAGTGAGCGAACACTCAACTCGCTAAGCCATTGTTGCATAATTATCTTACTCTCAAGTAGTAGTAAGAGTTAAACCTCTTACACCCATTGACAACTTTGTCAGGTAAATAAGGCAGATTGATTGCATGTTTTTGTATAAAAATGTTTGTTATAAGTTCAGACAGAAAAATACTTTGTATCGCATAATTATGTTGAAAGAGACAACAGTGAGTAATTGTCATAACTATTTGAACAAGTAGAAAATCAGTTGTTTTTTTTTTAAGCCAATGATTTTATAGATCATTAATGATTTTAAGCGGAAAAGATCCATAGTAACTTGTTTTTGAAGCTCTACCAAATAACAATTCTATAAAAAAAATAGATTAAAAAATTTAAAAATTCAGGAATTAGCACCCAAAATCACAAAACATAATTAAATGGATGCCTTGTCATGTAGATAGCAATAAAAATTAGATTTTTCTTGCGCTATCATCTTGATTTTAGCTTTTGAAACTAAACGATTGGAAGCAAATCGTTTGTTCAGATACATATGAGTAATACCGTATAAGAGAAGAGAGGAATGTATTCGTAGCCTTATATAATAAACCACAGAATTTTAGTCGGAAAATTTTACTGTATGATGTTCATTTTTCGTGATTGATTGATTGGTTGATTGGGTTTTATGGCATATAAACGTTTGTACGCCAAATCATGTTTATGCATCTTTTAAGTATAGATGATTCGTAAGCAAGAACAGTTAAATGGTGAAACAATTCAATTCAATGCAAGTCATTTGTTTGATCACAGTTTAAATGTCAAATAGTTCTATTTGACCCATGGATAAGACCCTATTAGGTGGTTCCACCCGGGTAAGAGTAGGTCTGGGAGTAATAGCAATGATGAGGTACTCCATTTTCCCCAAATCTCTAAGCCTCGTCATCAGATGGCTTAATATCATATCCAGGACACTCGTTGCGGTGTGGGGGTTGATCTTTCCCCTATACAGAGATGCAGTCGATTTATTTTATAGCCACAAACGACAAGGCTTGTAATTAAGAACTGTTGGTTTATTTGCATTGACGAAGAGGAATATTATGCGTAAAAGTAAATTTGTCAAAATAAGTTTTTTTCTCTTTTGTATAAGTATTTACACATACCTATGACTAATACATCACGTGATCTACACAGATTTTTATTAAAATTCTCATATGTATAAGATGTTCATTCAAACACTTAAAGAAATATTTGTGAAAAAGGCAAAGTAATTTTTTTTTTTTCAGAAATTTTTTCCTATAAATGCAAAATCTAGATTGTTTAGAATTGGTTTATAGCAAAGATTATTCTAATCCCAGAAAATGTTTATTTTGATGCTATTCGAAATGGCAGCAAATCAATCAGAGTGTTTCAGGGTGGAACAGACGTATCTCATCAATTCTTAGGTGTCTAAGAATTGAAACAATGTAAAATTTTCAGAAGAATGTGGGATATATACAGAGAATAATGATTTAGTTAAAAAAAAATGTTTACAAATAGGGTAAACGTGGGTTTTTGCGCTACAAACTTGAGTCGAAAAGACAGGCCACGGAATAGAAAATATTTCGAGCGCTGTAGTCAGTAAAGAAGGTCATGCTGACAGTCTTCATAGACATGAAAAGACCCTTCACTATTGATTTTCTTGAAAATGTTGCAACGGTAAACGGCGCTTTCTATTGCCAATTCCAAAGGCAAAACTCATTTATTGCGTGTTACGCTGCCAGCATCGATCTCCCTGAACCTCTCTCGCCACTGGTCTCTAACTACCATCGCTCCCGGGATGTCTTCCAGGCTATATTCTGTATCGACACAGAGCTGCTGTATGTAGGTTCTATCTGGTCGTCTTACCTTTGCTTGTCCGCGTGAAGAAGTCCACAGGTGTATATCGCTTATGAGTTCGTCCTTACTTCTCCAGCAGTGTCCCGCGTGTCTGGTTCGTGTAATTTGGATAGTTTTCGTGATGGATGGTAGGTGGCCGTACAGCTGCTGCTTTGTTGGCTGTTGGCTCCGTGACTTGTTCAACATAGCTCGCAGCATTCTTGGGTAATTTCCGTCGAGCTTTTTCTCCATACTTTTAGTTAGGGTCCATGTAGCGCATCTGTATCGATACGACCGCTGCTTGGAAAAAACTGCGTTTTTCTGCACGTTGAGTTTTGATGTATTATTAATTAAAAGTTAATTATACGTCGATTGCCGTTGACATTGTGCACTCAAATTGAATACTCCTACCGCCAGGATATTCTCCTTGAATTATCTTTCTCTCTCTCTCTCTATATATATATATATATATATGTGTGTGTGTGTGTGTGTGTGTATGTGTGTGTGTGTGTATGAAACCAATAAAAAGTTAATTTTGCAATTCATCGTAAAGTTCGTTGTGAACTGCCTAAGAATAGGCAAAAGATTTTTTACACGATTACACAATGCTTCCACGAACGAATTATCAAAAACGATGTTAAGAATTTGTTCTGGGGTAATGAATGCTCATGGAAGATTCTTAGATGAAAAGAAAATATAAATTTTCTTTGATGAGAATTATAATCATTTTATATCCATTTTGATTTGAATTATTCCATAATTGCATGCAAACACAGAAAAAATAAATTCATATCTTTAAAGACATGAAACTTCATTCATTCGTAAATTTAGAGAAAAAAATCACTATAGTCTAAAACTTTTGGTACGAATTGTTTACGTGTATTTAATAGTAACCTATCAAAAACGGCTAAACATAGCGAGATATCTGTTAGAGGAACACACTTAAAATGCTCTAATATATAATATTTAAAATAAAGCTACTTTCTTTGCAATTTGCAAATTATTGTGAGGTTTATCGGACTAAACGCGGTTTCTATAAATAATGGATACAACAATGAAAGTTGACTTATAAAATAGAAGCATTAAAATCATCATAGGTCTGTAAAAATTGGATAGAGTTCCAGCAAGTTCATAGGGCATCTAGTATATATTTTTTATTCGCATTTTCTATGCATTCACACATTTATACAAACAGGTATATATATATATATATATATATATATATATATATATATATATATATATATGTGTGTGTGTGTGTGTGTGTGTGTGTGTGAACAGTCTGGATATTTTTGGCCTTAATAAGGCAACCAGTCTAGGAGAAGGAATACACTGAGTTCATAGCTTAAGAATTGATTTTGAGTCACATCCTCCTTGAGGTGGTATTGTCTGATAAACACACACTAACACACATACACACACACACACACACACCCACACATATATGTATATATATATGTGTGTATGTGTGTGTGTATTTATCCAACAGACACTGCCCTACTATTTAACCATAAATGGAGCTGGAGTAGAACAAATGTATCGATGAACTTTCAAAGGGCATTAGCACGAAGTGAAATGCAAACTGTCTCATCAAGGATTTGAACTTGGGTCACTGATTTCATTTAAAATAACCTTTACGCTAAGCGCGCTTCCATAAATTGTAACCGATTCTCAACACTTTCCCAGCGTCGCGATGGGTCGAACTAACTCGTTGAATCATATGTTGTCTACATATATATATATATATATATATATACAAACAGCCTCCCACACATATATTTATATATGTGTGTTCGTATATATATATATATATATATATATATATATATATATAAACAACAGATGATTCAACGAGTTCGTCCGACCCATCGTGACGCTGGGAAGTGTTGAGAATTGGTTGCAATTTATCATGACCAATTCCACGTGGACAGGCATTCGGCAGTGCGTGCGATAATGGAGACAGGTAAAGGTTTGGCAAGTCAGAGATTGGTGTCTGGAAATTCGTTGTGCTGTTTGGACACTTTCTGCACTCGTTCTTTGGAAACATCGTTAACAGAAGAAGAATGGCCACATCATTAATCACAATGGGTGCCATTTGTGGAACAGGAACATTGGAAGCGAGTAGAAGGGTGGATTCAGAAATGGAAGGCACGGGGGCGTTTTGAAGGAGGAAAAGAGAAAAGAAATCGGAGATAAACAAGAGGAGAATGGGGAAGGGGAATTGAAGCAAGGAAAAGAAAGGGAAGTTGGTTAAAAAGGGAGGGAGAGGGAAGAATCCCCGAAACATGGGAGAGGAAGTGGTAGCGAATATAAGAAAGTACAGAAAAAGGAAGGAGAAGGTTTTGAAGGAAAAAGAGAAAGAGTGTGTGGAAAAGAGAAAATATAAAAGCTAGAAGAGAGAATGTAAAAATGGAAGAAGGGGTTTCGGTAGTTGGAGATAAACAACGGGCCTGAGATTGGAAATTGGTTTAATTTGGTTTCTTTGTTTAATGGTATATCAAATTTCGTAGGTTATTTAATGCCAAAGCCAACCTTTTAGAAGGACAGCTATGATACTATTTAATCTATAGCTTGATGGGGGATGAGGTTTGGTTTTGTTTTGTTTTATGGCACATCAACCATTGTACGTTATTAATGCTAAATCCATTTTTATACGTATAAACAGTTCTATTTCAAACGATTCAATTTAGCATAAGCATACATTTTAGTTTTATTTGACCCATAGATAGGACCCTATCAGGTGCCACCACTACGGGTAAAGTGGACCAGAGAGCGATGGCAAAGCTCCAACATTACTGAAGCCTCACCATCAGATTGTTTCGTGTCATATCCAGGAAACTCGTTGGTGGGGGTCTTAACCCTATACAGAGAAGCAGTCAGTGTTTTCTACAGCCCTAGATGACTGGACAAAGTGGGGATAAGGAGGTTCATATCTTTCCCAAGCGACTGGAGTTCGAATTCACTCCAAGGATTCAGTCTAGAAATTGAACAATTATACCACTGGGACTCCTTATGGAGGGGGAATTGAAACAAATGAAAAAAAAGAAAAACTGGTTAAAGAGAGGGAGCAGAGAGAGAGAGAGAGGGGGGGCATGGTGATAATATATGAAAGTATAAGAGAAAAAGAAGGAAAACGTTTGCAGTGAAAAAGAGAAAGAACTAGCGTGTAGGAGAGAAAGTATAAAGCATAAGAAGGGGTAAGTTTTGAGAGTAAAAGCAACAGGAGTTATAGAGAATATAAAAGAAAGGAATTGGATTGTCCAAGGTAAAGAAAGAAGGAAGTTGTGGGTGAAATAAAAGAAGTGGGGTATTCGAGGTTTAAAGAGCTGGAAGAAGCATGGAGAGGAAAAGAATATTAAAGAAAGAGAGAGAGGGGGAGTTCGAGGAAAAAAGAGTGATGAGGGAAAATTTGATAGGAAGAAGAGGGAGATAAATATGGTTTTGGGTTCTTTGTTTAATGGCATATCAACCTTTGTAGGTTATTTAATGCCAAAGCCATTCTCCTAGAAGAACAGTAGTCGCACTATTTAACCCATAGCTGGGAGGATAAGGGGGTTCAAACCTTTCCCAAGGGTATTTGCTCGAAAGTGAACGTAATAGCGTGACTGGAGTTCGAACTCGCTTATTACGATTCCGCAGTCCATCGCTTTAACCACGACACCACGAGGATACCTCCCACCTGGAGATAAAGAGGAAGAATAATAACCGAAAGAAAAGAGAGAGAATGGGAGAAAGATGCAAAAAAACATTTTTAGAAAGAAAGATAAAAGACAGAAAGTCCTTGGAAAGAAGAAGAAAAAAGGCGTTCCGAAAAGCAGATAAGAAAAGAAGGTTTTTTTTTTAGGGGGAGAGAAGAGTATAACGTTAAAAACAGTGAGACATTCCCGTAGCTTTCTATTTTACCAGCTTCATGAAAAAGATTTAACAGTTTCGGCTTCTTTGTTTAATGGCATATCAATCTTCATGGGTTTTTAATGCCAACTCAATTCTTGTAGAAGCACAGTAGTGATATTTTTTAACACATAACGAAGAGATAAGGGGGTTCGTACCTTTCCCAAAGGTATTAGTCTGAAAGTGAAAGTCATAACTCGAATGGAGTTCGAACTCGCTAACTACAATGTTGCAATTGATCACGTTAGCCACAGAGTTTCAACAAAAGATTTAACGATACATTTCTCTTATAAAAAGTTAAATTAAACATTGCATAATTTGGTTTATATATAGATATTTTCAAGTTGGATGTGTTAAATAAACATGTAACATTTTTATTTTGTTATAATCTGGGCAAAAACCAACAATGTTTAATTAAAAAAATCTCATAAGAGTCACTCACATTAAAAATGTTTATCAACGAAAGGGTGGGAATTTTTTTCTCAGAAACATATTAAATTCGTAAAATAATATAAAGATAAAACTGGTAAATCTCTTTTTGTTATATTTCGTCTTTATCTTTTAGATGAAGCATTTTTATCATTAATTTTCAAACTTTATCAAAGGAACTTAAAGAAATAATTGTTTTTTACCGTTGAGGCTACATCGCCACAATAACGGGCGGGCCTTTGAAACTAGTGGACAAGTTCACCTACCTAGGAAGCAGTGTCTCATCAAACAAGAAAGACCTCAACACGCAACTAGCAAAGGCATGAACCACTATGGATAGGCTATCGGTCGTATGTAAGTCAGACATGTCCTATAAAAGGAAACGCAGTTTTTTCCCCAGCAGCATTTGTGTCGATACTGCTATATCGATACACCATATGGACGCTAACTAAACGTATGGAGAAAAGGCTTGACGGCAATTACACAAGAATGCTGTAAGCTGTATTAAACAAGTCCTGGAAGCAACATCCCACAAAACAGCAGCATTGCGGCAGCCAACCACACATCACGAAAACTATCAAAGTTAAACGAACCAGATATGCAGAACACTGCTGGAGAAGTAAGGACGAACTCATAAGCGATATACACATGTGGACCCCTTCACATTGACGATCAAAAGCTGAACGACCAGCTAGAGTCAATATATAATAGTTCTGTGCTTGAAGGCGTCCGGGGAGCGATGGAAGATAGAGAGGGGTGACGAGAGAGGGCCAGGGAAATCCGTGCAGGCAGCGTGACGATGACGATGTCCCTGTTTTTATTTTGCTTTACCGAAGAAAGATATTCGAACAAGAGTCTTTTTCTTATGCATTTTAAAGCTGACGATGTCCAGATAAAATATTTATCGAAACGTCTGGTGAACGACTGAAACAACAAAGAGTTCAATTGTATAAATAATTCATTAAATGTGATTGACTCTTTTTAAAACTACAGATAGAATAACATTTCTAGTTTTGGATTCTTCTGTGTTTTTAGATATACACAGCAGCAACAAATACACACACATAACACGTATATAAATACGCTCAACACGTTTATAAATAATCTCAACACGTTTATAGAAACACTCACCACATTTATAAATACGCAAAACACGTTTATAAATACGCACAACACACAAGTTTATACAGACACATACGTCTCATGTTTATAGATACATATACACAAACCACTGGTTTATAAAAACATATAATTCCTTCATGAGTACTCACATCAAATACGTACTGATATATGTTTTCATTCAACTCTTTTCAGGATTCAAATCACTCGAAACTAGAAACAATAAAAAAAGAATATTGGTATCTACACATTTCAAACTCACTTAAAAAGAATCCCTATAGTTCAGCAGTTAAAAAAATAGTTTCTTTATTCGGGTCCTAAATTCAATCAGTTATTGAATTGACAGAAAAAAACCATCAATCGTCCAGTCTCGGTGGTAAAAATGGAACTTCATGTTTTTCAATAAGGAAAAAAGTTATACATTTGTATTGGCTAAAATATTAGGATGCACACATCCTATAAACACTGACTTCTTAAGGAGTGAGAGCGAGAGTGGTAGAGTTATATATATATATATATATATATATATATATATATATATATATATATATATATATATATATATAAAATTAAAAAACAATTTATTTCACAAGCATATCAGATGGATTCGAACAGTAATTTGTTTCTTTTTAGCCATTAACACTGGGGAATACATTTCATCTTACATAAGGTTTAATGTATGATAATTTGAATATACATCTATACTAAAAAAATAAAACAAAATAAAAAACCCATACATCTGTATTTATATGTCTCAGCCTGGAAAATCTTCCAATATATAAGAAATCCGTTGTTTTCTTTACTTCCGGTCGTCCGTCGTTATTAATCTTCTTGTTTCTTATTAATAATATTATATATATATATATATATATATATATGTAGAGAGAGAGAGAGAGAGAGAGAGAGAGAGAGAGAGAGAGAGAGAGAGAATGAAAAAATTATTGGTATTCAATTATTAAACTTTAGTTGAGAATGGTTTCTTGATATGAAGGCAATTTAATAAATAAAGGGAACTTTTTGAAGAAGGTAGAATATTTTTTTCGGAATTTTTTTTCTATAAATGTATACTCTGCATTGTTTTGAATTGGTTTATGGCAAAAATTATTTCAATCTCGCAAATATCTCCGTTTTTAGGCTATTCAAAATGCGGTCAAATCAAAGAGAATACTCTAGGCTTGAACAGAGGTCTGTAATCAATTTTTTGGTGCCTGAAAAGTGCACATCCGGTAAAATTTACAGAATAATGTACTACTACTAATAATGTACGAATAATAATTACCGAGTCATTGGCCTAGTGGGTAGAGCGTTCGTCAATGGTCCGGGAAACCGGGGTTCAGTCCCTGGTCGGGTCATACCAAGGACTTTAAAAATGGTACTTGATACCTCTTTGCTTAACACTTAGCATTATAAGGTACATATCAAGGGTAAGTTGGAGCAATCCAGGGAGTGGAGTAGCGCCCTCCCCTGCATCTTAGTGTTGTAGCTATTGAAAAGGGAGCCTTTAGATCACCCTCGACTACGGTCGCCAACTTTACAACTTACTACTAATAATAATTATAATTTGTACGGAGAAGAAAGTTTTAGTAAAAAAAATGGGCTAAACATAGGTTTGGTACAACGAGCTTGATTCAAAAAGACAATCCATGGAGTAATAAAGAAATAGTTCCGGGCTCAGAGGTCAATAAGGAAGGCTATCGTTAGTCTTTTGGAGCATGAAAAGACCCATCAGAATTGATTTCTTTGAAAAAGATGCAACGGTAAACAGTGCTTCCTATTATCAATTCTTTCGACAAAAGTCATCTTATTGAATGACAATTGCATTTCGCTGCTTATCTTCATACTAATGTAAATGGTGGTAGCATTTTATTTTTGAGGAATATACAAAAAGCTGAATAAGTAAACAAATAGAATTAGATGGAACAGATATAATCATATTGAAAAACTATAACCATTTGGGAAAAGGTGAATCAAACAGAATCGTTTATAATAGATAAAATAGAGCAAAGAATTGTTTGTAATTAATTCGAATAACTATATTCATTTCGAATAAATAATATCATTTGGAAGAAATTGAATTTATTGATATGAATAGAATTCATTTGAATAATTCAAAAGAAACAAAATCAATCTGTATCCTTTGAAAGTTAAATTTCTTTTTATTACGTTTTGGTCAATATAATCTTCGAGTTTCTTAGAGTGTATATAGTGTTCTTGGATGTTGTCCAGTCTTTTCTTCAGCTTCTGAAAAACGTTGATTGAAAAAGAAAATCTTGAACTTTTCGAGAAAAAGCTCATAAAATTACCTCATAGGTTACCGAGTACAACATACGAATCCAGAGAAAACATCAGCTGAAATGTTCTGCATAAATTTGTCAGTCCAAATAATTCATGCGATAATGTCAATATTTCATAGTAGAATTTCAAACAATATTAAGTGTTTTATTTTTTATTTTTTTCGTGAGCAAGTGATCAGTTGTTTTTATCGCCATTACATCAGTCGCCTTATTCCGTAAGATCATGTGCGTCGAATGTTTTAACTTTTAAATATCACCGACGTTCTGCCATGTTCAGTTGTTTTTATAAATCTCTGGAGAAAAGTTACAATTGCAATGATACTTCTACTGACCTTTTGGCGGATAGGAGACTGCCAATCAAATTTTAATTATTTTTAATGACTTTTAAAGAGTCCTAAAATGATTAAAAAGGATCTCAAACCACGATTGTGGGAATTTAGAATTTTTCGAATTTTAACTCGTTGATCAGAAAGACGGAGTTTGCTTTATAAAATTAGAAACATTCTACGAAAGATTAGAGATAAATGCAGTATTGATAGAGATGAATGCAGCTCAAACAAAGGGATAAATACCCCCTCAAAAGAGATCAATATACCAAAAAACAAAGAGATGAATACATCGAGAAGAAAGAGGTGACTTAGAGAAAAAGAGGGATACCACCAGAAGAAAGAGATCAATACAAGATGTAAAGATGAATCCACTTAGAAGAAAGAGATGAATACACCCAGAAGAGAGAGAAAAATATACCTTGCGCTAAAGATGAATACACGGAGAAAAAAGAGATGAACACACCCAGAAAAATGATGAATACACCCAGAAGAAAGAGATAAATACACGTAGAAGAATGAGAGGAATACATCTAAAAAAAAAAAAAAAAGATTTATACACCCAGAAGAAAGAAGGATACACTCAAAATTAAGAGATAAATACACACAGAAGAATGGAACGAATACATCCACAGAAAAGATGAGAACTCTCAAAAGAAAGAGATAAATTCACCCAGAAGAAAGAAAAGGATACACCCTGAAGAAAGAGATGAATACACCCAGAAAAATGATGAATACCCAGAAGAAAGTGATGAATACAGACTTTATCTTTTTTACACCTAGAAGAAAGGGGTAAATACAAACAGAAGAAAGAGATATACACACCCAGAAAGAATATATACACTCAGTAGAAAAAGATAGATACAAGCAGAAGAAAAGGAAGTATGAACCAAAAAGAAAGAGATGAATGAAAGTAGAAGAAAGGGATAAAGATAGCATGAGAAAAAAAAAAATGGAATACACACAGAAGAAAGAAATTAATGCGCCATAAGAAAGAGATAAATACACCCAGAGGAAAGGGATGAATACACCCAGAAAAACAGATGAATACACCCAGAAGAAAGAAATTAATACAGCCAGTATAAACTGATATATATATATATATATATATATATATATATATATATATATATATATATATATATATATTTCTAGAAGAAAGAGATGAATGCACCCAGAAGCATAAGATAAATACACTTAGAAAAAAGGGACGGATGCACCTAGAAGAAAGGTTAATAAAGCCGGAAAAAAGATGAATACCCCCAGAAGAAATAAATGAATGCAGCCACACTAAACTAATATATATATATATATATATATACATATATATATAATATATTATATATAAAAGAGATGTATACACCCAGGATGAAGAAATGAATATAGCCAGAGTAAACAGACGTATACACCCAAAAGAAAGACATTAATAGATGCAGAAGAGATGTATACGCCAGGAAGAAAGAGAGAAATTTTATAGCAAATCCATCCTTGTAGAGGGATAGTTGCGATACTATCTAATCCTTATCTGGGTGCGTGAAAGAGGTTCATGCTTTTCCCAAGTGAATTAATCCAAAAGTGAATGTAATTGCGCAAGTGGAGTTCGAACTCGCTTTCTACGATTTTGCACTCCAACACGTTAGCCACAATACCACAGGGACACATCTAATTTTTTAGTGGCATAGAATATTTTTCAGTAACCAAAAGTCTTGTGAATTTCTGAGTTCAAATATCTACAGAATGGAACGATTTTTTTGTTTTTGTAAAAATGCAACTTGCTGCAGAAATAAGATGTGTCGGCCATATTGAATATGTCATGTAATTGGCAACAACAAAGAAAATAAATCAAGACACTCCATGAAAGCTTTTATTTGACGCGCTGCAGGTGGCAATAAATAGGAGTATCAGATCGATTAGATCCCACTGGAACAGAAAGTCACAAAAACTGATTAGAATAATGAAGCTTATCGAAGCCATATGCTGAGAGAATCGAAATACTAAAATTCTTTATGACTTTTATGCAGATTAGAAGAAGAGATATTGTTTGGTTTAATTTGGTCAGGTTTTGTTTAGTTGTTTACAGACAAAAGAAAACTCCTTATGGGCTGTGAAATCAATGCAGGTATTATATTCTCAGTCAAGTTACGCTAAAAGCATCAGTTTCTGTAGGACCTTCAAAGTTAAGCAACAAAGATCCTACACAGTACTAAGATAGGTAGATACTTAGGGACGGCGGATACCGCAAGATCCCTTAGGCTGGAGAGCCAGACTAAAAAAAAAAAAAACGGTAAGTAGATTCTATGTCTAACATAACTTGTTTGGTTTGGTTTATTCCTTCATGACATTTAAATCCCACACGGGTTTTTCAATACCGATGTTTTATTCAGTTGTATATGTTTGCTTGTAACCATAACTATATTTCAATATTACATAACATTTTTTAATTGCAACTATTTTCGTTTTGGCCTAATGAGTAGAGTGTTCGCAAATGATCCGGGAGACCGGGGTTCAATCCCAGGTCAAGTCATACCAAAGACGCAAAAAATGGTACTTGATGTCGCCTTGCTTAAAAATCAGCATTATAAGGTAGGGATCAAGGGTAAAGTGGAGCAATCCAGGGAATGGAGTAGCTCCCTTCCCTACACCTCAGTGTTGTAGCTATTGAAACACAACTCCGCTTAAAAATTAACCTTGTGTGATATCCTGCCCGAGCGGAGGGGTTGGTAAATATGATAGAATAATCAGAGTTAAATAGCACAACTTTTAAACACTTCACTGTCTGCAAACAAATGATTAATATAGATTAGAATTATAAATGTTAGTAAAAATTGAAACCATTTAACTATGTAGAAACAATAGCAATACTAGTGTGCAAACTCATTTAGTTTGTTTAAAATGTTACCTACAAACTATTCGCTTACAAATCATATACACTCAATATATATGTATAAAGAGGATTTGACATTAAATAACGAACAAAAGTCGATATGCCATTAAACCAAACCAAACCAAACAAAATTTTTACATTGTTATATGATATCAAGTATTCGAATTTAATAGTAATAATTCATAAATAACTATGTGGTTTCTATAATCTATTTCAATGAAATAATCACTTGTTTATCCACAGTTATATGGTTTCTCACTAAAACAAATAATATTTAGTAATTCGAGCATCAAGTAACTATTCCTAATGCAAACAATAAGCATTCAGCTACACGTTTTCAAATATTTCCGTCAAAAGCTAATAATATGATACAAATAATTTTCAAATAGATCTATTTGATTCGTAGATTGGGACCAAACAATTACTATTTGTCTTGGTCAGAGTAGACCTTCGTGTAATGGTAATGAAAGAATACTACACAACCCTTATATCTCTAGAACTGTTGCTTCATCCTTCAATGCAGTACAGAGCCAAACCAAAAATACTCATTCTTAAGGGGTGGTGGTGGTGGTGGTGATGGAGGGTCTAATCGATCTGCAGATGATTGTAGTCGATGTATTCTAAGCCCCGTCACCAGGGCGATCAGATCTTGTTTTTGTTAAACTAAAAAAAAAAAAAAAAAAAAGAAAGAAATTATGAAACTATATGATAGTGAATGTAATATCGAAAGACCCCTGCTAGAATTGATTATAAAAAGCTGGATGAATATTTGGCCATTGCTGTGAAACACAAGAGAGATTCAATAGATTTGTAATTTGATACGAATTTAACTGAAATGGCCTGGGAGGATTATGATTTGGTTTGATTATTTGGTTTAATGGCATATCAACCTTCCATGGTTAATTAGTGTCAAATCACACACACACACACACACATATATATATATATATATATATATATAGAGAGAGAGAGATAGAGATAAAGATTTGTAAACGAATAATCTGTTGGTAACTTTATCTTTAAACGAGTTAAAGCTCCAGTCAGCTGGGGCTGTAGAATACACCGACTGCACCTCTGCAGAGAGATAAGACTCCCCAACAAGTGTCCGGGATATGACACTAAACAATCTGATGTTGAGGTTACAGTGATGCTGGGGCTTTTGGGATTGCGGAGTGCCCTCGCTTCCAAGTCCACTCTGGGTCGGAGAGCTAGCGCCTGATAGGGTTCTACCTATGGATTAAATAGAATTAAACAGTGTACTTAAGCTAAACTGAATTGTTTGAAATGAACTGTTTTTGACATTGAAATTGTACTTATGTTAAACTGAATTTGTTTAATAAAGAACTTTCTGACATTTAATTGTGTGTATACAAATCTATACTAATACTAAACTGAATTGTTTGAATTAGAACTGTTTGACTAAACTGAATAGCTTGAAATCGAAATATTTTGGACAATTAAACTGTTTACCAATGCTAAACTGAATTGTTTATTTGTATAAAAATGGATTTGGCATTATATAACCGACAAGAGTTAATATGCCATAAAACCCTAACAACCAGCCAACCAAACCTTGACCGTTTTTTTAATGCCAAATCCTTTTTTTACATTTATATTATATCAATGATTTTAAGCGGATAGTTTGTTGATAACGTTTATTTTAAACGAGCTACAGCTCGTTTTGTTTGTATATAAATGGTTTCAAGTATTACTATTTATTGTTTGCTCGCAGTTTCAAATTTCAAGTATAGTAAATGATTAAGTGGTTTTATTTGACCCGTGAATGTGACCCTAACTGGTGCTACCACTCAGCAGAATCCAGTTGATGGGTCACACTTCGGTCAGCCGTGATGTCAGCGGCACGGATCAGGTCGGGTATATCTCGTCACTGGACATACCTCGAGCCTCAGGGAGCCGTCCCCTTGGCTTTAATCCTCCTCGGAGGGGTTAGGTTTACCGCCTGGCACCTGAGGTGCCCCTTTTTAGGGGAATGCCGATGTGGCCCGAGGCATTTTTAGGAATACCAGTTGCGTCTGGGCTATGGCCCTGCACCCGGCCCACCTTTAAAAAAGCCTTGTACCACATTCGTCCGTTTTGTGGGACGGCCGACATATACCGATATCACTCCGGGCAGAGTAAACTAGGGAGTAATGGTAATCATGGGGTACTCAACATTCCCCAAAGCCCTGTGACAGGAGTCTCATCATCAGCTGGTTTAGTGTTATATCCAGGACAGTTGTTAGAGGTGTCTTACCTGCGGTGATGCAGTCGGCGTATTTGACAGCCAGAGGCAACAAGGCTGATGGGATATATATATATATACTTTTTACATGATATATTTTGATGTAACTTATTGTTATATAATAACTGTTGACATGGATTTTGGGTTCGGTCCTGATGACCCTGTGTGCTTTGACAAGCCATCACGTTGTGATTAGTAAACAGGGAGATGGCAGTGCGTCAGGGTAGGCCGGTCGAGCAGGTGTGTAACCGGAAGGAGACCACGTGATATGAGAACCACGCGTTCAGATTTAGACAGAGAGTCCAGTCAGAATCGAGTGTCGAGCCAGGGATACTCAGCCGATCAGAGGCGTTAGGTCGTCTCTGACGATACGGCTTGCAAGGGGGTGCAAGTGTTAGCACCTCCTGGCTCTAGGAAGATATGGGACAATAAGAAGTCCCCTCTCTGAAACTTATAACAAACTGTGTACCCCTTTCGAGAATAAAATGAGGGAGAGATATTTTTATAAAGAAGTGTGTTTCGTTTCGTTAATTGAAGTTCGTTCATTATCTTTGATTACGTTCTTGGTTGGATCTATGAGAAGTATACAACATTATTAGAATAATTTAAACTGTAGGACATTGTAAGTAATTACTATTTTTATTCAGTAAATCAAAGATAGTAATCAATGAGAAATACGGACTTGATATTTCTTAACGATGATTTCTATATTAGGACAATAGGGGACAAATTGGCCTCCACTTTCTCCTCAGAGCACAAAAGTATTTCTCTTAGTTTACAGTTGAGAAACGATAAAAATTTCAAATCACATAAATATGAAGTAAAAAAACTTATCAAAATATTTTAAGCTTTTTCAAATATGTTTAGTTTGATTTCTTCGTTTAATGACATATTAACCTTTGTGGGTTACTTAATGCCAAAGTCATCCTTGTAGAAGAATAGTAGTGGTTCTATTTAACCCATTCCAGGAGGGATAAGGGGGTTCATGCCTTTCTCAAGGCTATAAGTCTGAAAGGGTAAGTATTAGTGTAACTGGAGATTAAACTTGCTCTATTCGATTTCGTGCGTTAACCACAACACCACGAGGACCCTTTCTAGAAAATCAGACCCTCATAGCGTGCTGATAGCACTGAGTTCCTAGTATCACTCTCGCCGTCTTTCCAGATCAAATACCGCTCGACGCAGATCTTCTAGAATGCATCCAGTGTCGACATAGAGCCGATTTAAGTAAGCCTTTTCAGGTCAGCCAACACTGGGGTAAGAAGAGTCCATAAATGAGAACGAACATATTAGCGACAGAGTAATGGCAATGGAAGATTACTCCACACTGCGCTCATCTCCCGAACTCCATCAGGCAGAGTCAGCTTGGTGTCATACCCAGGATACAATTTTTTTGTGGAGGGCTTGATATATATCTTTCTAAAAGAGATACAGTCAATTAATTTTTTGCCTTGCCGGCTGGACAGTGTTGGATCCTGAAGGTGTAATGCAGTCCATGGCATAATAAAGCGTTTTATGCTATCTTTTTTTCTATAACTGGAATTGATTTTCGAATACAATATTTCTTCTCTTACTACTTTGAGCGTTATACCAAGCCCTTAGTTTA
>OY757916.1:64807965-64932965 GCA_963585895.1 Sepioteuthis lessoniana | reverse complement strand
CACCCAAACATACTGTAGACTACTATGACGTTCGTGTTAGTTTACAGCCAGAGCATCAGCCGTTGGAAACGACGTGATACATCGCGTTAAAACAATAAAGTATTACAGTTTTATCCTTTAATATTAATTTTTGTGTTAATTTGTTAAATATAGTCACCAAACTTGAGTTTAAGTTCGAAATATTTATGCTAATCTGTTGAAGTTACGGTAAGTGGTGTACATCGATTGTTTGGAGTTTTGTTCCACTGGCTGACTAATCTGTGGTAATCGGTCAGCTGGGGCCGTAGAATTCACCGACTTCTCTACAGAGGAGTAAGACCCCCCACAAAGAGTTACCTGCATATGACACTAAACAATCTGATGGAGAAGCTCCAGTAATGCTGGAGTTTGGGGGAATGCGGGGTACCCCTTCATTGCCATCGCTCCCAGGTTCACTCTGGCCCTGAGAGGTAGCACCGGATAGGGCTCTATCTATAGATTAAATAGAACTGCATACTTATGCTTAACTGGACTGTTTGAATTTGAACTGTTTGACCAAACTGAATAGCTTGAAACAGAAATGTTTTGACAATTAATCTGTGTACTAATATTGAAACTGCGTATTTATGCTGGATTGTTTGAAATGAAATTTTTTTTACATTGAAACTGTACGTACGCTAAACTGAATTGTTTAATATAGAACTGTTTTGACATTTAACTGTGTAAACAAAATCTATACTTATACTAAACTGAATTGGCTGAATTAAAACTCTTTGACTCAACTGAGTAACTTTAAATAGAAATGTTTTTGACAATTAAACTGTGTACACATGCTAAACTGAATAGTTTGAAATAGAACTGACTATTTGCATAAAAATGGATTTGGCCATAAAACCCAACCAACCAACAAACTAACCAACTAATCTGTGGTAAACGTTTTGATTTTAGTCTTGCCGTGTGAATCACCTCAAGTTTTGTAAAGATTTTTTTAGGCTTAAAGATTCGATTTGTACGCTGCTTATTATAGTAATTGTCTTCTAACAGTCCAGTCAGCTGGGGTTGTAGAATACACCGATTGCATCTTTGCACAGGGGTAAGACGCGCCTAATGAGTGTCCTGGATATAATACTTAATCATCTGATGGTGAGGTTCCAATCATGGAGTTTTATGGAATGTGGAGTACTCCTTCTTTGCCATTACTCCCAAGTTCTATCGTATCCAGAGTAGCAGTAATTGTTAGGGTCTCATCCATAAAACAGGTTAATCACTTACTATACTTGAACCCATTGACAAATGATTAACATTAAATTGGAAGTTAGCAGAATTTTTTATACCATTTGACTGTGTGCAAACAAATGAGAATATGGCTCGTTTAAAAATGTTACCTACAAATTATTCCCTTAAAATTCATATGTACGAACAGGATTTGGCATCAAATACTTATCAAGAGTTGATATTCCATTAAACCAAAAAACCTAACCTAATTTTGTCTTCTAACTATAGACCAATTTACATATCTTGGCTTCTACTGGAATTTATTTAGGAATGCGAATTAAAAGACAATTTCACTGTTTTCCTCTACTTTAAGTTATTTTATTCGTCCAATAAATGGCTGGGAAACAATTACATTATTAATTTTTGTTATTTAATCTATTTTTTCATGGTTTATTCTATGAAGTCATAATGTAGTTTCAAATCAAGAAATGTTTTTTGCCTTATCTTTTATACATATATCTACGATTGTACACAAAACCTAAGCAAACATTATGTTAGTCTGCTAATTCCATGATTCTTTATAATAAGTTAGTCTGCTAATTCCATGATTTTTTATAATAAGTTAGTCTGCTAATTCCATGATTTTTTATAATAAGTTAGTCTGCTAATTCCATGATTTTTTTATAATAGGTTAGTCTGCTAATTCCATGATTCTTTATAATAAGTTAGTCTACTAATTCCATGATTTTTTATAATAAGTTAGTCTGCTAATTCCATGATTCTTTATAATAAGTTACTCTGCTAATTCCATGTTTTTTTATAATAAGTTAGTCTGCTAATTCCATGATTTTTTATTATAAGTTAGTCTGCTAATTCCATAATTTTTTATAATAGGTTAGTCTGCTAATTTCATGATTCTTTATAATAAGTTAATCTGCTAATTCCATGATTTTTTTTTAAGTTAGTCTGCTAACTCCATGATTTTTTATAATAAGTTAGTCTGCTAATTCCATGATTTTTTATAATAAGTTAGTCGGCTAATTCCATGATTTTTTATTATAAGTTAGTCTGCTATTTCCATGATTTTTTATAATAGGTTAGTCTGCTAATTTCATGATTCTTTATAATAAGTTACTCTGCTAATTCCATGTTTTTTTATAATAAGTTATTCTGCTAATTCCATGATTTTTATTATAAGTTAGTCTGCTAATTCCATGATTTTTTATAATAGGTTAGTCTGCTAATTCCATGATTCTTTATAATAAGTTAGTCTGCTAATTCTATGATTTTTTTTTATAACTTAGTCTGCTAATTCCATGATTCTTTATAATAAGTTAGTCTGCTAGTTCCATGATTTTTTTTTATAAGTTAGTCTGCTAATTCCATGATTTTTTATAATAAGTTAGTCTGCTAATTCCATGATTCTTTATAATAAGTTAGTCTGCTAATTCCATGATTTTTTTTTTATAATAAGTTAGTCTGCTAATACTATGATTTTTTATTATAAGTTAGTCAGGTAATTCCATGATTTTTTTATAATAAGTTAGTCTGCTAATTCCATGATTTTTTATAATAAGTTAGTCTGCTAATTCCATGATTTTTTATAATAGGTTAGTCTGCTAATTCAATGATTCTTTATAATAAGTTAGTCTGCTAATTCCATGATTTCTTATTATAAGTTAGTCTGCTAATTCCATGATTCTTTATAATAAGTTAGTCTGCTAATTCCATGTTTTTTTATAATAGGTTAGTCTGCTAATTCCATGATTTTTTATTATAAGTTAGTCTGCTAATTCCAAGATTTTTTATAATAGGTTAGTCTGCTAATTTCATGATTCTTTATAATAAGTTAGTCTGCTAATTCCATGATTTTTTTTTAAAGTTAGTCTGCTAATTCCATGATTTTTTATAATAAGTTAGTCTGCTAATTCCATGATTTTTTATAATAAGTTAGTCGGCTAATTCCATGATTTTTTATTATAAGTTAGTCTGCTCATTCCATGATTTTTTATAATAGGTTAGTCTGCTAATTCCATGATTCTTTATAATAAGTTAGTCTGCTAATTCCATGATTTTTTTTTATAATAAGTTAGTCTGCTAATTCCATGATTCTTTATAATAAGTTAGTCTGCTAATACTATGATTTTTTATTATAAGTTAGTGCTAATTCCATGATTCTTTATAACAAGTTAGTCTGCTAATTCCATGATTCTTTATAATAAGTTAGTCAGCTAATTCCATGTTTTTTTATAATAAGTTAGTCTGCTAATTCCATGATTTTTTTATAATAAGTTAGTCTGCTAATTCCATGATTTTTTATAATAGGTTAGTCTGCTAATTCCATGATTCTTTATAATAAGTTAGTCTGCTAATTCCATGATTTTTTTTAATAATAAGTTAGTCTGCTAATTCCATGATTTTTTATAATAAGTTAGTCTGCTAATACTATGATTTTTTATTATAAGTTAGTCTGCTAATTCTATGATTCTTTATAATAAGTTAGTCTGCTAATTCCATGATTTTTTTATAATAAGTTAGTCTGCTAATTCCATGATTTTTTATAATAGGTTAGTCTGCTAATTCCATGATTTTTTATAATAGGTTAGTCTGCTAATTCCATGATTTTTTTTAATAAGTTCGTCTGCTACTTCCATGATTCTTTATAATAAGAAACTGTACGTACGCTAAACTGAATTGTTTAATATAGAACTGTTTTGACATTTAACTGTGTAAACAAAATCTATACTTATACTAAACTGAATTGGCTGAATTAAAACTCTTTGACTCAACTGAGTAACTTTAAATAGAAATGTTTTTGACAATTAAACTGTGTACACATGCTAAACTGAATAGTTTGAAATAGAACTGACTATTTGCATAAAAATGGATTTGGCCATAAAACCCAACCAACCAACAAACTAACCAACTAATCTGTGGTAAACGTTTTGATTTTAGTCTTGCCGTGTGAATCACCTCAAGTTTTGTAAAGATTTTTTTAGGCTTAAAGATTCGATTTGTACGCTGCTTATTATAGTAATTGTCTTCTAACAGTCCAGTCAGCTGGGGTTGTAGAATACACCGATTGCATCTTTGCACAGGGGTAAGACGCGCCTAATGAGTGTCCTGGATATAATACTTAATCATCTGATGGTGAGGTTCCAATCATGGAGTTTTATGGAATGTGGAGTACTCCTTCTTTGCCATTACTCCCAAGTTCTATCGTATCCAGAGTAGCAGTAATTGTTAGGGTCTCATCCATAAAACAGGTTAATCACTTACTATACTTGAACCCATTGACAAATGATTAACATTAAATTGGAAGTTAGCAGAATTTTTTATACCATTTGACTGTGTGCAAACAAATGAGAATATGGCTCGTTTAAAAATGTTACCTACAAATTATTCCCTTAAAATTCATATGTACGAACAGGATTTGGCATCAAATACTTATCAAGAGTTGATATTCCATTAAACCAAAAAACCTAACCTAATTTTGTCTTCTAACTATAGACCAATTTACATATCTTGGCTTCTACTGGAATTTATTTAGGAATGCGAATTAAAAGACAATTTCACTGTTTTCCTCTACTTTAAGTTATTTTATTCGTCCAATAAATGGCTGGGAAACAATTACATTATTAATTTTTGTTATTTAATCTATTTTTTCATGGTTTATTCTATGAAGTCATAATGTAGTTTCAAATCAAGAAATGTTTTTTGCCTTATCTTTTATACATATATCTACGATTGTACACAAAACCTAAGCAAACATTATGTTAGTCTGCTAATTCCATGATTCTTTATAATAAGTTAGTCTGCTAATTCCATGATTTTTTATAATAAGTTAGTCTGCTAATTCCATGATTTTTTATAATAAGTTAGTCTGCTAATTCCATGATTTTTTTATAATAGGTTAGTCTGCTAATTCCATGATTCTTTATAATAAGTTAGTCTACTAATTCCATGATTTTTTATAATAAGTTAGTCTGCTAATTCCATGATTCTTTATAATAAGTTACTCTGCTAATTCCATGTTTTTTTATAATAAGTTAGTCTGCTAATTCCATGATTTTTTATTATAAGTTAGTCTGCTAATTCCATAATTTTTTATAATAGGTTAGTCTGCTAATTTCATGATTCTTTATAATAAGTTAATCTGCTAATTCCATGATTTTTTTTTAAGTTAGTCTGCTAACTCCATGATTTTTTATAATAAGTTAGTCTGCTAATTCCATGATTTTTTATAATAAGTTAGTCGGCTAATTCCATGATTTTTTATTATAAGTTAGTCTGCTATTTCCATGATTTTTTATAATAGGTTAGTCTGCTAATTTCATGATTCTTTATAATAAGTTACTCTGCTAATTCCATGTTTTTTTATAATAAGTTATTCTGCTAATTCCATGATTTTTATTATAAGTTAGTCTGCTAATTCCATGATTTTTTATAATAGGTTAGTCTGCTAATTCCATGATTCTTTATAATAAGTTAGTCTGCTAATTCTATGATTTTTTTTTATAACTTAGTCTGCTAATTCCATGATTCTTTATAATAAGTTAGTCTGCTAGTTCCATGATTTTTTTTTATAAGTTAGTCTGCTAATTCCATGATTTTTTATAATAAGTTAGTCTGCTAATTCCATGATTCTTTATAATAAGTTAGTCTGCTAATTCCATGATTTTTTTTTTATAATAAGTTAGTCTGCTAATACTATGATTTTTTATTATAAGTTAGTCAGGTAATTCCATGATTTTTTTATAATAAGTTAGTCTGCTAATTCCATGATTTTTTATAATAAGTTAGTCTGCTAATTCCATGATTTTTTATAATAGGTTAGTCTGCTAATTCAATGATTCTTTATAATAAGTTAGTCTGCTAATTCCATGATTTCTTATTATAAGTTAGTCTGCTAATTCCATGATTCTTTATAATAAGTTAGTCTGCTAATTCCATGTTTTTTTATAATAGGTTAGTCTGCTAATTCCATGATTTTTTATTATAAGTTAGTCTGCTAATTCCAAGATTTTTTATAATAGGTTAGTCTGCTAATTTCATGATTCTTTATAATAAGTTAGTCTGCTAATTCCATGATTTTTTTCTAAAGTTAGTCTGCTAATTCCATGATTTTTTATAATAAGTTAGTCTGCTAATTCCATGATTTTTTATAATAAGTTAGTCGGCTAATTCCATGATTTTTTATTATAAGTTAGTCTGCTCATTCCATGATTTTTTATAATAGGTTAGTCTGCTAATTCCATGATTCTTTATAATAAGTTAGTCTGCTAATTCCATGATTTTTTTTTATAATAAGTTAGTCTGCTAATTCCATGATTCTTTATAATAAGTTAGTCTGCTAATACTATGATTTTTTATTATAAGTTAGTGCTAATTCCATGATTCTTTATAACAAGTTAGTCTGCTAATTCCATGATTCTTTATAATAAGTTAGTCAGCTAATTCCATGTTTTTTTATAATAAGTTAGTCTGCTAATTCCATGATTTTTTTATAATAAGTTAGTCTGCTAATTCCATGATTTTTTATAATAGGTTAGTCTGCTAATTCCATGATTCTTTATAATAAGTTAGTCTGCTAATTCCATGATTTTTTTTAATAATAAGTTAGTCTGCTAATTCCATGATTTTTTATAATAAGTTAGTCTGCTAATACTATGATTTTTTATTATAAGTTAGTCTGCTAATTCTATGATTCTTTATAATAAGTTAGTCTGCTAATTCCATGATTTTTTTATAATAAGTTAGTCTGCTAATTCCATGATTTTTTATAATAGGTTAGTCTGCTAATTCCATGATTTTTTATAATAGGTTAGTCTGCTAATTCCATGATTTTTTTTAATAAGTTCGTCTGCTACTTCCATGATTCTTTATAATAAGAAACTGTACGTACGCTAAACTGAATTGTTTAATATAGAACTGTTTTGACATTTAACTGTGTAAACAAAATCTATACTTATACTAAACTGAATTGGCTGAATTAAAACTCTTTGACTCAACTGAGTAACTTTAAATAGAAATGTTTTTGACAATTAAACTGTGTACACATGCTAAACTGAATAGTTTGAAATAGAACTGACTATTTGCATAAAAATGGATTTGGCCATAAAACCCAACCAACCAACAAACTAACCAACTAATCTGTGGTAAACGTTTTGATTTTAGTCTTGCCGTGTGAATCACCTCAAGTTTTGTAAAGATTTTTTTAGGCTTAAAGATTCGATTTGTACGCTGCTTATTATAGTAATTGTCTTCTAACAGTCCAGTCAGCTGGGGTTGTAGAATACACCGATTGCATCTTTGCACAGGGGTAAGACGCGCCTAATGAGTGTCCTGGATATAATACTTAATCATCTGATGGTGAGGTTCCAATCATGGAGTTTTATGGAATGTGGAGTACTCCTTCTTTGCCATTACTCCCAAGTTCTATCGTATCCAGAGTAGCAGTAATTGTTAGGGTCTCATCCATAAAACAGGTTAATCACTTACTATACTTGAACCCATTGACAAATGATTAACATTAAATTGGAAGTTAGCAGAATTTTTTATACCATTTGACTGTGTGCAAACAAATGAGAATATGGCTCGTTTAAAAATGTTACCTACAAATTATTCCCTTAAAATTCATATGTACGAACAGGATTTGGCATCAAATACTTATCAAGAGTTGATATTCCATTAAACCAAAAAACCTAACCTAATTTTGTCTTCTAACTATAGACCAATTTACATATCTTGGCTTCTACTGGAATTTATTTAGGAATGCGAATTAAAAGACAATTTCACTGTTTTCCTCTACTTTAAGTTATTTTATTCGTCCAATAAATGGCTGGGAAACAATTACATTATTAATTTTTGTTATTTAATCTATTTTTTCATGGTTTATTCTATGAAGTCATAATGTAGTTTCAAATCAAGAAATGTTTTTTGCCTTATCTTTTATACATATATCTACGATTGTACACAAAACCTAAGCAAACATTATGTTAGTCTGCTAATTCCATGATTTTTTATAATAAGTTAGTCTGCTAATTCCATGATTTTTTTATAATAGGTTAGTCTGCTAATTCCATGATTCTTTATAATAAGTTAGTCTACTAATTCCATGATTTTTTATAATAAGTTAGTCTGCTAATTCCATGATTCTTTATAATAAGTTACTCTGCTAATTCCATGTTTTTTTATAATAAGTTAGTCTGCTAATTCCATGATTTTTTATTATAAGTTAGTCTGCTAATTCCATGATTTTTTATAATAGGTTAGTCTGCTAATTTCATGATTCTTTATAATAAGTTAGTCTGCTAATTCCATGATTTTTTTTTAAGTTAGTCTGCTAACTCCATGATTTTTTATAATAAGTTAGTCTGCTAATTCCATGATTTTTTATAATAAGTTAGTCGGCTAATTCCATGATTTTTTATTATAAGTTAGTCTGCTATTTCCATGATTTTTTATAATAGGTTAGTCTGCTAATTTCATGATTCTTTATAATAAGTTACTCTGCTAATTCCATGTTTTTTTATAATAAGTTATTCTGCTAATTCCATGATTTTTTATTATAAGTTAGTCTGCTAATTCCATGATTTTTTATAATAGGTTAGTCTGCTAATTCCATGATTCTTTATAATAAGTTAGTCTGCTAATTCTATGATTTTTTTTATAACTTAGTCTGCTAATTCCATGATTCTTTATAATAAGTTAGTCTGCTAGTTCCATGATTTTTTTTTATAAGTTAGTCTGCTAATTCCATGATTTTTTATAATAAGTTAGTCTGCTAATTCCATGATTTTTTATAATAAGTTAGTCTGCCTATTCCATGATTTTTTATAATAAGTTAGTCGGCTAATTCCATGATTTATTATAATAAGTTAGTCTGCTAATTCCATGATTTTTTATAATAGGTTAGTCTGCTAATTCCATAATTTTTTTTTATAAGTTAGTCTGCTAATTCCATGATTCTTTATAATAAGTTAGTCTGCTAATTCCATGATTTTTTATAACAAGTTAGTCTGCTAATTTCATGATTCTTTATAATAAGTTAGTCAGCTAATTCCATGTTTTTTTATAATAAGTTAGTCTGCTAATTCCATGATTTTTTTATAATAAGTTAGTCTGCTAATTCCATGATTTTTTATAATAGGTTAGTCTGCTAATTCCATGATTCTTTATAATAAGTTAGTCTGCTAATTCCATGATTTTTTTTTATAATAAGTTAGTCTGCTAATTCCATGATTTTTTATAATAAGTTAGTCTGCTAATACTATGATTTTTTATTATAAGTTAGTCTGCTAATTCTATGATTCTTTTTAATAAGTTAGTCTGCTAATTCCATGATTTTTTTATAATAAGTTAGCCTGCTAATTCCATGATTTTTTATAATAGGTTAGTCTGCTAATTCCATGATTTTTTATAATTGGTTAGTCTGCTAATTCCATGATTTTTTTTAATAAGTTCGTCTGCTACTTCCATGATTCTTTATAAGAAGTTAGTCTGCTAATTCCATGATTTTTTATAATAAGTTAGTCTGCTAATTCCATGATTTTTTATAATAAGTTAGTCTGCTAATTCCATGATTTTTTTATGATAGGTTAGTCTGCTAATTCCATGATTCTTTATAATAAGGTAGTCTACTAATTCCATGATTTTTTATAATAAGTTAGTCTGCTAATTCCATGATTCTTTATAATAAGTTACTCTGCTAATTCCATGATTTTTTATAATAAGTTAGTCTGCTAATTCCATGATTTTTTATTATAAGTTAGTCTGCTAATTCCATGATTTTTTATAATAGCTTAGTCTGCTAATTTCATGATTCTTTATAATAAGTTAGTCTGCTTATTCTATGATTTTTTTTTAAGTTAGTCTGCTAACTCCATGATTCTTTATAATAAGTTAGTCTGCTAATTCCATGATTTTTTATAATAAGTTAGTCGGCTAATTCCATGATTTTTTATTATAAGTTAGTCTGCTAATTCCATGATTTTTTATAATAAGTTAGTCGGCTAATTCCATGATTTTTTTTTTAAGTTAGTCTGCTAATTTCATGATTTTTTATAATAAGTTAGTCGGCTAATTCCATGATTTTTTATTATAAGTTAGTCTGCTCATTCCATGATTTTTTATAATAGGTTAGTCTGTTAATTCCATGATTCTTTATAATAAGTTAGTCTGCTAATTCCATGATTTTTTTATAATAAGTTAGTCTGCTAATTCCATGATTTTTTATAATAGGTTAGTCTGCTAATTCCATGATTTTTTTTTAATAAGTTCGTCTGCTAATTCCATGATTCTTTATAATAAGTTCGTCTGCTAATTCCATGATTCTTTATAATAAGTTAGTCTGCTAATTCCATGATTTTTTTTTTGAGTTAGTCTGCTAATTCCATGATTTTTTATAATAAGTTAGTCTGCTAATTCCATGATTTTTTATAATAAGTTAGTCGGCTAATTCCATGATTTTTTATAATAGGTTAGTCTGCTAATTCCATGATTCTTTATAATAAGTTAGTCTGCTAATTCCATGATTTTTTATTATACGTTAGTCTGCTAATTCCCTGATTCTTTATAATAAGTTAGTCTGCTAGTTCCATGATTTTTTTTTTATAGTTAGTCTGCTAATTCCATGATTTTTTTTATAAGTTAGTCTGCTAATTCCATTATTTTTTATTATAAGTTAGTCTGCTAATTCCATGATTTTTTTATAATAAGTTAGTCTGCTAATTCCATGATTTTTTATAATAAGTTAGTCTGCAAATTCCATGATTTTTTATAATAGGTTCGTCTGCTAATTCCATGATTCTTTATAATAAGTTAGTCTGCTAATTCCATGATTTTTTTTATAATAAGTTAGTCTGCTAATTCCATGATTTTTTATAATAAGTTAGTCTGCTAATACTATGATTTTTTATTATAAGTTAGTCAGCTAATTCCATGATTTTTTTATAATAAGTTAGTCTGCTAATTCCATGATTTTTTATAATAAGTTAGTCTGCTAATTCCATGATTTTTTATAATAGGTTAGTCTGCTAATTCCATGATTCTTTATAATAAGTTAGTCTGCTAATTCCATGATTTTTTATTATAAGTTAGTGCTAATTCCATGATTCTTTATAATAAGTTAGTCTGCTAATTCCATGATTTTTTATTATAAGTTAGTCTGCTAATTCCATGATTTTTTATAACAAGTTAGTCTGCTAATTCCATGATTCTTTATAATAAGTTAGTCAGCTAATTCCATGTTTTTTTATAATAAGTTAGTCTGCTAATTCCATGATTTTTTTATAATAAGTTAGTCTGCTAATTCCATGATTTTTTATAATAGATTAGTCTGCTAATTCCATGATTCTTTATAATAAGTTAGTCTGCTAATTCCATGATTTTTTTTTATAATAAGTTAGTCTGCTAATTCCATGATTTTTTATAATAAGTTAGTCTGCTAATACTATGATTTTTTATTATAAGTTAGTCTGCTAATTCTATGATTCTTTATAATAAGTTAGTCTGCTAATTCCATGATTTTTTTATAATAAGTTAGTCTGCTAATTCCATGATTTTTTATAATAGGTTAGTCTGCTAATTCCATGATTTTTTATAATAGGTTAGTCTGCTAATTCCATGATTTTTTTTATAAGTTAATCTGCTAATTCCATGATTTTTTATTATAAGTTAGTCTGCTAATTCCCTGATTTTTTATAATAAGTTAGTCTGCTAATTCCATGATTTTTTATAATAAGCTAGTCTGCTAATTCCATGTTTTTTTATAATAAGTTAGTCTGCTAATTCCATGATTTTTTATTATAAGTTAGTCTGCTAATTCCATGATTTTTTATAATAGGTTAGTCTTCTAATTCCATGATTCTTTATAATAAGTTAGTCTGCTAATTCAATGATTTTTTTTATAATAAGTTAGTCTGCTAATTCCATGATTTTTTATAATAAGTTAGTCTGCTAATACTATGATTTTTTATTATAAGTTAGTCAGCTAATTCCATGATTTTTTATAATAAGTTAGTCTGCTAATACCATGATTTTTTATAATAGGTTAGTCTGCTAATTCCATGATTCTTTATAATAAGTTAGTCTGCTAATTCCATGATTTTTTATAATAGGTTTGCTTAAAATTTTCAAATACATGAAATCGATTTTATTTCTTTGTTTCTTTGTTTAATCTTATAGCATATCAACTTTTGGAGGCTATCTAATGCCGAATCCATTTTTGTACTAATAAACAGTTCTATTTCAAACAATGCAGTTTAGCATAAGTACACCGCTTAATTGTCAAAAACATTTCTATTTCAAGCTACTCAGTTAAGTCAAACAATTCTCATTCAAAAAAATCAGTTTAGTATGAGTATAGATTTATTTACACACAGTCAAGTATAGATTTGTTTACACACAGTCAAAACAGTTCTTTATTAAACATTTCAGTTTCGCGTAAGTACAGTTTCAATATCAAAAACAGTTCAATTACAAACAATTCAGTTTAGCATACAAAAACAGTTCCATTTCAAACAATTCAGTTTAGCATACAAAAGCAGTTCCATTTTAAACAATTCAGTTTAGCATAAGTACGTAGTTTAAATTTCCATAAAGTTCTTTTTCAAGCAATTCAGTTCAGCACAAGTACATAGCGTAGTTCTATTTGAACCACTGATAGGAGCCTTTCAGGTGCTATCACTCCTTGGCGCAATTACAATGAAGTGGTGCTCTGCATTCCCCAAAGCTCCAGCATTACTGGAACCTCACCATCAGATTGTTTAGTGTCGTATGCAGGACACTCGTAGATAGGTGGTCTTATCCCTCTGCAGAAATGCAGTCGGTGTATTCTACAGCCTCAGCCGACTGGGCAAACGTGAAATTGGTTTGTTGTCTTTTATAACAATTTTTCGCCGCTAAGTAAACGTTGTTTTTTAAAAGATATCGTCGGACTTTCGCCAACCTGACACTTTGTTTTAGATTTTACAATTACTAGAACTACCTGTGTATGTTTTCTATGTTATATATATATATATATATATATATATGAGAAAAAGCTTAAACTTGTCTAAACAATATTTATATATTTATATATATATATATATAGAGAGAGAGAGAGAGAGAGTGCAATTAGAAGGAAACCCAAACTTGGTTAAATAGTCATTATGAATTTATTTCGACGAAGAATATCATTATACTCTCTATCTCATAAAATGACTGCACAAAGAACTCTCCTTTTTTATGATCTTGTAGATTTTCTTTTGTTTTCTGGCTAGTTTCTTTGAATCAGCATCTAGCTGATGAAGAAGTCGCTCAAGGTTCTGCTCCAAATCACTTTGATCATATCGATTGATCGATTTCAGAGGGATTTTTTTTTGTACGTATTATTTGCTTTTTTTTAGTTTGGGTATGCAAATTATTTTGTTCGAAGGGTTTATAGCTTTAGTTAGTTGCTGAAGGCTTTTACAATTTTAGTTCCTGTGTCTATGTCTAGAGGTTAGGGAATCACTTTCACAATATGTTCATATTTACTATTTTTATATAGTTGTTTCTTAAGAGGATTTTTCCTACACAGTGCTGTCGAGTAAGAATGGTTTTGAAATGGATCTACTTGAGACACCCATGGGATCCTAAAAGGTACTTCCAATCTGCGATAGTATATGAGAATAATAGCAATTAAGGGGTACTGGACAATGCCCAGACATCCAGAAGTGGAGCCTTACCCTCAGATGTAGTTTAGTGTCATACGTAGGATATCTCTTATTTTGGTTTTGGGTCTTACCGTTAGCATATTCCATACCCTGTCAACAGGACGACCGTTACACAAAACATACATCCTAATATTGTATATGTTAGAAGAAGGTTGGATGTGTTTTTACCTGCAATTAATTCCTCGGTCATTTCTTTCTATGGTATTTTCAATCGCAAAGTTTGTAGACCCATTAACGATAAAGTATTTTGCCGATTTTTTCCCGTTTACTTTACTACTGAGTTTTAGTATCAATGCATTGGCTTCTCGAAATGCAATTACTTCCCCAAGCCCAATGCTGCTCTCCCGTGGCTTAGACGTTCTGTGTTTAAAATCACCAGGCTTTTACGTTAAGTGCTCTGGTCGTCACAGCGCAATCCTTCCTGCTGTCTCAGGTGGGAAACTGTGGAAACGACACGTTGCTTAAACTACCATTGTTTTTTTGTTTTTTTTCGTTTTTGTTTTTCGTCCCCAACTCTCGCCGGAAATCAATTGGTTTCTAACGTCGTTCAGATCTTCAGGTTTACGCATTAATTTTCAGTATAACATCAGCGTACAACATCACACACGGTCAATTGAGTGTCACAAGATTTCAATCAACACCTTAGTGTCTGTTGTTTCTCTTAACAAACCAACAAAATATCATCACAATAGTGGTGTACGTTGTTTGGTTTCTTTGTTTAATGGCATATCACAATTCGTGGGTTATTCAGTGCCAAAGCCATCCTGGCAGAAAAACAGAAGTGATAGTATTTAACCCATAGTTAGGGGATAAGGGGTTCATATCTTTCCTGGGGGTGTTAGTTCAAAAGTGAAGAAACAAAACGAATGAAGTTCAAACTCGTTTACTTCAAAGTCGAAGTTCAACTCATTAGCAATTACACCACGGGGAAGCACCCCTAGAGATTTACGTCATCATTGCTAAACAGGACAATTGCCGGCCATTCTTTTGCTCATCTCTTCTATTCTGTTTGTAACAATGACTGATACACTTTTTAATGCTAAATCCAGTCCAGTCCAGTCGGTGTTGCTTAGAATTTGTTGACTGTATCCTTTACAGAGAAGTAACATGTCAACAGAAAGAAATATACTGGAAATCACAGTAAACTGCATCCGGTCGTGAAACTCTTCTCGGTGACCAAACGTTTTTTTAGTATCTAGAGTTAGAGCGTATTTAACTGACTTCCCACCAAGTAAAAATGCGGCATAAAGGCATTTTAAATTCGTGAGCCAAGCACAGATCACTATAGTCCGCGATATAGATGTGTTGGGTCCCAAGTCATACTGAAATCAGCGGAAATGACCTCAAAGATAAAGCAACCAAGTCAACCCTAAACATAACCACTGAAAAAAGTTTTAAATACCGTATACAGACTTTAAAATGAAGATAAATAAATACGTTCTACAACAAAAACAACACTGGAACAGCAATAAGCATAATAAACAACTAAAAATTAAACCCACATTAGGAGAATGGAAACAGCTAAAGAAAAAACTGAAAAGTGGAAGTTATATTGTCCAGATTTCTTATTGGTCATACAAGGACAACACATTCTTACTTACTTGAAGCAAAGCAGCAACCAACATGTCATTCATGCCAGACCAAATACACTGTGAAACACAGTCTCATTAAATGTAGCGACCTGGCCCATATAAGAGAAACCTATTATAGTGCAAACGACATGAAGGAGCAGTTCCAAAAAATTGAAGAGAAAAATGTAATATCATTCTTAAAAGCGGTAAATCTATATGGAAAAATCGTAAAGAATTTATACGGAGAAGTCTAAAAGGCCAAATTTCTCTTTTAAGCAATTCCTTTACAAGAAATACTTCAACAAAATCTGATTCTTTCCACAAGCCATTCTTATATAAAAACAAGTTTTCACTCCAAGAAAACTTTCAATAAAACCAGATTATTTCTACAAACTGTTCCCCAACTAATAAATTCCAACATAACCGACCTTTCCGTTCTCCCTGACAGAGGAAGTTGATATACAGTAAAACCAAAGGCAAACAAACGAATACAAACGAATCCCGCGCGTGGCCTGACCAAAAACTTCATGGTTCCGTTGACAGTTCCCTATTAGGGCACCTCAGGCGCTAAGGCAAAAGGTCTGCCTTGCAATGCAGGTATTACCTGGCGGAACAGCTCCTTTGAAACTAAGCGAGTTTGACGAAACGCTCTGTATTTCTCATCGTCGCACGCTCGTGAAGATGACATATTGCGTTCGTCTCAGCTAACACCTGTCAGTGAGGCAGTGAAGGTATCTATAATAAGAGTCATCATTGAACTATGCAATAACACATATATGGATAGAAAATACATTTGCGAAATACATTACGAGCGCTTAGCGTAACTGTTACTGTTACAAAAATCCGATTTCAAATCCTGAAGTGTTTGAGTTTCACTTCGTGTTAATTCCCACCGGAAAGACATGAATTAAATGTTCCCTGTCCAGCTGTGGGTACACTGAGTCCTTTAGCTTTGTTTTGGCAACCAGTCAATGAACAGGAAAATTGTTTTCAAACTAGCTTTATTCAAGTGACCATGCTATCAATTGGTTCTCAACAGTCCCCAAATAACAAGTATGGAGCGTAATCATTATATTTTTGGAAAAGGAAATTGTTGCAAGAACTCAAATCATGATAGCTCAGTCGGTTGCAGCTGAAGAATTCACTGATTGCTTCTCTGCTGAGGGGGTAAAACCATTCCTCAACAAGTGGCCTTGTCGGCTGGTGCTGTAGAATACACAGATTACTTCTCTGTTCAGTTGTAAGATCCAACCCCCAATGAATCTCTCGGATACGACACTAAAACATCTAACGGTGAGGCTTCTGTAATTGTGGAGTACTCCTTTATTGCCATTGTTCCCAGTTCCACTCTGACCCGGAGTGGCAGCACCTGATATGGTCCTATCAATGGGTCAAATAGAACTGTTTGATGTTTAGACTGAATGCAAACAAATGACTTATGCTAAATTGAATTATTTGAAATAGAACTGTTTGATCATTTAACTGAGTATAAACAAATAACTGATATTTGATTGAATTGTTAGTGATACATATCAATACTTAGACTTATACTAAATTGAATTGTTAGTAATAAAACTGTTTGGGCATTTAACTGTGTGTAACTACAAAATGTATTTACAAATCATATATTTGATACATATGTAAAAACAGGATTTGGCTTTAAATAGCCAACAATAGTGGATATTCTGTAAAACCAAACCAAACCGAATCTAGAACCGGCTCCCCAATTTAACCTTTAGCAGACTTGGCAAAGATTTATTACTCTTGAGAATTCGATTACAGCTGTTAAAAAACTAATAAAAAAGAGCGTTCTTTCCTTATCAAATCTTCAATTTTTAAATTACGTTAAATGCACAATAGTTAAAGATAGATTTCGTTTTTCTCTTTCACTTTCGAGTCTTTTATTTGATCTTTAACTCTTTTGCCCAGTCGGCTTGGGTAGTAGAATACATCGACTGTATCTCTGCAGAGGGGAAAGACCCACCCACTATCAACGAGTGTCCTGTGCATGACACTAAACAATCTGATGGTGAGGTCCCAGTGATACCAGAGCTTTGGAAAATGCGGAGCCCCCCTTCATTGCCATTGCTCTAAGATCCACTCTAGCTCGGAATGGTAGCACGTAATAGGGCCCTATCTATGGGTTAAATAGAACTAAACAACGTACCTGTGCTAAAACTGGTGTACCCCTAAGGAACCTGAACAAAAATACAAAACCTTGATGGGAAATTTGATAAGAAGGATTGATAAAGAAATTGTGACAACATGAGAAGAGACCAAGGAAAGAAAAAAAAAACACTGGGATATATCCGAATGAGAAGCAAATTTAAGGCAGATTTAAGGCAGATTTAGCAAATTTAAGGCAGATTTAGGTTTTTAATTTTTTATAAATTTTTATAATTTTTGTGACCCATTTAAGTTTTCCATTGTTTTTAAGAGTACCTAGTCACATCTGTGACAGGAGCGCAGATCATGAAAACCCCTGAGTCTGGTATAGCCACAATATCCTACCCATAAAAAATAGTTAATCGAAATATAATTAAACGTAGGACACAGAGAGCAGGTCTGATTATCCTGATCGGTTGGTAGTCTCTTGATAGCTAACATGAGGAACCCGATGATGTTGGCTGTACTAAGTTCAGATACACACGCACACACACACACATACACAAAAAGACCGAAGCAACCACTCAACTTCAAGATATCAACAGAAGAAATGGATAAGGGAAAACAACAAATATCTACTTCACTGTTATTTTAAAAGCAATTCCACACAAAGAGGCTATAGAAAAAATGATAGAAATTTGGGCAGAATGTGCAAAATATAATGCAACAACTCAAAAACTTGCCGACCGTAGGATGATATTAAACAAAAGTTGGTTTTCTGACCTTGAGATGCTAGAAATAGATCAACGAATAGATTGGAAAAATATTAACAAGACTCCATTACCCGAACTGAAATGCTAAATACTGAAAAGCAAGAAACCCATCGCCGAATTGATGAGCAAAATAATGAAAATCGAAACACCAAACCACCAACACCACAAAACAAGTTAACACGAGAAGACAAAATGACGTAGAGTTGATTAAGAAAATCATGACTGAAAAGAAGACTACATTACCATCTCTTACGAACCAGGACTGGAAAAAAATCAAGGTAGAAACGAAAAGATAAAAAAATTATTACCAAATATCCCAAAAGGCAACATCAATGAATTTAATCAGCTGATTTATGCAGGAGCAAAATTAGTCTGTGCTAAAACTAGTGTACCCCTAAGGAACCTGAACAAAAATACAAAACCTTGATGGGAAATTTGACAAGAAGGATTGATAAAGAAATTGTGACAACATGAGAAGAGACCAAGGAAAGAAAAAAGATCACTGGGATATATTCGAATGAAAAGACCAAAACAAAAC
This sequence comes from Sepioteuthis lessoniana, assembly GCA_963585895.1. NCBI lineage: Eukaryota > Metazoa > Mollusca > Cephalopoda > Myopsida > Loliginidae > Sepioteuthis > Sepioteuthis lessoniana. The sequence continues at coordinate 64,914,085 of OY757916.1, read as the reverse complement.
AACAAATAAATCCGACAATACATTTGAGGAAATAAATCAAAAGATATTGACGAAAGAAGCAAGAATTAAAATATACGGAGACAGGATCAAGATTACAATCGAAATGGGACTTTCCAAAATAACGAAAGAAAATTCAACCAACAAGTTGAAGGAGAATACATGAGGAAAAATCAACATTGGATGCAAAGGAAGTAAAACAATTCTAGAGCAAAATATGGGAATGGAAAGAACATAACAGAAAAACAGGAAGGATTAATAATAGAGAAAAAAATTGCAAGGATTCGAAGCAGGCCATAAGGCGATTATACATTTGGAATCATTCAGACCAACACTGAAAAAAAACTTCCGAATTGGAAAATGCCTGGTCATGATGGCATGCATGGATTCTGGTTTTAAAATTTTACGTCTATCCACGACAGACGGGATCTTGAACTGAGTAGACACTTAAAAGAAACAAATATACCCGACTGCATCACTCAAGGAAATGCCACTCTGATTCAGAAAGACCCTCGCAAAGGAACCTCTCCTACAACTACAGAACAATTACGTGTCTCCTTTTGATGAGGAAAAATCCTAAAAGCTCAGATTAGGAGATTTATTACTCGCTAGTAAGCTGCGGAGTATTTCCCGAAGAACAGAAAGGATGCCACAAGGACACAAGGGGAACAGGTGATCTGTACGTTGATTAGCACATCTTCACGGAGAGAAAAACGTGAACGAAAACTGTAGTCATGGCGTGGATTGACGATTGACAACAAAAAAACCTTCGTTATGGTCTCGCAAAGCTGAATAATTAACTGTCTAAGAATGTGCAATATATCCGACTAAGTCATTATGTGGTAATAGAGACGAAACAATTAATCATGTAAAGAGGGAATGCAGCAAACTAACACAAAAGAGTACAAGACTTGACACGAGTGTGTGGGAAGGTGATCCACTGAGAATTGTGCAAGAAACTGAAATATGACCATCTTAACAAATGGTATATGCACAAAACAGAACCTGTCCAGGAGAATGAAACATAAAATTCTCTGGGATTTTGAAATACAGACACATCACCAAATCCCAACAAGAATACCAGACCTGGTGATAATTAGCAAAAAAAAAAAAAAAAATGAAAAGAGAACGTGTCAAATAGTGAAATATGCCGTCTCGGTGGACCTGAGTGAAAATCCAACGAAAAGAGAGATAAGTACCAAGACATTGCCAGAGAACTAATAAAGCTCTAAAACATGAAGGTGACGATGAAAATAATTGTTACTGGTGCACTTGGAACAATGCCTAAAGGTTCGGTAAGGCCGCTCTAAGAGTCGGAAATTGGAGGGCGAGCAGAGACCATCCAATCTACAACATTACTGAGTTCGACCAAAATACTGAGAAGAGTCCTGGAGACTTTAAGAGACTTGCTGTCGCTTAGATTCCCGTGAAAGACCATCAGCTAACGCTGGTGTGAAAACCTTGCAATGAATAATAATAATAAAAATAATAATAATAATTCAAGCGACAAATTGACGAAATATAACACGAGAATAATTAAGAAATGAGAAATGTTAAGAGAGAAACTGTTTCTCTTCTCAAAGCAGGACACATATAAAAAAAACCCTTAGTGAAAATAGATAAGACGCAACCGAATAAACACGTGAAAGATGTGTGAATTGAATTACCATGACCAGAAAATCCGGCGAACACTTACACACGACATATGGAAACTCTGGACAGCTGTTTCTGTAGTCGCTGGTTCGATCTCCAGCGGTGGAGATCACAGTATACACAGCTGATGAGACCTAATAAGGTCAAAACAGCAGTCCAGTGTTTCCTTATGTCGTGCGTAAGTGTTAACCAGATTTTCTGGTAATGGTAATTCACAATATAATTCCTCTACTTAAAAAAGAAAATATAGATGTAGAATATGTACTGATAGAGACGAAACGATCAATCATATAATAAGCGAATGCAGCAAACTAGCACAGAAAGAGTACAAAATTAGATATAACTGAATCGGGGAGATGATCGATTGGGAATTGTGCAAGATATTGACCATACTACCTTATGGTATATGCAAAAACCAGAATCGGTCCTCAAGCATGAGACGCGCAAAGTTCTCTGAGATTTTGAGACACAAACAGATCACCTTATCTTGGCCACAAGACCAGACCTAGTGATATTTATGAAGACCTCAGAGAGATCAAAGAAAAGGAAAAGAGAGACAAATACTTAGAATTTTCCCGATAACTAAAATATTATGAAACATGACTGTGACGGTATTTATCATCATCATCATGTCACGCCATGTGCATGGATATCCCTGACCCTCTCCCGCCACCCTTCTCTATCGACCATCGCTTCCGGTAGGTCTTCAAGGCTACATTCGATATCGGCACAGAGCTGTTGTATTTAGGTTCTAGCTGTTCGTCCTGCCTTTGCTTGTCCAGGTGAAGAGGTCCACAGGAGTATGTCACTTATGAGCTCGTCCCTATTTCTCCAGCAGTGTCCCACATTTCTGGTTTGTCTAACTCGGATAGTTTTCGTGATGGCTGGCAAGTGGCCGAACTGCTGCTGCTTTGTGGAGTGCTGCCTCCAGGACTTGTTCAGTATTGCTCGCAGCATTCTTTATAGTTGCTGTCAAGCCTTTTCTCGATACGTTTAGTTAGTCAATGTACTGCATCCATACAGCAGTATCGACACGACCGCTGCCTTTCATTTTATCGGTCCAGTCTGACTTCCATATGACCGATAGCTTATCGATAGATGTCCATGCCTTTGCTTGACGCGTGTTGATGTCTGTCTTGGTTGGTGAGACACTACTTCCTAGGTAGGTGAACAAGTCAACTAGTTTCAGAGAACTACCATTTAGAGTGGAGATGGGACGGTAATAGTAACTGCAATTAGTGTACTTAGAACTATTCTCAAAGGTTTGGTAAGAGAAGCTTGAAGAGTTGGAAATTGGAGGCTGAGCAGAGACCATTTAAACAAATGCTTTGTTCAGAAAAGTCCTGGAGACGTAAAGAGACTTGCTGACTCTCCGATTCCGTTGAAAGATCATCAACCAACGATGGTGTGAAACACTCGCAAGAAGTAAAATAACAATAATAATAATAATAAAGCAGGTCTGAAAACGTCATTTTGGGGTAGTTATTTACTAAACGTAGCTTAGCTTGATAGAACAGCTGAAATATGGGACACCCAGTGAGAACTAAATTCAGTTGCAACCGTCTGTGAGACTAGTCTGATAACCATTTTACTGTGAGTGGCACCCATCCTCAACCTACCTTAGTTGTTATCTTGGAGAATTATAAAGAAATATATTCTAAAGCAAAAAGGAAACGCAGAATATGTTTAAAACCTTTTTTCATCTTTTTGTTATTAAAATACTTTTTCGCGTTATTTAAGTTTTAATTTCTTTTCTGTTTGCAATCTTTTATTTATTTATTTTCTTTAACTGTTTATTTATTTATACATCTGTCCGTATACTTGTTCTCTTCAATTCCTTCATATTTGTCTAAAACAATTCTTCTTCTTCTTCTTCTTCTTCTTCTTCTTGAACATTTTTTCTGTCATTTTCGTCGTCGTCATCGTTCTTCTTCTTCTTCTTCTTCTTCTTCTTCTTCTTCTTCTTCTTCTTCTTCTTCTTCTTCTTCTCAGTTAACTCCCTTTCCTTTCCTTTCGCTATCGAGAATATTTTTTCTTCTTCTTGTTAAACATTCTTCTTTTTTTTGTCAATCTTCTTCTTCTTCTTCTTCTTCTTCTTCTTCTTCTTCTTCTTCTTCTTCTTCTCGAAAGAATCAAAGATGGCATTGCAAAAATTCCGTCCTATAATCGAGCAGATGTCTTTTCGGCACATTCTACCCGACTCCTCTACCCGACTCCCCATACATCTCCCCGACTTCCATGCTTCTGCATTTCATTTTGGTTAGCATTCCAGCAGATGAGTAATACAAAAAAAAAAAAAGAGTGTGGAGAAGTGGTGGGTGGGAAGGCGAAAAGAAATTTTTTTAAAAAGAGACAAAAAAACCCGAAGAGGAAGAGGAAGAGGGGGGAGTGTGTATTAGTGTATGTGCGTGTGTGTGTGGGGGGGGACTCACATTCAGGAGCAGAGAAAGGTGATCTTCTGTCTGTAGTATAAAGCGGGCACTTTTCTGAAACAGATGCGAGTAACTTTGAGGGTGGCGACAGAATAGAAAGCGATTACCCATGTTGTGAGGGTGTCGAAGTTTATTTTTTAAGTGATTGTGATGTTGTAGAAGGTGTCGTTTCACTGCGAGACAAGGAAATGAATAAACATACAAAGAAAAGGGATTTCTCTGACTTTCTTGTCAAACAAAATTTTTTATAAGCATTCTTTGTCGGAATTAACTGCCTTTGTACATTAACTCTATAACATACGCACGCGTATTAAGAATGTTGTTTTAACTCTTATTGTGGTGTCCAAGGCAAATTAGAGGTGTCTCTTCACACGTTTTCATAAAATTTTATCCTTTCTTTTAAATGTTGTTTGAGAGCCACAAATGGCTCTCAAACGTGTCATCGGAAACACGGAGTACCAGAAAAGTCCATCAAAGAACTGAAAAGTTTAATTTAAGGTTTGGTTTGGTTTGGTTTCTTTGTTTAATGGCATATCAACTCTTTTTAGGTTATTTAATGCCAAAGCCATTCTCCTAGAAGAACAGTAGTGGTACTATTTAACCCATAGCTGGGAGGATAAGGGGGTTCATACCTTTCCCAAGAGTATTTGCCCGAAAGTGAACGTAATAGCGCAACTGGAGTACGAACTCGCGTACTACGATTCCGCAGAGGTTTAATTCAAGTGAATTTAAGTTCTTTTTGAATTGTACAAACAAGAATTACTATTTTCTTGTAATTAAAAAAAAAAAAAATTTAAAATAATTTGATATATAAGATTTATATGTATTAAGGCAGTCTGTCAAATCCCGATTAAAAAGAAACAGAAGGCTCGAAACCAAAAGATCTCCTGAAAAGGCTTTTCGCGGGTTGGCCTCAACCAAATGAAACGGGCAATAGACAGAGCAGCAGTTAGAAGAACTGAAGATTCCACTGAAAGTCCGGAAAATCTTCCAAAGATTTTGAATATAAAAGCTGATTATTTTTTACGTGCAAAGGTTTTTGGGTAAAATACATTACCTCTCTCCCTAATCTAGATTTGTCACCTTACGATTTTTGTCTTTTCCAAAAGCTAAAATCGGCGTTAAACGCAAGGAACCTTTAGAGTGCCATGTGATAGCTAGTAATCTCAATAGTGAACTTTTCAAACGGTTTTAAAAATGAAAACGATGACGGGATAAGAATGTATTTACCCAAGCTCTGCGCCACTGGGAGGATGTGACACAAGGTCAGTTTTTTAGTGGAGTAAATCTTGCATGAAATCAGTGTTTTTTTCTCCTAGACTGGTTGCCACGCCAAGGCTAAAGAACCCAGTCTGCTTTACAAAGTGGTTGTTATTGACTTTACTTTTGCTGCTTCTATTGTCAATGGAGCTATGTTTCCTGTTGTTAGTGGTGATGCTGATAAGAGAACCGTCCATTTTGAAGGCGGCATACTCCGGACGAGTGGTGTAAATGGTGTCCTGATTGTCAGTCACCTGAGGGAAAACAGGGTGCAGCTCAAGCTCAATTTTTAAGCAGAGTACAGATGGTTTGAATTCAAAGTTTTCCTTCTCCTAGACTGGTTGCTAAACTAAAGCTGAAGAACATAGTCCGCCTTACTATTAACGCATAGCCGAGAGGAGAATAGCTGGGTTCCTGTCTTTCTGAAGGTCATTAGCGAGAATTTAAACAGCTTCTTCCAGAATTTGAACTTGTGTCACCGATTTCCTATTTCCTTTCACGTGAATATGAAATGGTTGGACCATTTTTGTATTATAAGTTTTTATATTCAGAATATAAAATTTAAATAAAAAAGATTATTACTGAATAGAAAGATATATATATATATATATATATATAGAGAGAGAGAGAGAGAGAGAGAAACAGACCGAGATATGAACAGAGATATTAACTTTTTGATTGATGTGAAGTGTGAAAAGAACTGATATCGATCGAAATTACCTCATCGAGATCGATACATACAAAATTATCAGATCGACAAATAGATTGAGTGTGATGTAAGCTGGGATAAATATAGCGTTATCATTGATAAAAAGAATTAAAGTTGATATAAAACAATTAAAATGCCTATGAACAAGTCGATAAAAAGTAATGGTTTGGTTTTAGGGCATATCAACCATTGTAGGTTATTTAATGCGAAATCATGTTTATACAAATATATAAATATATATATGATTTGTACACACATTTTCTAGATAACATTCTTAAACGATCCTGAGCTCTTTATTGCACACAGTTAAATCGTTTTAAGTATTGCTATATAACAGTCAATATTTAACATCAGTCATTTGTTTGCACATATTGTTTGTTCTACTCGATCCATTGATAAGACCTTATCAGATTCTACCAATCTGGGTTAAAGTGGACGTGGGAGCAAAGGCAATAAAGAGGTACTCCACATTCCTTAAAGCTCTAAGCCTGGAGCCTCACCATCAGATGGTTTCATGTCATATCCAGAATCTCGTTCGTGGGGCTATTTCCTCTCTGCAGAGATGCAATCGGTGTATTCTACAGCTCCAGCTGACTGAGAAAAAGTTAAAATAAGTTGGTTGGTTGGTTGGTTGTTTGGATTTTATGGCATATCAACCTTTGTAGGTTATTTAACGCCAAATTTATTTTTATGCAAGTAATCAGTTCTATTTCAAGCAATTCAGTTTAGTATGAGTACAGTTTAATTGTCAAAAACATTTCTATTTCAGACCATTCAGTTTATTTAAACAGTTCTAATTTAGCTAATTCATGTATATTCTTATATTTTCAGTAGAGGAATTAATATTGTGAATTGAATTACAAAAAATCCGCCGAACACCTACGCACGATATACGGGAACACACTGTCCAGTTTTCCGGTATGTCGTGCGTAGGTGTTCGGCGGATTATCTGGTCATGGTAATTCAATTCACAATATTAGCTAATTCAGTTTAGTATAAGCACATAGTTTGTTTGCACACAGTTAAATGTCAAAACAGTTCTATATATAACAATTCAGTTTTGTGTAAGTACAGTTTCAATGTCAAAAACAGTTCCATTTCAAACAATTCTGTTTAGCATAAGCACGCAGTTTAAATGTAAGTACAGTTTCATTGTCAAAAACATTTCTATTTCTAGCTTTTCAGTTTATTCAAACTGCTCTATTTCAAACAATCCAGTTCAGCATAAGCATGCAGTTTAGTTCTATTTAACAGGTGCTACCATTTCGGGCCAGAGTGGACCAGGGAGCAATGTCATTGAAGGGGTGCTCCACATTCCCCAAATCTCCAGCATCACTGGAATCTCATTATCAGATTGTTTAGTGTCATATCTAGAACACTCATTAGGTGGTCTTACCCCTCTGCGGAGGTGCAGTCGGTGTATTCTACAGCCTCAGCCGACTGTGCAATTAAGATAAGTAAAGAAAAGATTAGAATATGAAAATATTGACTGCTTTACTGTTGAAATTGAATATAAGCCTAAAAAGCTATTTCCTGATTTAAACATTCGAAATCTGAAATTTGGCTGGATTTACCCTTTACAAAATCTGGAAACAATATTCGTTGTATTTTCAACTTGCCTGCACCATTGATATTAGAGTGTATTGACATACAGAATGCAAAATGCAAATTGTGTAAATGATGTTAAAATAAAAATAGAATTGATATATCACCTTAACTGATATATTTAACTAAATTGCATGTCAATATCTTGAAATACTTTAGATTAAATTTCTTCAAAAAACTTACCACGGCCTCTGGATGATTTTAAAATCTCCTGCAAGCCATTCCGACGGTTTTATTATTTAAATTGGTAAATTCTGCTGCTTTCCTTGTCACCAGTTCATCTTTGTTGTTGCATGGAGATTTGTCGGTCTCTTCCTCAACAGAGCCCATCTCATAATAATCAAACAATTCAGTTTAGTATAAGTGTTTTTTTGTTTACAAATACTTAAATTTCAAAACACTTCTATTTCAAACAATTCAGTTTAGCATAAGTACGCAGTTTAGTTCCATTTGATCAATATATAGGACCCTATCAGATGCTACCAATCCGAACCAGAGTGGACCTGGAAGCGATGGCAATGAAGGGGTACTCCGCATTCTTCAAAGTTCCAGCATTTCAAGAACCTCACCATCAGATTGTTTAGTGTCATATCCAGGACACTCGTTGGTGGTGGTGGTGGGGGTCTTACTCCTTTGCAGCCACAGCCGACAAGGCAATCCTGTGTGTTGCATGATGTAGAGTCCTGTTACCAGATATAGGTTCTGTCAGCAAAAATATCCTAAATCTAGGGTTGAACTACCTATCTCAGGCACTTGATGTAGGCCTCAGTATTGGGTTTGAGGCCAAGTCGGGAGATTAAACGAGGCAAAACGTCACCATTGCTATGATATGGAATGGGTGATTCATTTTCATCGCTATCGGTACATTTTGTGGGGACAGAGCAAACCAAAATTTCTTGCGTAAATTTACCATTTAATTCAAGCATAATTTTTTTCCCGTCTAAGAAACCAAGTAAAATTTTTGCCCAACATTGCAAGAGAGCTGTTGAAAATTTGTCGGCCTCACTAATATGAGAATGACCAAGAACCATAAAACGTACATGCTATTTTCTATAATCACCATGCAATTTAATTCCCTCGTTCCTCAAACTGTCTCAAGACTCAAGTCTCAATAAACACACACACACACACACACACACACACACACACACACACATGATGTACTCCCCCCATATATATATATATTGTTATGATTCTCGAGCTGACGTAGATCATCTCATGGCTGAACGGTAAGATACTAAGTCTAACGTAAAGTTTCAGCAGGTTTCGATCCCAGCTTGAAGCATCTGCGTCTAGCCACACTGAAGAGTTGTGATACCACGAAACAGTCTGCCTGTTGATGAGAATATATAGTGCTATTAGAAGGAAACTCATACCTGGTTAAATTGTAATTGTAAATTTATTTCGCCGGAGAATATTATTATACTCTCCATCTCGTCAGATGTCTTTTACATGTTAGACTTAAGGTTGCAGAACTGCAAATGTGGATTACAGTTTATATGTGTTTTGGAAAAAAAAAAACATGTAGATTTATATGGTATTCCTCATATATTCTATACACGAATAATCTTCACCCACTGTCTCCGGACGCTTCCTGGATATTACTAAAATTATATATATATATATATATATATATATGTATATATTCATGATATATTCACCTATTTGGATTATATTTTTTCCTGCTACCCTCATATATATGTAAGTATGTATATGTGTGTGTGTGTGTGTGTGTGTGTGAGTAAATAGTGGAAATGAATCCGGCAGCATGAAGTAAATATAAAAGCAAAGTAATACAAAAGTGAAGAATTAATTATAATGCAGAGTCAACATTAAAACGTTCTGGTTTTAATAAACCTCCATTAGGAATTTAAGATGGTGAAATAAGTGTTGCTATAACAACGATGGATGTTTTAATAAAATAGAATCACAGGAGAAAAGAAAAAATATTCATACAAAGAAAGATCATACAATCGTTCAATCGGTATTCATTTTTGATAAAGACTGTCATGTGATTAGCTCAGCTAATGATTTATAAATGTATTGAACTTCTAGGAGATACAACGAATTGATGATAAAGATGATAAAAGTAAAAATTTGCCGAAACAATCTTGAGAATAGAAGAGAAGAAAGAAAAGAAAAGAAAAGAAAAGAAAAGAAGGAAATAAAGACGAATAAAAAGAAAAGAGAGAAGAAAAAAGAGAAGTAAGGTGTTTTTTTTTTCCTTTTATCATCTTTCAATGCATTGACAGGTCTTCTTGTTGACACCCAGTGTCTGGACAGCGATGATAAATATAAATCTTTGATGGCTGGCCAACATTTGGCTTAAGAGTTCTATCCTGCTTCTCCAGGTATGCCCAGCATGTCTCGTTCGTCTTACCTTGATGGTGTTGTATAGCGGCTCTTACCATGTAACTTCCGGTACCGCGGATGTATAAAAGACGCTGAAGCAAAAAGAGAAGTAGAGAGATAGCTCTGAAGGAAGTCGGTCAATAGTAAGACCAACTTCGGATATAACACCAACAGCGCGAGACTTATAATACTAGTCGGACTGTACCACTTGAGTTGATAAATAACTCTATTTCACTGTTTATCTTATCGTTACCACGATACAACAGATGGTTTGTGAGATGGGAAGCAAGTGGTCGTACAACAGCTGTTTTGTGAGGTGCTGTTTCTTGGATTTACTAAAAACTGTATAGTTCCCATCCAGGCTTTTTTCCAAGCGCTTCGTTAAAGTCCATGTGGTGTCACAAAATAATTGTACTGACACGGTTACAGCATGGAAAAATTCCCTTTCGATTTTATCAGTAATCTTATTTCTTTATGGTCGATAGCCTGTCAATAACCTGTCGATAGAAGTCCATGACTTTCCTTTGCGTATTCGAACATAAATTTCTGAAGATGAGATAGTGCTACTGAGGTATATGAATTGTTCTAATAATTTATCAGTTAAACAGGTTGGACCTCAGAGTTTTCTTTCTCCTTGACTGGTTATCATACCAATGTTAAAGAGCTCAGTCTGCTGAATTATTTTCTGAAATTTGGAGAGATAATTGTTGGGTTCATACCTTTTCCAAGGGTATTAGTTGTAATATGAGAAATACAGATTCATCGAAGAATTGAATTCGTCTCATTGTATCCATTTTCTACGACCGCAATCATCACGCATATATATATATATATGTGTGTGTGTAGGAAATTGACATGGGGGTCTGAGTTCAAATCCTGGATGAGGCTGTTTGCATTACACATAGCGCTAATACATTCTGAAATGGTATTCATCTAACTATTCTCCCGCCAGTTATGACTAAATAGTTGGGCAGACTGGGCTGTTTAACCGTCGTATGGCAACCGGTCTGGGAAAAGGAAAAGTGTGACTTAAAACCTTAAAATAAATTGACCTCATGTCAGATCCTGTTTGTGAGGCGCGCTTGGGCAAATACATTTATAGTTTGATTCGAAAATTGGTCATTATCTTTATGAAGACTTTTATTCGCATAAATTCATTGTACCATAATACAGACATCAAAATATTTTCCCTCTATTATAAAAGATTTCCATTTTCCTATATTCTATTATAAAAAAACCCGATTTGATTCTAAACAAGATATTTAGTTAGCTAACTATACTCGGAAATACGGTTCAGTTATAAAAACGAGACATCATAGCGTAATGTTTGTGAGAGCAAGATTCGTAGAATACTCTTGGAGAATGAAGCCCGTTCAGTTTGCAAATAAATGTTAATTCTGTGAAATTCAGGCTGAACGTCATTTTTAATCACCAAAATTCTCGATAAAAAGGAGAAATGAATGTTAATTTGGATTAAGATAATTATACCGGACATTGGCCTAGCGGTTAGAGTGTTCGCCAATGGCCCGGGAGATCTGGGTTCAATCCCAGGTCGAGTCATACCAAAGACTCAAAAAATGGTACTTGATGCCTCCTTGCTTAACACTCAGCATTATAAGGTACGGATCAAGGGTAAAATGGAGCAATCCAGGGAAAGGAGTAGCGCCCTCTCCTACACCTAGGTGTAGTAAGCTATCGAAAAGGGAGCCTTCGGGTCACCCTCGACTTTGGTCGCCAACTTTTACTTTAAGATAATTATGGACCGCTGTTACAACGGAACGAAATGAATTCACAGCTCACCGAGCATATATATATATATATATATACGCACAGACACAAACGCACACACACATGTATGTGTGTCTTTGTATATATATATATATATATATACAGGTGTATATATATATATATACACTTCAATATATTAATACATATATATATGTATTTATCAACACCTCCACACCGATATGATGTGACACAAAGTCAATTATTAAGCGGAGCTTAACAGGTTTGAATAAAGAGTTTTTCTTCTCTTAGACTAGTTGCCTACTTAAAGCTAAAGAACCCAGTCTACCCTAATATATACCAATAGCTGGAGGGAGAATAATTCGATTCATACCTTTCCCAAGAGTAATAGTACAATATGAAGAACAATTAGTCTCATCTGTCACCTCTATGATATATATGTATACATATATATATATATATATATATATATATATGTGTGTGTGTGTGTGTGTGTGCATGTCTGTAAGTGTGTGTATGTGAGCTGGTGTGGCTCTGTGTGTGTGTGTGTGTGCGTATCTCAATATTTCGAATATAGTCGTATAATATGCATGAATATATCAATGTCCAATTGTTAATGAGTATGTATATATGTGTATGGAGAAGTGTGCGTGCGTGTTTGTGTATCTTTGTATTTTCGTTATGCATCGTTTGCTCATCAACCATGTGTCGTCCTTTGAAACAAAAAGAACAAGTGAAAGAAATGATCACATAAAAAATACCCTCCAATAATTAAAAGAATTAATGAATTAAATCATTGGAACAGAAAGGAAACGCCCATGTTCTTCTAGATTCTTCCTTTACAAAAAAGAAAAAAAGAAAGAAAAAAAGGAAAAGAAAAGAAAAAGAAATGATTGCCTGCCAGAAAACATCTCGTAAATTTTCGACTCCCCAGGGCAGAATCAGGCGCAGAAAAAGACGCCTGAAAGTCTGAATCAACACTGCTTTCGTTTGCATTTCCAGTGAACACAGTTATGGCCGCCACGAGCGAACGGACACGTCACGTGACGGTCATACGGTGCAAAAACCGGGAAATACTGAATACGTCTGTGGTCTGAAGACATTGCGTAACACAAAAAACGTGAACTCATTATTTATGATTGAATATCTATATGCGAAATGTGCCGTGATGTAAACTGATCATTATTGTTGATTATAATCTAAAGTTATCAAAATTATCATGATCAAGAAAAGTAGAAAGACTTTAGTCAGTTTTGAATTAGAGTTTATCTATTCTTTTCAATCCTTTTTTTTAAATTTTTGGAATCATCATTTTATTAATCACGGTAACTGAGTTTTCTGTTGTTGTTGTTGTTGTTGTAAGGGACCATTTTAAACTACAGCATGCACAACTGTAGTATATGATATAGAGTCAGTTTAAAGAGGTCTCCCCATGGTGTAGTGGCTTACGTGCTGGACTGCGATTTTGTAGTGAGTTCGAGATCAAGTTGGACAAATACCCTTTGGAATGGTACGAACCCCCTTATCACCTCACCATCAATGGGTTATATAGTACTACTTGTGTGCTTCTACAAGGTTGTTATTAATTATTAATTTGGTATTGAATAACCTAAAAAGATTGATATGCCATTAAAACAAAGAGACCAAAATAGACCCAAAGACATTTTCATGCCGGTATCCAAAGTCAGTGACAAAACTAACATTGGTCTTCAGGACTCTTGTCAAACTGGGGTCGGACTATTCCGATCCTCCAGGTTTAATGCTGTGTGAGTAGTGCTGTTATACAGTCGGAAGTACCAAAATCAGCCTTACCTTGTATCTTTATACTGTTCAAAGACAGGAAAACAAATGAAACCGAGGAAAAGGTACTACACATTGCTGTCTTGTATATCAGTGGCACATTTTTACAAGTATCAAAAATAATAATAATAGGATAGGCACTTCGTTTCTGCCTATTTTGTCGTTGATCTGTTCAAGTCTACGTATGAATCTTTTGACTTCCGGATGTTTTCAAGAAGGCACCATATTTTTCTCAAGTTTTATTGGCCTCAGCCCGAGTCATCTTCAGGGAATGAACAATAAAATGACAAACACTATGAAGAGTCATATAAATTCATATTAAGTGTTGGACGAAGAACAAGATAGGAGCGGAATTTACGGAAAAAAGTCAAACGACTCATACGAAGACTTGAACGGATCGATTATAAAATCGAAGTGTCTGTCCTATTTAATCACACACACACACACACACACACACACACACACACACACACACACACACACACACACATCTATATATTCGTTTGTGTGTAAGTGTGGTGTGTGTGTGCGCGTGTGCCTCTCTGTGTGTGTTGGATAGTATAGTCGTTTCAAAAGATTCAACATTTTTCGGGTGAATCGCGTAATCTCCAAAAACGAATTTATAAGCATAAAAGAGATATTGTCTGTGTCAAATTTTTTTTTCTCTAAATGTCAAAGGCTTATCAAGTGATACATAATCGGCATTTCCTGCTGAATTAAAACGTACCATTCATTGTATTTGTTCAGGTCTGGTTTGTGAGAAGTGCTCGAATACTCCACAACAAGTTTTACACAATAACAACATTTATTCAAAAGCCTGTGGGCTCTACTTGTCACTGCTGTTCGTGAGTGCCTGATGTTTAGTATTGCGTATAATGTTTTATGTAGAGTGGGGGCTTATCCCTCAGGTTAGAATGATTTTAATGTCCTGTGTCAAGTGTCAGCGACGAGCTGAGTGTTGATTTATCTTTTCTCTTTTCAGCTGGATATCTATATTCCTGTAAGACTGGATAATCCTTACAAGTTCTATAATATCTGTGATAATGTGGTTCTTTCTAACCATCAAGCTAAAATCATTGACTTTGTGAAGAAGGCATATCACGATTACTTTGGAGTCAAACTAGGGGATCAGTAAACGCTTGGAAAACTTGAGGGATTGGAGGAATGGTAAGAAGATGAGCATACCTTCTGCCAGTCCAATGGTTTGGCGAGAAGGAAAAGATCTCATTATGGACTGCTATTCCTGCAGGATAAATCAAAGAGGAATAAATTGCAAGAACAAGCACCATGTCCAATATCCCGATGTTACTTCTACTTATTCCGAACATAGTGACAAAACTGTTGTTGCTCGGGATGACGCATACAAGTGCAGGGTGAGCGCTTTCATCAAGACATTGGCATTATGGAAGAGTGCTACCAAGACCGATGGGATTTAAACTTTCTTGCTGACTACTGTTGGTGCTCGAAACAGGATGCAGTAGTTGCTGAACACAGGAGGAAGTCCCTGTAAAGCCTTTTCATCTATGAATAGTTTCTTGTGTATTTTTCAGTTTACTATGGCACAATGTGAGCTGTCTGAGAATATGTCAGCCCTAAATTTAGAATTATTTGTTTAATTCAACAAGAAAATAGAGTTATAATACGGTTCTATACATTTCAAGTAAAAGCTTGTATTTCTAAAAATTTGATATGATTAAAAAAAATTTGTATGATTTTTGAATTCAGTGTAAAAAAACTGCCATAAAATCTGCTATTATATATTCGACCTTGAAAACATCGCGGGCCAGTGTAATGATTTGGCCTGGCATAATTAAAAAATTAATCTCAACTTTAATTTCAAAGATACGAAAGTGTTTGTTTATATGCATGAAAACTGTTGAGTATATATATATATATATATATATATATATATATATATATATATATATATATATATGTGTGTGTGTGTGTGTGTGTGTGTGTGTGTGTTATATTCACTGTTGTACCCGTACCTCACTGTAATATTTTCTTCAAGATAGGGTTTCAATTTGATATCATAAAAAACTTCGACTCTATTCTTTTCATTTTCAGACTTTTGTATACAAATCTCCCCTCCCAATTTGAGGCTGAGTGAATCTGAGATTTATCCGGACATCCCACCAGATAAGATCTGACTCAAGGTCATTTTAGCGGGTGGCCCGTGGTGTAATGGTTAAAACGCTGGACTGCGGAATCATTGTACGCGAATTTGAACTCCAGTCGCGTTATTACGTTCACTTTCGGACAAATACCCTTCGAAAAGGTATGAGCCACCTTATTCTCCCATCTTTGGATTAAATAGTACCGCTGCTGTCCAAAAAAATAGGATGGACTTGGCACCCGAGAAATTTGATATCCCATTAAATAACTTACAAACAAACAAAGACCATTTTAATGTGGGTAGCTATGCACAGATCGAAACCTGTGCGCAGCAGGTGATAAAATTACTTGTTCCTGTCAGATTATTTTTGAGGCACCTCCAGCGCCAAGCGATAAAGTTATCTATGCAAGCGTGTATTGTCTGAGGGGGACGGTCCCTTGAGATCAAGCAGTGAATTTCGCACAACCTGAGTAAATCTATATGAAATTAAATACTATTAATAGATATTTGAGTATGTAATTGAGGGTGTTTATGTTTTTGCGTTCATAAGAGTTGCATTTAGAAAAAAAATTGTTAATTTCTCATTTCGTGTTTGTTACTCTTACATCGGTATTAAAAAAAAGATTAGCCCTTCTCATCGAGGGCATCCAGTGAAACTAAGAAAAAAATAACGGCTATATTCAATTAATTTATTCAAGGCTGAATATAAGTTAAATTTGATTACAAGGGGCACATCAAGCCCTTAATAAAAAGTCTTTAACGAAGGTTTGGAAGCCATCTGCTTTATATCAGAGAGTCTTTCTCCAAGAAAAGTGGTTCTTCAAGATCTTGTCGTCCAAAACCGCCTTGCCCAGTCGGCTGGGGCTGTAGAATACATCGGCTGCTTCTCTGCAGAGAGGTAAGACCCCATCTAATGAATGTCCTGGATATGACACTAAACATTCTGATGGTGAGGTTCCACTGATGCTGGGGCTTTGGGGAATGTGGAGCACCCATTCATTGCCATTGCTCCCAAGTATACTCTTGTCCAGCGTAATCGCACCGGATAGGGCCCTATCTATGAGTTGAATAGAACTGAATTGTTTAACTAAACTGAATAGCTTGAAATATAAATGTTTTTGACAATTAAACCGTACTTACATTTAAACTGCGTACTTATGCTAAACTGAATTATTTGAAATAGAACTGTTTTTGACATTGAAACTCTACTTACACTGAACTGAATTATCTAATAAAGAACGATTTTGACATTTAACTGTGTGTAAACAAAATCTGTACTTATACTGAACTGAATTAGGTAAATTAGAACTGCTTGAGTAAACTGAATAGCTTGAAATAGAAATGTTTTTCACGATTAAACTGTACTTACATTGAAACTGCGAACTTATGCTAAACTGAATTATTTGAAATAGAACTACTTTCATAAAAATGGATTTGGCGTTAAATAACCAACAAAGGTTGATATGCCATAAAACCCAAACAACCAACCAACGACTGAAACTGCTAGTAATCAAATGGCTTCCGTTTGGTCAAGTTTCTTTGTTTAATGGTATATCAATCTTCGTGATTTATTTGATGCAGAATCCATCCTTGAAGAAGATGCTATTCAACTCATAGCTGAAGAATAAGGTGTTTATAACATTTTCAAAGGTCGCAATCAACTGGCCCAATCAACTGTTGCCCATCTATAAAGACAAATGGAGAAATGACTTCTGTGTTTTCTTTCGTACATTCGTTTGAAGAAATCGTCAAATGTATGAACTTGAACTAAATATAATCTTGAACTCGTGTTAGCTGCACTTTCCTTATTTACCCATCTCGATAACAAAAAGGAGAGAAAAAAACGAGTCAAATTATTTGTACCAGATATTATATACCCCACTGTTCGTATGAGCAAGATGCTATCCAAGGTTGTTTTTAAGTGGGGTTTAATAGGTCTGAATTCAAACTTTTCCTTCCCCTAGACCGGTTGCCAAGAGTTAAAAACCCTAGTCTGCCGGACTATTTTCATAGTTGGAGGCAGAAGAGCTGGATTCATACCTTTCCCAAGGATGTTCACACTATGTGAGATGCAAACAGCCTAGTCCAGGATTCGAACTCAGTCGCTGATTCCATTTCTTAGGAAGATATCCATTATACCAGGAGCACTTACTTGATATCATATAACTGTTTTCAAAAAACTTTTTAAAAACTACACAAAAATGAGTTAATATAAATGTACAATTATTTAACTTTTAGGTATAAAGTAACCCCAAACGGGTTGATATGCCGTTAAAACCAATCAGTCAATCAATCTATCTGAAAAAAAGTCGACCTCTTTTGTCAACCTTGACGTGGGAGAATCAAAGGAAAAGGAAATGACGTCATCAAATAATAGCTTCGACACGAGATTTTAATTTTTACTACGATTACTCTCCATAAGCTTAAAAAACAAACAAAACCAAGTTAATTTCCGAAAATATTTTCTTGAACCTCACCCAATAGCTAATTTGAGAATGCCGTTTATTTCTCTCAAAACAGAACAGCTCATTTGACAAACATTAAGGGTATTTTTTAGTTTTTTGTTGACAGAAGAATTCGCCTATCAGAGACACAGCAGCTGGAGGGGAAATAAAGCAAAGTTAAAATGGATTCATTTGTTCTAGTGAACGAAATAAATGTGTGAAATACTCGCGGACAATGACAGTTGGCGGTTTCAGATGTTTTATTCGGGCGTTTACGAGTATCAATGACCAAATATATTAACGTTTTTGCTTAACATACGTATCTAGACTTCAGTTAAGCCCCATGTCTTCTGCATCTTCATTTCATAAAGAAAGTATTTCTGCTCGCTCATCTGCATATATGTAAACATCTCATCGTATAATCCAATTACGCTCATATATCAGTATAATTTCTTTTGTTGTTCCAGTGAGTGTTTACCAATGGCCCGGGAGACCGGAGTTAATCTCAGGTCGAGTCATACCAAAAACTCAAAAAAATGGTACTTGATACGCCTTTGCTTAATACTCACCATTATAAGGTATGTATCAAGTGTAAGGTGGAGCAATCCAGGGAATGGAGTAGCGCCCTCCTTTACACCTCGGTGTCGTAGCTATGGAAAAGGGAGCCTTCAGGTCGCCCTCGACTACGGTCGGCCAACTTTACTTATATTTTGAAATAGATAGATCCGCAAATGAATTTCTATGTGGTACTTTAGGGTTTTTTTTTTCATATTAACGTATAGGAAATAAAATGGGAATTCTTCCAAGGTGTATCCGTGTCAGTACTATTGTATGATTGCCCCTTCTTGACTTAAACGAAACGTTTGAAGAAAAATGTTGATGGGAGCTACACAAAGATGCAGCGAGCAATTTTGACTCAATCCTGAACGCAATGGGTAATAAACCCATAAATGTGTATCAAGGCGATATAAAAATGTCCATTCCTTTTTTTTCGTTATAGTTCAAGCAATTTCGACATTATTGGTCCATATCAAAAATATGTTTTAAACACAGAAAATGTTGGTGATACTAATGAACAGAGGGAAGTTTTAAATGGGAGCTTTCATCACGAGGTGATTACACTTGTTAAGGGATTAAACTGTTGTATCAAGTTATGTATGTGTGTGTGTGTGTGTGTGTGTGTGTGTGTATAGATATTTGACCAGCCCATTAGCATAATGGTTAGAGAGATCACCGATAGCTCGGTACACCGAGGTTCAATCTCTAGTCGAGTCATAGAAAATACTCAAAAAATGGCACTTGATGTCTTGCTAAACACCCAGCGTTATAAAGTACGGATCAAGGGTAAGTGGAGCGATCTAGAGACAGGAGTAGCGCCCTACCTACACCTCCTATTGAAAAGAGAGCCTTCGGATTGCCATCGACAACGATCGGCCAACTTACACACACACACACACACACACACACATATATATATATATATATATATATATCATCTATGTAGGCAAATGTATTATGTGGAACAATCCTTGTAACCCTTTTTACAAATGGAAAAGGTACTTATTTTTTTACTCGAAGGAGTAAGAAATTGCTATATTTTAGTAGCGAGAGGCATCATTCGGCAGCTCCGGCTATTTTTGCTGATATCAGAAAGGTGATCAGCCACACTGGACTGTGCGAATCTGAATTTGCCTCATATTCTCCAAGTGCCATTCGTTAGATTTGCCTCAATGGTATAGAGAACGGCTTCACACTGGACGGTTTTAGGCCTACCTGACCTCATTTGATTGTCAATGTTCTTACAACGAAATGTATTCACCTATCTGGTTATTATACTCTGATTGACAAAGCCTTCATCTTAAACACAACTGATGTTATTGGTTGCTTCCGCAGTGTTATGGCCCTGTTCGAATTCGAAAAAGTATAAGCACCTGAATTCGACTACGTTGCAGGTCAAACTGTGCAACTTTCAAATCACACAATGACTGAAGAAATACAAAGCATGTCCGCGCACCAACTACCACGATTCTACTAACTACTAACTACAAGTACTTGCCAGTCGGCTGGGGCTGTAAAATACCCCGACTGCACATCTGCCACGAGTGTTCTGATATGATACTAAAGAATCTGATGGTGATGTTCCAGGGATGTTTGGGCTTTGGGGAATGCGGAGTACCCCTTCATTGCCATTGCTCCCAGGTCCACTCTGGCCCGGAGTGGTAACAGCTGAGAGGGCCCTATCTATGGGTTAAATAGAATTAAACTGCAAACTTATGCTAAACTGAATTGTTTGAAATAGAAACTGAATAGCTTAAATCAGAAATGTTTTTGTCAAATAAACTGCACTTGCATTTAAACTGCATAATTATGCTAAACATAATTGTTTGAAATGGAACTAATTTTAACATTGAAACTGTATTTACGTTGAACTGAATTGTTTAATATAGAACTGTTTTGACATTTAACTGTGAGTAAAGAAAATCTATACTTATACTAAACTGATTAGCTGAATTAGAACTGTTTTACTTAACTGAATAGGTTGAAATAGAAATGTTTTTGGCAATTAAACTGTGTACTCATGCTAAACTGAATTGTTTGAAATAGAACTGATTATTTGTTTAAAAATGGATTTGGCATTAAATAACCTACAAAGGTTGATATGCCATAAAATCTAAATAACCAAACCAAGCCAAACAACAAATACTCACCAAGGCTTTAACTACTGCAGTCACATGATATGTGCCCCAAAATTTAGCGTACAAAACCTTTGATTCACCCTAGAACTATTTCACCAGAAAATAACAGTTTTAAAAATCTTCGATCATCCTTTCAAATTAGAAGTCTGCTCCATCTTACCTATTGTTTCAGGACTCTCCTCAGTACTGATAATTTTTAGTACTCCAATTCATTTATATTCATTTTCCCCATTTATCGCCTATATGATTCTTCGTAATCATTTTCAGGAAAGCACCCACACATAAGGACGTGCATGAGAGTTTTAAATGATATAGAGATAATGATTTTTAGAAGACGGTGTTCAAGGGTGTGTAAATTTTGATACTTTTTAAAATGAAAATTCATGGAACAAAATCTTCCTACCCACAATGTCCACCTCTGTTATTCTGCTTTCTCTCGTCAGTAGGAGGACAAATCCTAGCAGGGATAAAAATTCAAGGAGGTATTCAATGGTCGCCAAAACGGATACCTGCCAGACGTTCGCATCGATGGTGGGGTTGTTGATCTTAATCACCTGGTCCCAGGACGCCGTTGGGCTGAGTTCATAGCTTGGGACCTGACACGCCCTAATAGGGAAATGCCGACGGAATCAAGAATTTTTGTGATGGTTGCGCATGATTTTGGATTCGTGGATGGTTCCCCACCATATGTCGAACCCTACCTGCTGGGAGGTTGGATAAGTATTACAAGTATTCAAAGAGGCACCTACCAGGGAGACTGATTTTTGCTATAATTATTTTTACAGGGGGCTGACAATATTTTTCGGACACTTTAGTATTCGACTTTCCGAGTACCATAGAGTGGCGAAATTCCTTCAATAGAATAGCATAAACGTATAAAGACAATACCTGTAATAAAAATGGAAGAAAATCGGTTAGGTAAGGAAAAATATTTAATTTTCATCATTTTTTACAAAACACACGCGACATTATTTTTCGGACATCGTTGAAAAACTGTTAATAGTCTGTAATATCACCTTTCTTCTCAATAACTTTTATCAATCTCTCTTCATAATGATCAAACATATGCACTATAACATCTCTACGTGTTTCTATTAGTTGTTTTTTGGCTCCTAGTATTCGTTCCCATAGTTGAGCCTCTTTCGTTATTTCAGGTCCATCATAGACAAGTTGCGCAAGCATTTCCCAAACATTTTCTATTAAATTTAGATCTGGGCTTCTTGCAGGCCATTCCAAAGTAGTCATATTCACTTTAGCCATCAATTCTTTCATTCTTTCATGGATGCTGCAATTGTCTTTCTGTAGAACGAAATCATTCTCCATCTCTCTTCTTATCCTTGGTAGGGCTTTCTCGTCAAGCAACTGTTTGTAGCTTTCGCTGTTCTGTCATCCTTTCAGCCACTTCAACCATATATTTCCATTAGCAAAGATCATACCCCAAACCATAACTCCTCCTCCTCCCATCTGTTGTTTGTTCAGTACAACAGGCTCACCCCTTCTCGACCAAGTACACCATCCATCGGGCCCACAAACTTGAAACGCTTCTCATCAGTAAATATATACTTCTTAAAGTCAACATGCTTTGTTAACCACCTTTTAGCACACTCCAGTCTTGCTCCTTTGTGTTTCTTTGTTAGTGTAATTTTTTTCTTAGCCTTTGCATACTTCAAACCAATCCTATGCAGCGTTCTTTGTACTGTTCGGACGTTTACATCCAATTCACATTTCTCCTTCACTTTTCTTGCTGTAACTTTTTCTCCAGATGTCCAAAGCCGTGTCACAGTCCTCTTCATTCTCCTTTCAGTCCTCTTGCCAATTGATCTTTTCCGCCCTCTCTTCTTTTTCCGCTCTGAGTTTGTCTTCAGCATGTATTCGACCGTTGACTTCGACAGCTTCAAATCCATGGCGATCCTTCTGATGCTGAGGCCATCTTCCCGCTTCTTCCGTGCCAAACAAACGACTTCTTTTGAATGCATTTTACCTCATTAAACTTAATTGTTTTGCCAAGAAATGTCCGGACTATTTATGCTGTTAAATTGTCCTATGTTAACATAGTAGTAGGGGTGCCAGTGCTCCAGAACAGTGTACAAGCAGAAAATTTGCATACAGCAACATATACATGAACATAGCTCTTAATAAAATAGGATTTTTTGTCATGTCCGAAAAATAGTGTCGCGCAAGTTTTCGCAAAACTCACAAAAAAATAAAATTATCAAAGCCAAACTAAAAAAAATGATTACACTCGTAGTGGATTTTCACACCTCAACTGCGTACTTACAATCTCAAAAGTTTATGGCACTAGTGACCAACTTGAAGTACTTTTTTCAAAGTGTCCAAAAAATATTGTCGGGCCCCTGTAGTAGCTATAATACTATTAAATCATTTGCTAAGAAGCAAAAGAGGGAACAAATCACAGGAAAAGATGAACCACATCATGAATATGGATGATGTAAAGCATCGAACAGTCTGCTAGCAAATGACTGTTGAATTGAATCGTTCGTGCTAGATAGCAATTCTTGAAACTATTTAACTGTGAAAACAAATGATGAATACAAAATAGAATTATTCGTGTTTGATAGAAATACTTGAAACCATTTAACTGTGTGTAGACAAATAAGCTGACGTTTGTTTAAAATCTTTCAAACTATTTGTTTATAAGTCATATATTTAATTTATATAAGCACAAACAAGATTTGGCATTGAATAACTTACAAGGTGGATTTGGTTTGGTTGGGTTTTATGGCATATCAACCATTTTTGGTTATTTAATGCCAAATTATAGAATACACATTTTTTATCCTTAAAATAATCAACCCCAAAAAACATAAATAAGAACATTCTAAAAATTTTGGGTCAAAATCGCATTAACATTGAAGTTACACTTTTATATTTTCCAACCAATCAGCTATAAGCACAAAATAAGATCATTCTCGAAAATTCGGCTCAGAAACTAATTAACAGAAAAATATTTAGGCACCAAAATAAATGAGTAATTATACGAATTTGATTGGCCAAGAAATGTCCGCGCGCTTGAATTTTAGGACCCGCAATAAAACTTAACAAAATCCTATTTCTGATCCACTTTAATTCCGCAAAAAAGTATAAACAACGAAGAATTTGATTAACTAAGGCATTCCTCTACCAGACAAAGAAAGGCAAGGACAACAGAAAGTATCACACTCAGGACACAGTGCAAAGAAGCATGCGATGTTCTTTTTCCAACTACCATAACGCAACACATTGTCGCCAAAGATCATAAAAAACGCACGTGTAGAATTAAGAGAGTAAAAGGCCCATACTTACGGTCACACACATATGTACACACACGCATATACATGTATGTTAGTAAAGTCAATTTTTATCCTCTTTACTTCGACCAACCATGGACACATTGATTCGATAGACTTTCCCAACACGTACACACGAACACACGGGTGAAGAAATCATTTTTACTGTCCATAGCTGTTTTTTCTACATGCACACACACACGCACATAAAATGAACATTATATTTTGAATATTTTTATCATGTTATGATTATTAAATTGCACGTAAAATTTCTGTTTTATTCGTGGAAACGAAACCTGAAAGTAATTCCCGTAAACTACGGAAGGTAATAAGTCCTCCACAAAAACCTGTTTATACACATGTTGAATATATACAATTTGGTTACGTTTGCTTTTATGGCATATCTACCATTGTTGGTAATTTAATACCAAATCCTCCTTATACATTTATATTAAATATATATGATTTGTAAACACATTTTTCATAACATTTAAAAACAAGACTGAGCTGATTTTTTACACACCGTTAAATGGTTTCAAGTGTTGCAATATGACAGTCACAATTTAACATCAATCATCTGTTTGCACACATTTAGATATACAAGAGATGTAAAAGATTAATTTGTCGGTAATTTCATTTTTCAATGATTTAGAACTTATTTGTTTGCACACTAGAATTGCGATTGTTTCTACAGTTAAATGGTTTCAATTATTGCTTTATAACATTTATGATTCTCTTCAATATAAATCAATTTTACACACAGTGAAGTGGTTACAAGTATTGCTATTAATACCAATTATTCTATTCAACATTACTCATTCTTTTGCGCAGTTAAATGGTTCCAAGTATTGATATATATTGATAACAATTAAATTAATCTAAACATCAGTCCTTTGTTTACATACAGTTAAATGATCAAAGAGTTCTATTTCAAATAATTCAATTCAGCATAAGTCATCTGTTTGCACTGAGTTTAAATGACAAACACTTCTAATTAACCCATTGATAGGACCCTATCTGATATTACCATTCCGGGCCAGAGTCGAGCTGGGAGTAATTGCAATGAAGAGGTACACAATTTTATCCCAAACTCTAACATTACTGGAGCTTTACCATCTGATTGTTTTGTGTCATATCAAGGACACTCGTTGGGGAGGGGTTACCCTTCTGCAGAGATGCAGTCGAAGTCTTCAACAGCCACAGCCGACTGGACTCTAATCTACAAAGATTAATATGCTATGAAACCAACCAACCACTTGACTTCTGTCAAGTGCTGTTCTAGTTTATCACAGAGTGAAACTAGATTAATACTTGGACCTTGCTAGAGAGCTGAAAACAACAACATAAGACAAAACTATGGAACATAGAGGTGATTGTGATATTAATTGCAATCAATGACCTTGGAGCATTCCCAAACGGCCTGAATAAGAAACTGGAGTAATCGGAGATCTCGGGAAGGATAAAGACCGTCCAACTCTTAGCACTATTGAATTAATTCAGAATTTTGAGGAAAGACCTAGACAGCTGAATAGACATGCTATTAGTCGAATTTCAATTAAGTTCACCAATTATTAGATGAGTGAAAAATCCCATCGAGTAGTGAAAAGAGAGATAAGTACCTAGACCATGCTAGAGAACTAAAAAAAATGTATGTGATATGTATTGTAATTGGTGACTAGATACAGCCACCAAAGAGTTGCTACAGGGACTGGAGGACTTGGATATAAGAGGGCTAGAGGAGACCATCCAATCTACAGGATTATCATGATCAGCCAGAATACTGAGAAGAGTCCAGGAGACTTGAAGAGACTTACAGTCACTCAAACTCCTGTGAGAAATCATCTGCTAACGCTAGTGGGAAAAACTCTGAAAAGGGTAAATAATAATAATAATAATAATAATAATAATAATAATAATAATAATAATAAACATTTTGCAAAAAATGAAAAAGAACTGGAAACCCTAATACACACAGTTAGAATATACAGCCGGGACATAGGAATGGAATTTGGCATAGAAAAATGTGCAATGCTTGTAATGAAAAGTGGCAAACGACATCTAACTGACGGGATGGAAATACCAAACAAGGATAAGATAAAAACACTCGCAGAAAACGAAACCTACAAATACTTGGGCATCTTGGAGGCTGACACCATCAAACAAGCAGAAATGAAAGAAAAAATCCAGAAAGAATACCTCAGAAGAACAAAAAACTACTCGAGACAAAACTCAATAGCAGAAACCTTATCAAAGGAATAAATACTTGGGCTGTACCTCTCGTTAGATATTCCGGACCCTTTCTTAAGTGGACCCGAGAGGAAGTTAAACAAATGGACCACAGGACAAGAAAACTAATGACAATGCATAAGGCATTGCATCCCAGAGACGACGTTGACAGACTATATGTATCTAGAAAAGAGAGAGGAAGAGGACTTGCCAGCATTGAAGACAGCGTTGACACATCCATACATCGACTCGAAAACTATATACAAAAACACGAAGGAGGACTCATAACAGTCACCAGACACGAAACTGAGAACACTATGAACAACAGAATGACAATAACTAGGAAACAAAAATGGGAAGGAAAACAACTCTATGGCCGTTTTAAACGACTAATAAACAATATCTCACACGAGAAAACTTGGACATGGCTAAGAAAAGGAAACTTTAAGAGAGAAACAGAATCTCTCCTAATAGCAGCACAGGACAACGCCATAAGAACGAATCATATCAAAGCGAGAATAGATAAGACACAACAAAATAATAAATGCAGGCTATGTGGGGACAGAGATGAAACCATCGATCATATAATAAGCGAATGCAGCAAATTAGCACAGCGGGAGTATAAGGCGAGACACGACTGGGTCGGTAAGGTGGTTCACTGGGAAATGTGTAAGAAATTTAAATTCGACCATACTAACAAATGGTATATGCACATACCAGCATTGTTGAGATCGACCAGAATACTTAAAAGAGTCCTGGAGACCTGAGGAAACTTGCCGTCACTTTGACTCCATTGAAAAACCACCAACTATCGATGGTGAGAAAAACTTGCAAATAATAATTAAAAGTGGTTTTAGTGGTAGAAATATGGAGAACAAGTGTTTGTCCTTACCCACTCCTTGTTCATTCTTTTTTTCCCCCTCTCCTGCCAGATGTTTCTTTTGAAGTACGCCTCCTAGAAAGAGTTATGTCAACGACGATGACGACGACGACGACGACATAGCCCGTTCAAATATTTCCCAATATTACATTTTCACCAGTTTTGAGTTTTTTCTTAGTTTTACTACTACTACTAATACAATTACTACTACTGCTACTACTACTTCCAGTAGTAGAAGTAGTATCAAGAAAAGGAGAAGAAGGGTTATTTGAACACATTGGGCTTTCCCATTATTCGTCACGAGAATCTTTCACTTCAGAGATCAAGTGGCAAAAAGATTTACCCGCACTTCATCATTCTAGCAGATGTTAGTTAAATTACTTGTATACTTTCGAATCTTTCCGGAGTGCTATTTCGTTCCATCATTTTGAAAAAGTCTCTTGGAGGCCATTCTAAGTGCGCCGATAATGATGGGTACAGCAGTCGTTTTCATGTTTTCTTCTTGCCCAGTTTTCATACATGCTCTAACTGATGGCTTTTTTAGTTAGTTTCTCCTGATCACAAGAACTCTCCTGAGTATTCTAGCCGATGTTAACAATGCTCTGGTCGATATGGTATCAATTTTTACTCAGATATCCAATTTCTTCTTTTTTTTTTTTTACAAGCGCACCTTTAACATTTGGTATAATCGTCATGTTCATGTTCAACAGCTTTTTTTGGCTCTCTAGCAAGGTAAAAGTATTTGTCTATCATTTTCTCAATTATCTTTAACGCCAATCGTAACTAAAAGCTTTTATAACATGTGGGCAGATGATATTACCATCTAAACATAAATGGCAGTTGATGTTGTAGAGTACTGCTGCCTCTTGCTATATTAAAAGAAAGAAAATACATAATGAAGGCCTTGATATTGATGGTTTTCAATCTAGTAGTTTAATGACAGTCTGAGTGGAAGTTTTTCCTTGTGCCGTGAGTTGAAGGAGATAGGAAAACAGTTGTAAATGGCTGTGCGGGAATTTAGTACTTAGCCAGATTCTTCGGGGTCCATTTGATTTACGAGGGAGAAATAATTGACCAGGAAATGGTCTCCTAAAGGAAGCAGAGGAACAAATGTTGAAGTGTGCTCTCTCGAGATGAAAAATCCCTGTCTGCAGTTGGAATCGTCCCGGGATTGAAAGAAAAATGTTATCTCTCGTGTCGGCTAGTCTTACCTTGCTGCCAGCAAGGAGGAAAGGAAAAAAGAGAGCGAGTATGGTTAGCGCTGCCTTTTATGGTGCCTGAGGAGGTGTGCCCGGGAAGAATAGCATCGGTCATTCACATTGGATGAAATATATAATTTCAAAACTCCAACGGCAAAAACAATTCCCGCACTAAATAATGATTTGAAATTCTTTCTACTACACTTTCTTTTCAGGGATCAAGTGACAGAAAGTTTTCCTGTACGCCATTATTCAAGCAGATATTACCAATACTGCTTGAATAAATTAGAAATTTCACAGAGTGCTGTTTCTGTCACTCCTTTTTTTTTTTTTTTAGAGTTTCCTTCGGGCCTTTCCAAGTGCACCAATAATGATGGATACTTTTCTCCTACCTAGTTTTTTTTACATCAGCTCATACAAGAAGCATATGTAGTATACTACCGCTGGATCTTAACAACGAGGAACACGTTTATATAAAAATAAAGTTTTATATCCTTATTCGTAGACGGTGAAACTTGTGTAGAACAGTAGAATGATCGGAGAGTGTGTGTGTGTGTGTGAGAGAGAGAGAGAGAGTTCGCTCGCACGGAGAGGCTGCCGAGAGTCGAAACTACCAGCGGGATTTGCTTCAGTCCAAAGTTCTCAAACTTATACAGTCTTATAACTCCCACGCGACCATATACAACGCTTGTCCCTCATTGGTCACGGCCAACAACCTCGAGAGGCTTGCCTTTCATGGGCCACGGCCCACACCCACGCAATGCTAACCCTTCACTGGTCGCGCCTTATATCCATGTAATGCTTGTTTCCGGAATCGTTACATCCGACCGTAGGAAAATCATTTACCTACGGCCGGATGTATCTGTTAACAACATCCACTGGGTTCATCGGAAGTCAAGATGATATATTATACATATACAATTTTCCTAATAAGTCAAATGGCGTGATTTAAAACATCAAACGCTGATTCGCCAGTTAAACGGCCAACTTTTTTAAATACATATTTTCTCCTAGGTTTTTGTATTTAACATTCCAACTTAAAATTGTTAATATCGCCCCTCATGGTCCTTATGATAGATCAGCAGAACCGGAACACTATAGTTTCGACCTCTCAATAAATCATTCCTTCCACTTGGATCGTTGATATCAGTTTTTCTACACATTATATATATGCATAGATTTACCCAATCCTTTCAATACAGGCAGAGTTTGAGACAAGGTCAATTTTTAAGCAGAGTAAAACTGATTTGAATTCAGTTTTACTACTCCTAGACTGTCTTCTTTATCAAATCAAAAAAAAAACAACAACCTTGTCTGCCTTCCTCTTTAACAAAAAAACTAGGAGGAAAAAAATAATTCTAGCCTTTACCAAGAGTATAAGCAAAAAATGAAACGCAAACAGCTTCGTTCATGATTTGAACTCGGCCCACCGATTTCATTTTTAACGACGATAACCGTTACGCTACAAAATCATGTAAACGCACCCAGAGAAAAACGTTCATTTATCGGACGCTTGTCGTAGAGTGTGAGTTCACGGGATAATAATGCTGATCCTTATTTTCACAACGTTCCTTACTGTTGTGGCCTTGTGTCGGACTAGGCTAAACGTAGTAAATATCTATAAGGCAGCAAACTAGTGTTGCAGATAATTGGCTGCATGTAGTGAGATTGAACATCACTGGGTGCCCTGATACTATAGCCTTGTGCCTGACTAGGATAAATTTAGTGAAGATAAAACATCTGTTTAGGTCGAGTAAAAATACGGTAGCATTTAAAAGTATACGTCTCTGGCTCATACGGGCACGCATACGTATATATGTGTACACTCTACTCACATCAGCGCACATGTTCAAGTCAGTGGCCCCTAAAAGACCTCTGCAATAATCAATATAGATTCGCTGAAAAAAAAAAAAAAAGAAAAAGAAAAAGAAAAATCTATATTTTTGACTAATACATACACGCACATATTCGAATTTAATATATATATATATATATATATATATTCTACATAGAAGAAAAACCTTTAAAAATTTACTCATATTTTTTGAAATAATATTTATTTCAGCGGACCTTTATTTTACATTGAGCTTTCTTTTGGATTTTGAATTACATAGATATTGTAGATAGAAAATCCGAAAATAGAATAGTTCCCACCATCGGTTGACTCGGCGTTGGATAATATAAGGATATATATATATATATATATATATATATAAATTTTTGTTTTCTATTTTCATACGATTTCTAAAACTCTGGCGGTGTGCCCCCCCCCCAGATAATACAATTTGTAAATTAAAAAATATACAAACTAATATCTGGGGGAAAATTCCATAAAAAAGAAAAGACTAAGAATATTCGTACAGCTTGAAAATAATCAATCAACACCGCAATGTCTTATCAAAAGAAAAAAAAAAAACAACGACAGAGTTACCTAAGCTGAAACGTAAAAGTGGTCAATACACTCAGAAGAGAAATATTAGAATACTTAAAGGGTCAGAATTTGTTTACTTAGATTTCACTTACTAGATCATCAGGATAATTCTAACTATATAAAAGGTGTTTCAGAAAAATCAATGTAATTTCGTAATCTAATAACTCCTCGTTCAACTGATCTCGAATTTAAACAGCATACATGGAAAGAACTTAATCTATATTGAATGGTTTTTATTTTTCCTTTTCAGGTGTAGAAATGAAATTCACGAGAAAAACTGTGTTTAAATATGAAACAGAATTTTGACTTGTTTCTACACATGGGAAATTGATAATCACTTTAACGAGATTTGATCAAGTTATCAAATGTGGATATGATATCACTTCATTGAAAAACGTTGTACATCTCTTCATCAAGTCTCTCTCCCTCTCACACACACGCACACACGCACACACACTTTCTCTCTCTTCATTCATC
Organism: Sepioteuthis lessoniana; assembly: GCA_963585895.1. Taxonomy (NCBI): domain Eukaryota; kingdom Metazoa; phylum Mollusca; class Cephalopoda; order Myopsida; family Loliginidae; genus Sepioteuthis; species Sepioteuthis lessoniana. The sequence continues at coordinate 64,882,772 of OY757916.1, read as the reverse complement.
CCGATCATCCATCACTCCTGGCAGTTATTTTAAATTACATCCTGTGTCTGCAAGTTTTTTCTCTTTGTTTATATCACTCGAAGCCATGGGAAGCAGCATGGTAATTGTGAAGCAAGGCGGATGAATCTAAAGTTGAATCAACGATGAGTTTCATGCATGGTGGAATAACCTCACAAGTCAACGGCCGAGATCAAATAGTTCGGCTACACATCCATTGACGTAGCAACCCCCCCCCAAAAAAAAACAAAAGAGCCAACGAAAGATTACCATGACAAAACCGTAAATCTGAAATGATAACAATATTTGGAAACATTCTCTTTGTATTATTTCCCATGAATCATTACACCACTTTACATTTTTTTATAAAACGTTAATTTTTTTTCTACGCTAGGAGTAGGCAAAGTTCAACCCTCGGCCACGTGCAGCCCGCTGCTCTGCACTGTGCGGCCCGCGGGATCCTCAAAAATAATAAATACATATTATTAATAATTCATAACCCAGTGTTACGGTCCTCCCACAAAAATGTTTGACCAGTCCTGTTCAAAACCAAAGACACTAGGATTTTGTTATGTCTAGAACATTAAAAAAAAAAAAAATTCCAGATAGTGCTGCTCTGTCGGCGAGATTTAAAATACACTGACTGTATTCCCTGTGAAAAGTTAAGCCCCCCCCGCCCCAGAAAAGTTATCACAGCTGTTCTTATACATGGATGACGTTGGCATTAAATAACCCTCAATGGTTGATATGCCATCAAACAAATAAAACCTTACCAAACCAAATCATCCGGGTAAAACGGGTAGGAGATGCTGGGTATTGCTGGGGAAATAAAGACGAACTCATTAGCAACATTCTTCGATGGATTCTTCCTTCATATAGGTACACCGATTTTGGCCGACCAGCAAAAACTAACATTCACCTACTCTGTGTGAACACTGGTTGCTGTCCAGAAGGCCTAGCAAGAGCTATGATGAATAGGCACTGGCGAGCGCCCCGGGGTCTGTTCTGGACTTCGGTCCGGAGCGTGGCCCTGGAAAAGGAACAATGGCAGACTTGGGGCCTTTAATTAGGCACCTAGTTTCGACTAGGATACCTTCGGGTGGGCGAGCTGCATTTTTGTCTCCATTGTCCCCCATGCACGGCACTAGACCAAGCGTCTAGTTTAAGCCGTTAACTGGCATACGTGCCCGGACCCACATTTGGGTTCGTGAAACTGCTTGCCTCATCAGGCTCACAGTGCACTAAGTGAGCCGATGAGCAGCACAGACAAGTAGGGTTCGAGTCTCGATTCGTTCCCGACCTCCCCTCTCCTTTATCCCCACTTTAATTGGCCTTCGGGCTTTTGACCTTGTGTCAAGTCGTGTCTGGTGGGAGGCAGCGACAAATACCGGCACTGAAGGAGAGAAGGTGGGGGGGAATTTGTCGGCATGCCTGGATTATGTTGATGATGATCACGAGACGATATTGAGACGTATAGCAAGTGAAGGTTACATTTAAGCGATTATTTCTAAATTAAAATTTCCTGTAAATGTTTATAAACAGCATATTACAGATACACATATGCATAGTAAACCTATATATAAAGCGAGCCAAGTCCAATTAATCATTTCTGTATGAGCAAAATTCTGTAGATAACAGACATCTGTCAACAGCTGTCGACAGAATATCCCGCAGTCAGTTTCACCTCGCTAAGTTGAAACTATTTCGATTACCAATTTCATTCTGATTTCTGATTTCCGTTTCCTGACTAACTGTAGTTCCAGTTAATAGCTGGGACCATTTTTGAGATTTGAGAATTTCAGGTTCTTCAGTGCGACTTTGTTACTTTTAAATTGAATTTTATAATTTTGGGATTGTTTCCTTTGAGAGATCTCATGATAAATATAAAATGAATAGTAAATGTATTTGTGTTGAACCTTTCATTCAAAAAGTTCGGTATATATCTTCCTTTAATTGGCCATATCTATCTATCTATCCTCATCGTACAATGGCCCAGTCGACTGGGGCTGCAGAATACACCGACTGCATCTCTGCGTAGGAGTAAGACCCCTCCAACAAGTGTCCAGAATATGACATTAAACAATCTGATGGTGAAGCTTCAGTAATACAGGAGCTTTGGGGAATGCCGAGTACCCCTTATTTTGCCATCGCTCCCAGGCCTACCCTGGCTCGGAGTGTTAACATCGGATAGGGTTCTATCGATGGGTCAAATAGAACTAAACTGTGTACTCATGCTTAACTGAATTGCTTGAAATAGGACTAGTTTTTTTTGTCATTTAAACTGCGTACTTATGCTAAACTGGATTGTTTGAAATTTAATTCGGCGTTGAATGACTCGAAAAGAGTTGATACGCCGTAAAACAAAACAACCAACCAACCAACCAACCAACCCATTGTACAGATAATACTCAACTACTCTTATATCTATCAGTATGTGCGCGTACACACATACAGACACACACACTTCTATCTATCTATCTATCTATGAGGGAGAATAATTGATAAATCGGAATTAATTGATAACTTAAGTAAAATCTTCTTCACCATATTATACTTCTTCCCTTGTGTTCTTCATTTTCTTTCTTTATATTCTTCTTTCGTTATATTCTTCTTACACGCCGAGTCCCGTGTTGAGGAATAAGACCTTTCCTTTTGACCCTAAACTGCATCTGGTGGTGAGATGCGAGTTTTGAAACCCAAAGGAGTGTGTACATTACTTCCAGGTTCAATTTGACTTTGTGTGGTAGTACTTGTTAGGGTCTCATCTTTGGATCAAATCGGATGAGTTAAAAAATATTAGAAAATACTACTTGATAACTGAATAATTCCTGGGTATCAAGTAGAATTATTAGTTAATTGAAAGCGTGTACAAGAAAATTATTACCAAATAGAAATAATAAATTGAAACCATATCATTATTAGTATTAGATAGAAATACTTGAAACCATACAACTGTTGGCAAATTATTTGCATCAACAGTCAGCAACACCATTGAGGCTTATTTTGCGTTTTACTCTGTAAGTTTTTACTGCAAGTTTAAACCCATTATATCGTTTAATAATGCTCGCGTTGTATACTGCTCCTGCAGTTCTTCCTTCCGGGTTGAACACTGCAGCTGGATTTAATAAAAAAAATGACGAACCCTTGAATAAAAATATAACTTATTTTCTATATTTCTCCGGCTTGCTACGTGTGTAGTGTCTAAGAGAGAGAGAGAGAGAGAGAGAGAGAGGGAGACAGAGACAGTGACTTAGAGAGTCGAAGAGGTTATGAGTGCCTACGGGGAATTGACGGGAGATTTTTTCACTTCGACCATTAGCCAGAATTCTACTCTGATATCTGAATATGACTGCTTTTATAAACACATCTACTCGAAGTTGACAACTCACTGTCAGTCTTGCCGCCTAAGTATTTTCCTTCGCCTGGCGACACTAGTACTTTTTTCTGAGCTTTTTTCCGCTATATCCATAGTCTTTTATCTAGGTCATCTCATTTCCCGTTTCAGTGTGTCACAACCACCTAGTTAATTGACCCGTCCACTTGTTACTCATTCCCTATTTCCACTAAAATGTTTTATCTTTATCCATTAAGCTTTTAGCCACTCAGGCGTCTGTCCTTTTAACAAAATGTCCATTGGTCACATTCCAATCTATCGTCAATGTCACACTCGTTGAAATCTTTCTTTTGCACAGAGAAATAAAACTATAATTTATTCTCTTCGTCAAGCAAATAATATCAAAGCTTTATGTTAAAAAACTGCCTCAAATAATACTTGATATTATATAACTGATTAACAAAGAAAAAAATTCATCAAGAAACAACTGAACGAAAATATGAATAAAACATAAAACATAAACCCTTACCTCTTGGCGTTGACGGGGTGACATGCCGTTAAAATCAAACAGCCATAAAGAATAAAAATTTCAGACTGAAACAAAACGACGACTGGAGTTTTCTCCCTTGATTAGACTATAGGAGTACAAATCGGGCTATGTATCTCCGGTTGCATAATCGTCTGACCCTCTCTTGTGTTGATTTTCTCAGCAGGTCGAGTCGAAATATATGAGTCCGAGATCGATCCACGAAGAAAAAACACCAAAACAAAAAAGCTAAATCAATGTTGTTCAATAGAGTGGGGGGTAGGTATGAGTGACACTTCACAACGAAATCCCTTAAATAAAAACTATGGCTAACTGCTAGATTTTCTGGTCTCTGTATCTGTTCTGGTCTTCTCAGCCTATGTGTATGTCTCTCTATCTCTGTTCTCGATTCACTGCCCCACATCTCTTCTGTATCTGTTCATTCTGCCCATCTTTATTTGTGGTCCCATTTATCTGTCCCTCCAAGTCTCTTTTGTGATTGTTTTCTGCGCCTGTCTCTTATCCCTTCTAGTAGCAGTCTGACTCTACTTGTACATATTCAGAGATTAACACTCCAATTTTCGGGATTTCAGCACCCGCCAACTGGACACAAAATACTGGCAGACAATAGGTGTTCAGGAGACCCTAAAAGATGTCATAAAATAATTTTTAAAGTCACTGCCCATTTCTATCAGACCATCTGCGCTTTATCTCACGTATATATGTCCTGGCCCTATATGGACACACACATATACACGCATTCACATACGCATACTGATGGTCAACTCACAGCCATACAAATGTATACACCCACTCGTACATACATACATACATACATATATACGTGTAGTCACTTAGAGCTAAGCCCGTATAATAGTGCCACAAGATATTCTAACGTTCTATGGGATAACCTTGAAAGATGCTATCATTAGAAAAACAAACTGGACTGGAAGTTATTTCATTTCCACAGTAAGGGTATTTTTATTGTATTGCGCTGTCAAATATCTTGCGATTATATGCCATATTTGCTGTGTTATGATATCATGCATGCAAAAATCAGATCACCTTTTTATAAGCATTCTTTTACGGACTCAACTAGATTAATACATTGCTCAAAAATATACACACGCCTGTAAATAATCTTAATTTATTTGTTGCATTTGGACACTTAATGATGCTTTTTAAATGAATTACAAACAAAACTAAATGTTTTCCTGTGGATTAGGAAAAAAATGAAATACAGACATGCAGACAGAAAAACAGATTATAAAAGGCAAACATTATGACAAGTTAAAAGTAGATTGGCCAGTAGGTAAGACAGTTCGTAGATAAATTGATAGATATGGCCAGACTGACATAGATACAAAGTCTGTCCAGAAAGTGCTCAGCTATTGTGAACATCAGCAGGATAAATTGAGCGGCTTCGATATTATTTGGCAACCAATCTACAGAGGACCTTACAACTTATGCATGAATTAAAACCAGTGAGTTATTGTTATATTATAGTATCCATCAGTCACATGAGACTGTTGAACTGGACCTAGGTTTTGGCATAGGTCTTGACAAGTTCGAATGGAAATCCAGCAGTTACCCATACTGCAGATTTTTTTTTCTCCCACCGCAGATGTTTCCTAAGAGATCAATAAAACGTGGCATTAATGTTAACACAATTGACACACAAGATTTAACGCCACGAAGGCCATCGAGACTCTAGCTCTTGGCTTATCTTTCTCCTAGACCGGTAACCTATCAAGGCTAAAAAATCCATTCTATTTCAATATCAGCTGAAATGGCCGCGGAGTTGAGATGGACAAATGATTTTTTCTGAGAGTGTTACCGCGAAGAAAATTGCAAACTGCTTCATCCAGAATTTGAACTCGGATCGCTAAGTTCAATTGTCTTCGTCTCCATATTATTGGCTAACTCAATCGGAAGTAAATCATCACTGAGTAATCTTGTATGCTGTGTGATTGTATTTTAAATGAACGAGCGTGTAGAGAAGTCTTGCCCAGGGCTTTTTGGCAGAATATCGTATCATATCAATTAAGATTCTGATTAGGCTCTCTGAGGCTTTTGGCAATCGCTGCTGGAAGAGACCTTTAAGGTCCCTATTGAAATTAAAGAGAACGCGGGAGGGCAACTGATGGAGATTATGAAAGAAGGCGTCTTAAACTGTTTTGGAAAATAGATAGGACACTGGGTCGTATGTGAACAGTCAAGTGGCGTAATTTGAAAACAACTAAGGAAGCAGTGTTCAAGGTAGGCTATATTTTCGTTAATACTAAGTGACTAAATTAAATCCTAACTGGCCTTAGGCAATTAATATTAAAAAATATTAAATTTCCAAAGCCAGTTGGGTTTCTATAACGGACAAAGTAATAAATGATTGAATAAAATCATCATTATCATCATCATGTCAAGCCATCAGCACAGATCCCCCTGATCCTTTCCCGCCACCCTTCTCTATCGTCCATTGCTTCCCGTAGGTCAAGGCTACATCCTGTATCGGCACAGAGCTGTTGTATGTAGGTTCTTGCTGGTCGTCCTGCATTTTCTCGCCTATGTGAAGGGGTCCACGGGAATATATCACTTACGAGTTCGTCCCTACTTCTCCAGTAGTGTCCCGCATATCTGCTTCGTCTAATTTGGATAGTTTTCGTGATGGGTGGTAAGTGGACGTACAGCTGCTGTTTTGTTGGGCGCGACCTCCAGGACTTGTTCAATATTGTTCGCAGTATTCTTGTGGAGTTGCCGTTAAGCTTTTTCCTTATACGCTTAGTTAGCGTCCATGTGGTGCATCCATACATCAGTATCGACCCGACTGTTGCTTGGAAAAAACTGTTTTATTTTATCGGTCAGGTTTGACTTCCATATGACCGATAGCCTATGCGAATAGGCTATCGATAGCTGTCCATGCCTTTGTTAGTCGCGTGTTGATGTCTGTCTTGGTTGGTGAGACACTACTTCCTAGGTAGGTGAACTTGTCTACTAGTTTCAGAGAAATACCATTTAGGGCGAAGATGTCGCCTCATTGATTAAAGCACATGTATTCCGTCTTGTGTTGACATGGAGGTCTATCTATGCAGCTACTCGTTCTAGACTGTGTAGCAGGGTTTCGGTTAGTGTGGGTGTATTTGCCAGAAGTGCTTTGTCATCGACGTAATCCACGTCCGTAATTGTTTATTGCGTGAAAAGTTTGTTGACCTCCCCACGAAATTACGAAGTCTTTTCTTGTTAAAAATGAAATTAGTTCGAACATACTTATTTTAGATAAGAGATAATGTAAGATAAGAGATAATGTAACGATTCATACACGAAATATAAGTTTTGTTTCGTCGTAATCTAATGGATTAATTTTTAGTGTTTTAAAGAACAGTGTGTGTGGCACTAAGTAAGAAAGAAAATATATTTATGCGTTATACGTATATACGACTGCTGCTGATTTTTTTCTTTTGAGCAAGCGTTGGCTGCAATAGGAGTTCTAATAGATCTACGTGAAAAAATAACATATAAGATAATCCAACGATGTTAAAATTAAATACTTTCTCGAAGGAAAAGAGTGTTAAAATTTTCACACAAACAAAAAAGGAAAAATAAATAAAAATAAGATGAAAAATAAAACAAAACAAAACAAAACTCCGAAAGGTTGATACTACTCAAAAAAATATTTATTTCTTCGCTATTTGTAAGAGTGGGGTAGGCTCGAAATTAGACTATAAAAAAAAGTTGACGATTTATTTCTGATTCTGATTGGTTAAAAAACGTGGAAGAAAATGATTTTTTGAATTATTTTCAGTTTTGATCCTTCAAATTGTTAGCGGCTAGTAAAATATCATTGTCTGCGAATTCTCAAATAAATTTTAAAACAACGGTTACATGTTGAATGGTCATAAAATAAAAAAGACAGATAAAAAAAACTAAAGCTTTTTGGGACAAAAATTGATTCTTTTTATTTAAAAAATCAGTTGATTTCCCATAAGAATTTAAAAAAATATATAAACCGTCTAAGGACTGTTAGGCTTCTTGTTTGTTAATGGCATATCAACAAGTGTCTTGGATATGATACTAAACCATCTGATACTGAAGCTCCAATTCTGAAGCTTTGAGAAATGTGGGCTACCTCTTCATTGCCATTACTCCCGTATCCACCCTGAACCGGAATGGTCATATCCGTCAGAGTTCCATTTATAAGTAAGATATAACTGTTCACCCATTTTTAAGAATCATTATCCTTAGCTATTTGAAATAATACAGAATACTTGATAAATAAAATAACTAATCTTGAATAGTACTGTTTGAAACCATTAAAAGAAATTATTGATGTTAACAGTAATATTTGAAATTATTTAACTGTGTGCAAACAAACGGGCTGCAACCATTTTAAAAATAATGCTACCGACAAAAGTATTCGCACACAAATCATAACATCGTTATTACTATCAAGTCATACTGACAACAAGTTCCTCAAACCTTTCTTGCTATCTGTCCCTATCGTCCATTACTTCTGTTAGATCTTGTAGACCGCATCCTGTGTCCGTGTAGAAAAGTTCTATGTTGAAATGATAGATTTATAGTGAATCTGATTGTATGATAAAGTTTTATATAAATCTTTGTTGGTCGGCCAACAGTGGTGCGTCCACGCGTTATAGTCCATGAGAGAACGGCGCTTATAATCTTGTGCTTACTTCCCCAGCAGTGCCCTGCATGTCTTTTTCGTTTTACTAGGATGGTTTGTGATATGGGAGGTAGTTGTCGGTATAGTTTCTGTTTTGTGGGGTGCTGCTTCCAGGAATTGTTCAAAACAGCTCGTAGCATTCTCGTGTAGTTCTCGTCTAGATTTTTATCGGTGCGTTTTGTTCGGGTTCATGTGATGTACTCACACAATAGTTTTGACACCGGCACAGCTTGGAAGAAAACCCGTTTTATTTTATCGGAGAGATCAGATTTCCGTATGATTGATAACCTGTCAATAGTTGCCAACGCCAACGCCAGGCATATGTTGACAACACTTACAGTAGATAAGATATTACTTCCGAGGTATGTGAACTTATCTACTAGCATAAGAGGCTTACCATTTTCAGCAGATCTGGCTCCTTGGTTAAAAACACATCATCATCATCATATCGTGGCACTTGCACGGCTATCCTTGACCCTCTCTCGACACTTCTTCCGATCGTTCATCGCCTCCGGCAGGTCTTCAAGGCTACATCTCGTATCCTCACATAGCTGCTGTATGTATGTTCGAGCTGGTCGTCCTGCTTTTGCTCGGCCATATGTGGGGGTCCATAGGAGTACATCACTTATGAGCTCGTCTCGACTTCTCCAGCAGTGTCTTGCATGTCTGGTTTGTCTAACTTGGATAGTTTTCGTGATGGGAAAAGCACATAAATAACCCATAAAACACCTAATTATTTTTTAAAACTGAAAAAAAAAAAAAATTATATTTCAGTATTTGGGGTCCTTAGCTTTCACTGTGGATTTGTAAAAATTAGTTTTCACATCTGCACACACACACACACATATATATATATATAGAGAGAGAGAGAGAGAGAGGCATTCATGGTATGATGGTATTAGAAATGACCCAAGTTCAAATCTTGGACTTTTTGCATTTTGCATCGCACTAATACTAAGGTAAAGATAAGAATCCAAGTACTCTCCCTCCAGCTGTAGGTAAATGGTAGGGCAGACTGAGCTCCTCAACCTCCGTATGCCGACCTGATAAGAAGAAGGAAAATTCTGAATTCAAACCTGTTAAAATTGACTTCGTGTCACATCCGGTTCATACAGGGTGGTATATATATATATATATATATATATATATCCAAATACACACACTCACGCTCACACATACACACATATAGTGATTCAAATGGAAAGGACCCCAAATTATTTCAAATTTGCTATTTAATTGTTTTATTATTATTTGAGAGTTTTTCACCCAGTCACCTTTCACTGGAGATTGAGTGACAGCAAGTCTCCTCAAGTCTCCGGGACTCTTCTCAGTATTTTGGCGGTTCTCAATAATCTAGTAGTTTGGATGATCTCCATTCGCCCTCTTATTTCCAAGTTCTCCAGTCCTTTAAAAAATCCTTTGATGACTGTATCAAATGCGCCAATTACAATTGGTACAATCTTTACTTTCATGTTCCGCAGTTTTTCAATTTTCTAGCAAGATCGATGTACTTATCCGTCTTTTCACTTTCTTTCAATTTTATTCTGTGGTCAGCCTGGACAACAAAGTCCACAATTTTACAACTTCTCTTTTTTTGTTGATTTTCATAAGGTCTGGCCGAGATTAGCTAATCCGTTTGTATGTAAAAATCGCATATTATTATTATTATTTTACTCATTTGAGAGTTTTTTCCACCAGCGTTAGCCTATGGCTTTCCACTGGAGTCTGAGTGACAGCAAGTTTCCTCAAGTCTCCAGGACTCTTTAGTATTCGGACGGATCTCAACAATGCTGTCGTTTGGATGGTCTCCACTCGTCCTCTTATTTCCAAGTCCTGCAGTTCCAGTACCAGTCCTTTGTTGACTGTACCGAACGCGCCAGTTAAAGTTGATGTCACCATCACTTTCATGTTCCATAGTTTTTTCAGTTCTCTAGCGAGGTCTAGGTACTTATCTCTCTTTTCGCTTTCCTTCAGTTTTACCCTGTGATCAGCCGGAACGGCTAAATCCACTTTTCAGCAGGTTCTTTTTTTTTTTTTTTTTTTCTTTTTTTTTTTTTGTCGTTGACTATCTCTACGTCTGGTCGTCTGGCCGAGATTAATAGATCCATTTTCATCTCAAAATCTGAAAGAATTTTTGTGTCTTATTTTCTCGGACAGATTCAGGATTGTGAATATACCATTCGTTTGTATGGTCAAATTTCAACTTCTTGCACAATTCTCAATGGATCACCTTTTCCTAATGGGGTGTCCTCGTGGTGTAATGGTTAAAGCGATGAACTGCGGAATCGTAGTACGCGAGTTCGTACTCCAGTCGCGCTATTACGTTCACTTTCGGGCAAATACCCTTGGGAAAGGTATGAACCCCCTTATTCTCCCTCCAGCTATGGGTAAATAGTAGGACGGACTAGGTTCTTCAGCCTTGGTGAGGCAACTAGTCTAGGAGAAGGAAAACTCTGAATTAAAACCTGTTAAACTCCGCTTAAAAATTGACCTTGTGTCATATCCTGCCCGAGCGGAGGGGTTGGTAAATAGTACCTTTTCCTAATTATAGTCGTGTTTCGTCTTATACTGTCTTTGCGCTAATTTTCTGCATTCGCTGATGATATGATTGATGGTTTTGTCTCTCTCACCACATAATCTACATTTGTTATTTTCTTGACTCTGGTCTATTAATGCTTTGACATAGTCCTTATTGCGTTGTTTTATTATTATTATTATTATTATTCATATTCATATACTGGTGCGACACGTGTTTCAGACATTCCAGTTCTCTTCAGGTTATTGAATTGGCTGTGGATTGAATATCCTTATAATAGAGGGAGGTTCATTGATTGTTTTGGTTGATTATAGTTGACTCGAAATTTGATGTTTGCGGCTGTCTCATTGGAGTTAATTGTGCGTGACAATTTTTTGGCTGTTGTGTTAATAATCTTCTTTGATTCGTTCCCCTCTTTGTTGAATTTTATCTTTTCTAATGTCTAGTATATGTATGTGTGTGTTATTTGTTTTTAATGTGTGTATATTTGTATGTATTCTCTGTGCGTGTGTGTGTGTGTGTGTGAGGCAGTTCACTAGATGTGTGTATGGGTGACTGGTGTATATGTGTGCTTATGTGCATTCACGTATATATGACTATGTACACTTATGCATATATGCACTCGTACAAATGTCTTCAAGTGAGGTGTACTCGTGGTGTATTGGTTAAATCGCTGGACTGCGGAATCGTAGTAAGCAAGTTCGAACTCCCGTAATGCTATTACGTTCACTTTCGGACAAATACGCTTGACAAAGGTGTGAACGGTCTTAGTTATGGATTAAATAGTACCACTTCTGTACTCCTCGAAGGATATCTTTGACATTAAGTAACCCACGAAGGTTGATATGCCAACAAACCATATTTTTTCAAGGGAACTAAATGAATACATATATATATATATGTGTGTGTGTGTGTGTGTATGTAGAGAAAAACTGGTAACAAGGCAATCCAAGTTGAAAAATTCAAAAATCGAGGGAAAATCTGTATATCAAGAAAGAGTTGGCCGTTTAGTCAGTGATATATAGATATTCCTAAGTTTTTTGTATTTTCAAGCATCCATTGTTGATTTAACATCACTAATATTTTCCCTCACTGACCTGATGATGGTTTGTTAGAACCGAAACGCTATGGTATCGACTTTGCTTCTCAATAAATCTCTCCTACTTGGATAACCTTGTTATCAATTTTTCCCTACATATTGTCGGACTGCACTCCATTATTTACTTCCATATGTGTGTGTGTGTGTGTGTGTGCGTGTGTGTGTGTGTGTGTGCGCGCGCTCTTTGTGTATGTGTGTGTATTGATATACTAATCAAAACATTAATGTCTTCGAAGACAAAAGGTAGACTTAAAAAAATTGTTCAAATTCTTTCAACAAATCTGAGAAAGACAGATATTAAAAAAAGATGTGATGCTTGCACAATCACATTTCTGAAACAGTGTCAACATCTTCTGCTCCGTATCTCACAATAAAATAATAAAAAAAACAACAATCAAAAAACAAACAAAAAGACTGTTCGTACTTAACAGTGTCTCTCCCTTCCTTTCCTCAAACGTTCTTTCTTTCTTTCTTTCTTTCTTTTCCTTTCCAACTCACCACCTTTGACTTGTTTTTCTTTTTTCTTAAAAGTCTGCTGCATTGTCAGGATCGTCGTCGTCATGATCGTCATGGTTATTAGCGCCATTTTAACATTATAAATACTGTTGCTCTGCCGGTCATATATCATCACTGCGTCCGTTGCTGCTGCCTGTATAGTGTTGGGGGTGACGATTGTCAGCGGCGTTATTGGCTTTGTAAAGTTGTTCGTCTGTGAGTATACAACTTGTTGTTCAAATATCAGGAGACAAGATGGAAGATTAATGACCAATGATGTTCTGCTTTTTTGACGAATAAAACAACGCTACCTGAACCATCAAAAGCAAATTTAAACAGTGGGGGTGGGAAAAGGGGTGAATGAAGAAGACGTAAAGGATAATAACTAAAATGAAGAAGAAGAAGAAGAAGAAGAAGAAGAAGAAGAAGAAGAAGAAGAAGAACTGTAATTAAGTTCTCAACAGAGAAATATAAAAAGAGAGGAGGAAGAACAGATTAAGTTGAAAAAAAAATAATGATAATAATAAGATTTTGATAAGTCTATTTCAGCCTAATTTTATTAAAGATATTTTTTTTTCATTTGATCCGGTATATATGTATTCACAAAACCCCCTCTGCATGAGCAGAATGTGGCACAAGATCAATTTTTAAGCTGAGATTAACAAATTTGAAATCAAATATTTCCTTCTCCTTGATCTGTTGTTAAACTAAGTTTAAAGAGAAAAGTCTGCCCTACTATTTAATCCAGAGCTGGAGGGAAAATACTTGGATTCATTCTTTTCCTCAGGGTATAAGCGTAATGTGAAAATCCAAACAGACTCATCCAGGACTAGAACTTGGGTCACTGAGTGCATCTCCTACGACAGTAACCATTACTCCACGAGCGCCTTCAAATATTTGATCTGGCATAAGGAATGGAGGATAGAGTCCGAAAATACGTTAAACGTTTCTTTTCTCTTTCTTCTCGCTAATTGTTGAAGTACTTGTTCCATTGGCGTCTATTCCCGGATGTCATTAGACTTTTAATGAAGTATTTAGTTTAGAATCAGTTACGCTTCCTAATTTTCGAACAGCAAAGCAATTTGCAGACGCCGGTTAATTAACTGTCCTTTCCATTTGCTGTATACTACTCAATTTTACAGTATAAAGACTATCGGTATATATGTAAGGACTATTAGTATATACCGAGAGACCATCAGTGTATATATATATATATATATATATATATATATATATATATATATAAAGTCTATATATATATATATATATATATATATATATATATATATAAGTTAAAGAAGTTAGCGACCATAGTCGAGGGTGACCCGAAGGCTCCCTTTTCGATAGCTACTACACCAAGGTGTAGGGGAGGGCGCTACTCCATTCCCAGGATTGCTCCACTTTACCCTTGAACCGTACCTTATAATGCTGAGTGTTAAGCAAGGTGGTATCAAGTACCATTTTTAAAGTCTTTGGTATGACTCGACCTGGGATTGAACCCAGGTCTCCCGGGCCATTGGCGAACACTCTAACCACTGGGCCAGTGTAAAATTATACATTTGTATATATATATATGTAAAGTTGGTTTGGTTTGGTTTGGTTTGGTTTTATAGCTAATAAAAAACTGAAAGTAATTTAACAGTTCTGTTTCAAACAACTCAGTTTAGCATAAGTATAGGTTTTTGTTTACACACAGTTAAATGTTATGACAGTTGTATTACAAATAATTTAGGTTAACATAATGTTGTGGTCTTCAGATAAGACCGGTGGAGGAACAACTCAAACAACGGGTGATAAGGGAAACGTTATTGTATTAGCAGAAAAAGTAAGTCATACAAAGGAAGTACTAGCCGTGCTCGGATTGCCGTCCGTCTGTCAAATGTCTCGTAAGGAACGAGAAGTTGTCTCCTCTGAGTGAGCTAAGCTCGGAGAATATGTTTAGGTTGGACGTGTCCATCTTTGGTGTATGGTAGGATATGTCCCCATAACACATAAGTATACGATTTCAATGTCAAAAGCAGTTCTATTTCAATTTAGTTCTGTATGAATATAAATTTTCGTTTACTCATAGGGAATATAAAAACAGATAATTTCAAATAATTCAGTTTAGTGTAATAAGACCGTTTAGTTCTATTTCACCCATAGATAGGACCCTATAAGGTGCTACCATTCTAAGACAGGGTGGACCTGGAAGCGATGGCACTGAAGAAGCACTCCGCTTTCCCAAAGCTCCAGCATTACTGGAGATTCACTATCAGATTGTTTAGTTTCATATACAGTACACTCATTGCAGAAATGCAGTTGGTGTATTCTACAGCTCCAGCCGACTGTGCCATATATATAAAGTCTATCAGTATATATATATATATATATATATATATCTATATATATATATAAAGACCATGAGAATAAATATATATTATCAGTATACATATAAAGATATAAAGTCTATCAATATATATATGAAGACTATATATATATATATATATATATATATATATATATATATATATATATGTATATGTATATATATATATATATAAAGGCTATTAGTGTATATATATAAAAACTCAGTATCCACATTAAGACTATCAGTATATATACATTATACTTGTAAAAACTATCAATATCAAATATGGAAAAAAGAGGATTTATGTCATTTTTAATGGGTAATTTCTATAGGCTTACCCATTCAAAATTACACCTTTTTCACTTTTGATACTGATAGTATCAATAGTCTGTATACATTTTTGAGACAGCCTGTACATATATATAATATAGATATATACAGGTTGTCTCAAAAATGTATACACACTTTGACCAGTGACATTTTTTTTTCAAAGTAAAAGGTCCAATTACACCCAAAACTGATAATTGGCACCACACTGCAAATCCCGGTAAGTTTTCATGGTGTTCAGTCGTAACACGCCTGCTTTGATGTACACAGCAGATACAATTGTGGCATTTAATTAAGCCATTTAACTTTATAGAACAAAACCTGCAATAATCAAGTTCAGAGTAGCAATAGAAACAGAACGCATTGAAAAACCAATTGAAAGGATTCGTGAAATTTGCAAAACCATCTGTTCATGTTATCAGCAGTATCTTAAACAGATTGGTCATCAATTTAGACACCTGTCATGACTCAGTGATGTTTACCCATCTGTCAATTCACCTTATCGGTATTATCTGAATCAGAATGACGATCAGTTCAAACATCTGTGATACCTCAAAATATTCTATGTTTGTCTTCTTTAATTTGGATTATAAAACTTGTATATATCTTAATAAACATTCTGTTTATAAAAAATCAAAATGTATACATATTTTTGGTGCTTGGACACAATAATGGAAAATCCGGCAAATTTTAAACAAATGTATTTCGATATGGTTTTCTGATTGCAGCCCTCCCGTGAAATCCGGCTTTGTGCAGATCCTTTCTTACAGTTTTTGTGGAAACTGGGTTCTCGAGATGCTCATGAAATTCTGTTGTAATTTTCGGAATTGTATTCTTGTGATCCTTCCAAACAATCTGCGGAAGAGTCCAACGGTCCTTATTCGAAAGCTTTCGCTTTCTCCCAGATTTTGTCTTCAGTGAGGATGTTTTTCCTTCTTTCTCAAATACTGTATTTAGTTTCGAGACAGTACTCCTAGCAACATCAAATAATTCAGCGGTTTTTGTTACACTATCGCCTGCCATATGAATATCAACAATTGGAGCTCTTTTTAGATATCTGCTATTTTAATGAATTTTGATTTATTTCTTCTGATGATATCAGTAAAAAAAAACAAAAAACAATTTTGTAAAATAAGAAGGGAAAAATTAATAATAAATTCAAAAACATGAAAATAACAAATGTTTGACGGTTTTATACCGGACATTGGCATAATGGTTTGAGTGTTCGCCAATGGCCCGGGAGACCTAGGTTCAATCCCAGTTCGAGTCATACCAAAGACTTTAAAAATGGTACTTGATGCCTCCTTGCTTAACTCTCAGCATTATAAGGTACGGATCAAGGGTAAAGTGGAGAAATCCAGGTAAAGGAGTAACGCCCTCCCCTACCCCTTGGTGTAGTAGCTATCGAAAAGGGAGCCTTCGGGTCACCCTTGACTCTGGTCACCAACTTTACTTACTTATAGGAGTTTCAAAATTAGGATTCGGAAAGTCTGGCTGTTTCCATTTTTTTGTCTAACCCCTATATATATATATACTCAACCCCTACGCAAGTGATATAAGGTCAGTTATTCATTCGGAGTTTAACTGTCTCCTCGATCACTTGCCAGACCAAGGTTAAAGAGCCCACTCTGCTCTACAATTTACCAATAGCCGGAGGGAGAATACTTGGATTCATACCTTTCCAAAGTGTATTAGGTCTATGTGAAATGCAATTTGCCTCAGCCGAGTCTCTTTCTTATATGTATATGATATTGGATAAAAACCCAGACAGATGTCCTAAAACAATTCATTAAGACCATTGATGACAATTGATTTAGTTTACGACAAGTTTGGACAATTAGTCGAGGGTGACTCGAAGGCTCCCTTTTGAATAACTACTACACCGAGGATTAGGTGAGGGCGCTTCTCCATTCCCAGGATTGCTCCACTTTACTCTTGATCCTCATCTTACAGTGCTGAGTACTAAAAAAAGGGGGCATTAAGTATTATTCTTTTATTCTTTGGTATGATTCGACCTGGGATTGAACCCCGATCTCCCGGATCATTGGCAAACACTCTACTCATCACAAAATATTTGTTAGGATATCATCCGATTCAGTGGTCTTTCTCTCGCTGCCAGGAATTATTTTTCCTGATAATTTCCATTTTTCTTATAATTCTTAAGAAAAATGACATCAATTGATAAATGATGACGATTCAATTTCCTTGCAATATCAAGAAATGACAGGGCACACTCATTGTATACCTTATCCAGTCGGCTTGGGTTGTAGAAAACACCGACTGCACCCCTACAGAGAAGTAAGACCGCCCCCCACAACGAGTTTCTTGGATATGACACTAAACAATCTGATAGTGAGGTACCAGTAATGCTGGAGCTTTGTGAAATACGGAACACCCCTTCATTGCCATCGCTCCCTGATAAACTCTGGCCCGGAGTGGTAGCACTTGATAGGGTCCTATTTATGGGTTAAATATACCTAACTGCGTACTTAGTCTAAACTGAATTGTTTAAATTGGATCTGTTTGACAAAACTGAATAGCTTGGAATAGAAATATTTCTGACAATTAAACTCTCTGCTTACATTTAAACTACGTACTTATGCTTAACTGAATTGTTTAAAATGGAACAGTTTTCTTATGCTAAACTGAACTATTTGAAACGGAACTGTATTTGACATTGTAACTGTATTTGACATTGTAACTGTATTTACACAAAACTGAATTCTTTGATATAGAACTGTTTTGACATTTAACTGTGTGTAAACAAAATTTATATTTATACTAAACTGAATTGTTTGAAATAGAACTGATTATTTGTATAAAAATGGATTTGGCATTAAATAACCTACAAGGGTTGATATGCCATAAAACCCAAACAACTAATTATTATATTGCACAAATATATTCATCTTGTAGTTCAACAACCGGACCATTAGCCTAATGGGTTGAGTGTTCAGCAGTGGTCCGGGGTACCGGTGTTCAATCCGAGGTCGAGCCATTCCAAAGACTCAAAAAATGGTACTTGAGGCTGCCTTGCTTAATACTCAGCATTAGAAGGTAAGGATCAAGAGTAAAGTAGAACAATCCAAGGAACTGAGTAACGCCCTCCCCTTCACCTGGGTGTAATAGCTATTGAAAAGGGAGCCTTCGGGTGACCCTCGACGAAGTTTGCCAACTTGACTTTTAGTTCAACAACTTTGGCAGTTCACGTTTTAAATATCAAGAAGCCTTTAAAAAATAATCAATAAAAACAAAAACTAATTTTCTTCTTGATTAGGCAAAGAACTTTTCAACAGCTCCTTGTCTTTCCTGTGTAAACGGAAATACCCCACTTTGTGTCAATCGTAGTAAGAAAAGTTTATGGTCAGTTTGAAGAGCAAATTTTCATTAATGTGATTTTTTTATGGAACACTTTTTTAAACCATTAATCTAGATAATTTAATCTAGTTTGTTTAAAGTATATTTTATGAAGCCAGAATATTCACCTATTAAACAAAACAGATAATTATAATAAAGATAATAATGCTTTCATTTAAGTAAATGTAATTTTTTCTTCTTAATCGTTGCTTGTTATATTTGAACGTTGCTTGTTATATTTGCGTTGTCAGATCCAGTCAATGTAGAACAATCTTATTCTTAGATCCCAGTGAGAAAACCACATAAAAGAAAGTAGACCGCCATCCTACCGTTTGCCTTTTCACTAAACTAGGACCTGTCGAGTTGTTAGCCTTTAATCTACATTTTCATTGTTTTCTAAGTGCCAAATACATCCTGAAGCTTTAAATTTGCGGCAGACAGTTATATGTACTTCCTCCTTTTTATAGTCGGATAAAACGAAAATTTTGTTAAATAAATAAATAAATAAATAAATAGACGAGTAAATGAATAAAAACCGGAAAGTATTTAAATCAATAGAATAATCCGAGACGTAGCAATAACAAAAACTACCAATAAAATAATCACGTGTGATCTTTTTACTAAGAGTATTTGTTTTCTTCTTAGCCCCAATAGTTTTTCAATGTGCATGGACCCAAAAATGAAGCATCGATTCTACGTATCTACTCAAACTCTCTACCACAAGCGTGGTGTGACACAAGGTCAATTTTAAGCGAAGTTGAGCGGATTTGAATTCAGAGTTCTCTCTCCCTCCCAGACAAGTTGACTTACCGAGGCGAGAAGAAACCCTGTCTGCCGAACATTTCAACGATGTAAGATCTGACTTAATTGAAGAGATGACGTCGCTACAATTACATATTAAATTTCCCGCCTTGTCATTATTGCTTTGATGAAACTGACTGAATACCTTGTAAAGAGGTAAAAAATTCCTCGCCAAAAGGGGTCTCCTGGGTATAACAATAAACTGCAACTGATATTGAGACTCCCGTTCCGAATATCTTGCGAGTGTGGAGTACTCCATTGCTATTACTCCCAGGTCCACATGTGTTAAGGTCCCATTTATGAGTCAGATATTATTATTCGTATTCGGGAGGAATACTTGAAGTCATATAACTGTAATTTTTTTGTGACAGAAGTTATGATTAATTTTAGTTATTTGAAACCGTATAATTTTATGCAGGCAAATGTTTATCATTTGATAGAAACAAGTAAGTTAAGTTGGCGACCTTAGTCCAGGGTTACCCCAAGGCCCCTTTTCAACAGCTACTAAACTGAGGAGTTGGGAAGGGTACCACTCCTTTCCTTGGATTGCACCACTTTAGCCTTGATCCTTATCTTATAATGCTGAGTGTTAAGCAAGGCAGCATCAAGTACCATTTTTTGAGTCTTTGGTAAGACTCGACCTGGAGTTGAGCCCCGATCTCCCGGGCCATTGGCGAACACTCTAAGCACTAGGAATTACTCGAAATCATATATATATATATATGTATATATATATATATATATATATATATATATATATTATAATTCATGGGGACATTTGAAACCATACAACTACAACTGTGTTCAAATCTTTTACATTAGATAGGAATACTTGATATCATATATTTGTCTGCAAAAAAAGAAAAAGAAAAAAATAATAAAGAAAAAAAGAAAAAAATAAGCAACCTTTAAACATCAGCATATGAATTAGATAAAAATGCACAAAAGAATGCGATTCCCAAACCTCTTGGTTTAAAATAATCTTTGAGGAGTTTACATGCTGTTAAAATCAACCAATCGTTATGTCTCACAACGCTTTCATCACGGCAAAAAGAAAAAGACATCAGGTGACCCAATGAGAAACCGGCCTATTGCTTACTCTACAAACGCAGTGGTGGACACTTTACATAACTCTTTTTGACTAATTAGGCGGAGGGCAACCTAATAAGAACCCTTGAAGCTAATAAATAACCCAAAATTCCTCTTTCTGATCGGACCGCATTCGTGCCGGGCGGGGTCGTTGAAGATTGATCACCTGGTCACTGGGGGCCTTCCTTCATGCTATACTATCTTTTCAGGGTTGATTTTATTGTTTGTGGTCTAGCACAGCTCAAAAAGTGAATGCCGACGAGACCAAGCATTTTTTGGTATAGCTGCACATAAGTCTCGATTCGTGCGTGGCTCGTCAATATAAAAGGACCTTGTATCATATATCGACTGGGTGAGCAGGTAGGTAACAACAACTGATTGTACTCGTGGGCTCCTATTCTCGTATCGGCACCATCTAACATAACGGTAAACCATTGGCAAACATGACGGACCTTCAATTATACCCCTCAAAGACCACTGCTAGACAACAGAGCCGTACTCAGATTAGTGGCTTATTCGCAGTCAAAAAACTACTCAACAGTCAACATGCAATGCAGTTACTCTATTGTCTGACTGTTGCTAATTCAGCGTAAAGATCTCTCCTTAGAGGTCTGTATCTCGTTACAGCTCTCCTGCTCCAACGCAGAAGAGTAATTTAACAATTATACTTTAAATATTTTTGTCAATTTAATATTGTTCTGTAAAAAAATAACAGTTTAGTTGATAAATTAGTCTCGTCTGCAGCAATGTGGATTCTTACTGATCTATAACTAGAAACCTTATGAGAAACTAATACTTTTGCGTTGAAAGCTTCTTCTGTCTCCAATATTTGTTGATACCAAATTTAGTTGATCTACATAGGATCGTTTGACTATATGTGTCTGTCTGTCACACTCTTTCTCAATATGTGTGTATGTATGTATATGTGTGTGTACGCGCACGGGCGGGTGCATGCGTGTGTGTGTGTGTGTGTGTGTGTGAAAAATCGACGAAACTTAATATCAATGAAAGAAAGAGAAAAGGTGGAAAGGACATTAAAAATTTCTGAAACTTCTTGGAGCAACAGCAATAGACTTAAAAGCTTAATTTTGTGAATATATTAAAACTTTACTTTTTTCTCCAAAAGTGGTATATTGAATATTCCAAATCTACATAAAATCCTACTGAAACACACACACACACACACACACACACACACACACACACACACACACACACACACACACACACACTAACCACCAATCAAAAACGAAAAGACTAAAAAGAAATTTAAAAAAGAATATAAAAAAGACTTACAAACAATTGAAAGAAGAATGAGTTCGCACGACATAATACACTGATGAAAAGCAGCTTCACGTAAAAAGTTTTGGGGGGCCTTGCTTTTTATTGGCGGAATCAACGCAATAAACACAAAAATAAAGAGTTTGAGGATATCTTAAAGAAAAAGGTCTGATTTGTTGTCGTTCGGTTAAACGAACATTAATCTTAAATGTTTTCCTCTGGACAAAAATATATAAAAAATATTTCCCGCTGCAAAAAAGAAAAAAAATATTATGAATTTGAAAATCAAGTTAAATAAATGAAAAAACTTTTAAACTTATTTTAAAATCTTTCCACCATATAAGTATTTACGTAAGAATTTTAAATGGTTGGTGGGTTGGTTGGTTTAGGCATATCAACCTTTGTAGGTTATTTAACACCAAATCCATTTTTATGAAAATAGTTATATTTCAAACAAATCAGTTTAGCATAAGTACGCAGTTTAAATGTAAGAACAGTTTAATTGTGAAAAAAAAATTCTATTTCAAGTTATTCAGTTTAGTCAAGCAGTTCTAATTCAGCTAATACAGTTTAGTATAAGTACAGATTTTGTTTACACACAGTTAAATGTTAAAACAGTTCTATATTAAACAATTCAGTTAAGTATAAGTATGGTTTCAATGTCTAAAAACAGTTCTATTTCAAATAATTCAGTTTAGCATAAGCACGCAGTACGGTTTAATTGTCAAAAACATTTATTTCAAGCTATTCAGTTTAGTCAAATAATTCAGTTTAGCATAAATATGCAGTTAGTTCTATTTAACCCATAAATAGGGCCCCATCAGGTGCTACCACCGCGGACCAGAGTGGACCTGGGAGCAATGGCAATCAAGGGGTGTTCCACATTCCCCAAAGCTGCAGCATCACTAGAACTTCATCATCAGATTGTTTAGTGTCATATCCAGGATATTCATTGGGGGTGGGTCTTACCCCTCTTCAGGGGTGCAGTCGGTGTATTTTATAACCCTAGCCGATTGGACAAAAGAATTTTATAGAAAAATGAAGTGCTAAAATATTGCCTTAAAAAAAGATTACGAAAAGTAATATTTCCGATTAGAAGAGATCATTTGATCATTTGGATAAACATTAATGACTATTAGATTACATATTTATAAAATAATGAATAACGATACTTGAAACCATTTAACTGTGCGCAAACAAAAAAACTTCTACACTTTTAAAAAAATGTTACCTACACGTATTTCCTTTAAAAATCATATGTATAAGCAAGATTTGGATTTGAATAACCAACAAGGGTTAATATGCCTTTAAGTCAAATAATCTACCCGAATCTATAAACATAATCACAAAACAATTTTCTAAGTATTGATTTTCCAGTGATCAATGAAAAATTGGCTGGAATGAAAGAAAAAAAGTGGATTAACAGCGCTTTGAACTGCCTGTTAAACCTTTTTTTGAATGGGTATTTCCATTCACAAAATCGTCACAGATGAGATTCACGTATGTTTATGCAGAAATAAGAAATAAAAACATAAAGTTTCATGATATAACTGGTCTTCACTTGCAAGTAGTAAAATCGGTAATCAATATACAACTATAATAAACCAATTTGATACTTTTAAAATATTTTAGCACTGCAAAGAAGTGCATGAGAGAAGGATGGTAAAGTGAATTAGACTCTCAAGTGATTACTTTGAAAGGGGAGCCGAATAGCTTGCTTGGAATTGAAATAAATTGTGACACCAGTCCTGTAATTTTTCAGACACACCTCGTAGATGAAACCTGGAGAGAATGACAGAGATCAGAATTATGCAGTATTGTAGTTCTTTTAAAGTTTACATAATTTCAAAGAAAGTGGAAATTCAGGTGTCTTTATCAGCTATTAAAGAACTGGTCAATTCTTGGGAGCGGTTGGTAATCTAACTAGAAAAAGAATCTTATCATACAGTGATAATCACTCGCTGAAGCCTCAAGTTTATGATTGATTGATAAATTGATCAATTTTAACGGCATATCAACAAGTCTGGGGTTGTTTTAGACAGAGATGTTAAAGAATCGAGTACATTTTAGATTTATATTTTTATTTTTGTGTAGTTTTTAAAGATTTTTTTTGTACACTGTTATATGGTATCAAGCATTTCTATGTAATAATACAATGAATTTTTTAAAAAATGCTGTTAGACTCAAAAAAGGAAAGCTACAAGTAAGAGTTGATTTGGGAATAACGGCAATGAAATGGTTCATCACAATACCAAGAGGTCGAGAACTGAAACCTCATCAGTTTAGTGTCATACAAATTTTTCTGTGGGCGGGAGAGTCTTATCCTTCTACATGGGAGACAGCCACCTCATAACTATTTCGCTCTACTGACAGGACATTGATTCAACTTAGTTGTGTAAAGTATTGAATTGTCGATACTGCTATATGGATGCACTACATGGACGCTAACTAAACGACTGGACAAAAAGCTTGGCGGCAACTACACAAAAATGCTGCAAGCAATATTGAACAAGTCCTGAAGGCAACACCCCATAAAGCAGCAGCTGTACGGCCACTTTCCACCCATCACGAAAACTATCTAAGTTAGACGAACCAGACATGCGGGACACTGCTGGAGAAGTAGGGACGAGCTCATTGATGTACTCCTATGGACCCCTTCATATGACCGTGCAAAAGCAGGGCGGCCAGCTCGAACCTACATACAGCAGCTCTGTGAGGATACGGGGTACATCCTCACAGAGCTGCTGGTGAACTACCGGAAGCGATGAACGATAGGGAGGGGTGGTGAGAGAGATTCAGGAATATCTGTACTGATGGCACGACAAGATGATGATGATGATGATGAGTGTGGGTGCATGATGATGTGCCCTAGTTATCTTAGCGACGATCTAGCGAGAAATACAGTAAAGAATACATCTTCGTTAGACGCAGAGGGACTGCTGTCAGAGTGAGAGTGTATATATTGACCTTTGACAAGACCGTTAGTTTGTTGATTTGAAAACAAAATATGGAGCTGTGTCTTAAGTTAAACAAAAGTCAGTGGAAATACCACGTGAATTGCGTGGGTTGGATGCCGAAAGGAAGAGTGTGTTGGCGCCTGAAGATCATATAACGACGGAAGTTTTCAACTCTAGCGGCCAGTCAGAAAGAGAGAGAGCAGTCAATTATCAGTCAGCCCAGGGGTGCAGATGGCCCCAGGTTGTAGGACAAAGAAGCAAGGTTCTCTAGAGATGTATTTCCACCTGGTGTGAATTTGAAGATATCGCACCTTATCGGTTCCGTATTTATCCGACTCTCTCTCTCTCTCTTTCTCTCTTTCTCTCTCTAACAAATAATTTTGCTCCCTTTCGTTAAAAAAAACAACCAAGGGAGTGTATATCTTATCTATGAGTGATGTCACTTGCTCCACGGTTATATAACAAGAGGATCGTTTTGGGGTGTTGGTACTTGTGAGTCACTGGACATAGAAAAGTCAGTTAATATTTTACGATAGACGATAATATTACAAAAAGTATTGCTTTCTTTTTTCTAGATGTTTGATTCATTGATGTTAACTGCATGTAAACCCGTCTGGGGTTATTTTATGCCTTGAGGTTAGAGAATTGTGTACATTGTATGTGAAAATTTACGCTTTTGTATATTTGTTACTAAAGAACTTTTTTTCTGTTATACATCAAGGTTATTCTTTTTTTGTGGTTGTTTAATGGCACATCAACCTTCGGAAGTTATTTAATATCTGTGCCGTCCATGTAGAAATACAGCAGTGATACTATTTAAACCATAGCTGGAAGGAAAAAAAGTTCACACCTTTCTAAAGGGCATTAGTTAAAAAGTGAATGTAATAGCGAGACTAGAGTTAGAACAAACTCACTTCGAGGTCACAGTCCACCCATTATGTCACGAGGACACTCCTTATAGTATCAAATATTCCTAACAAATAAAAATAATTTGCACACATTTTTATGATTTCAAGAATTTTTTCTAATACTGATATTTTCAATACAATTTTATGTTTTCAAAGAACTATTTCTATTTGATAAACATCATTTGTTTGCAAAAAATTATATGGTTTTAATGGAGTAATAATGATTATTCTTAGTAATCAATTATAGCTTTAAATTAGTATTCGTAATTGTTGAAACATATAACATATTAAACGGTGATTCAGAGAATAAACCTGTAAAAGGTATTTAGTTGCATGTAACTCCTAAATGATCGTGATCAAGTCTCAATTCAATAAAGATTACACAATCCAGTTCAGCATTAAATCCAGAAGGAGGCAAAGTTCAAAATAGATAAATCCTAAAAGTTAAAGCAACATGGCAAGATGTCCTTTTTCCTTGGAGAAAATGTCATAAAATGGCTTGAATTTTTATAGTAATTGGAAGATTCATTTTCCCCAGAATTCAACGTCGATGGTTATTTATTGTAGACAGGAAGTTGTTTATGGCTTGTACCAAAAGAATAACCCAACATTTCTTCAAATAATTTACACAGCAAATTATTTGATATCTAGCATACCTATCTAAGGAAAATAATTTTCAAACTGATCTATTTAAGCCATAGATGAGACCTTAACTATTACTACTACTCCGGGTTAGAGTGAACTTGAGAGTAGCGGCAATGATGAAGTATTCTACACTCCCCAGAGCTCAATAACTGGAACATCACAAGGGGATGCATGTTAGTGTCATACCCTGGATACCTCCATTTGATTGTGCTATCGGTGGATATAGTTCTTTCTTTCCTAATGGCATATAAACCTTTGTAGGTTATTTAACGCTAAAGCCATCTATCTAGAAGAACCAATTACAATCGGTATCATCGTTAACTTCATATTTCAGAGTTTTTCCGTCCCTCTAGCAAGGTCCAAGTA
Source organism: Sepioteuthis lessoniana (assembly GCA_963585895.1). Classification (NCBI taxonomy): domain Eukaryota; kingdom Metazoa; phylum Mollusca; class Cephalopoda; order Myopsida; family Loliginidae; genus Sepioteuthis; species Sepioteuthis lessoniana. The sequence continues at coordinate 64,856,029 of OY757916.1, read as the reverse complement.
TTTGTCTATGTTTTCGTTTTAATTCAGTTTTACTCTATGGTCTGCTGGGACGACAAAATCCACTGGTTGACATCTTATTTTCTTGTTTATCCAAACTGGGGCTGATTTTCTGACCGAGATTGGGTGATCCTTTTGTATCTCAAAGTCCAAAAGAATTTTATAGGTCTCGCATTCCCTGACATTCCGGTGTCTGTATATATCATTTGTCAGCATGGTCAAATTCTAATCTCTTGCACTATTCCTAGTGGATCAACAGTCCCACCCAATCATACCTATTCTTCCTTTTGTGCCATTTTGCTTGCATTCGTTTATTATGTTATTAGAAATTTCATGTTTGTCACCACATAACCTTATGCCTGCCGTTCTTCTGCATTTTATTATTATTATTATTGAAAACAATGAAATGGGTTGTTACATATTTCTTCAGAACTTGGGCGATTATATGCGCTCATGGGCTGCTTTTTTATAGCAACTGTGCGTTATCATGACTTCTTGGGTGAGGTAGAAGAGCGGTTATCTATTATACCTATTCTTCCTTTTGTGCCATTTTGCTTGCATTCGTTTATTATGCTATTAGAAATTTCATGTTTGTCACCACATAACCTTATGCCTGCCGTTCTCCTGCATTTTATTATTATTATTATTATCATTATTATTATTATCATTAACTGGAGATGCGGTGGTAAAATTGATCTAGACACAAAAAAGGCGTGATGCATTGAATTAAAACTCCCTCCGAGACTGTTTGCGTTTATTTTGCAAATACTATGAATGGCAGGAATCCTTGGTGAGACAGCTAGTCTAGGAGAAGGAAAACTCTGAATTCAAACCTGTTAAACTCCGCTTAAAAAAATTGACCTTGTGTCATATCCTGCCCGAGCGGAGGGGTTGGTAAATATGATGAAAGGCAGGAATCCACTTCTCCCATCTGCAATGGTTGAAATTGTCGAAATGATTGGGCTCTTGATCCATGATGATGGACAACCAGTCTAAAAGAACTACATTGAATACTAAATATGGAGGATATAATAGATAACCGCTCTTCTACCTCACCCAAGAAGTCATGATAACGCACAGTTGCTATAAAAAAGCAGCCCATGAGCGCATATAATCGCCCAAGTTCTGAAGAAATATGTAACAACCCATTTCATTGTTTTCAGTGGTGTTTTCTCATAAATATACTCAATTCAAAAAAAAATATAATTTTTGCTGAAACAGCACAGTGTTTTTTGAATATGTGTCTCAGATGCCCTCAAAGATCTGACGAGGGTCGAAACGTTGACATCAGTTTGAACAGCCAAAATCAATATTTAGGAAGCCATTAGTTCTTTGTTTCTAAACGGAAACAAAAAAAAGCTGTAGCACGCCACATGACGCACGCAAAAGTTCATGACATTTTCATCATAAAACATTTGTTGTTCAGTGGCGTGTTTCACGACTTGACCTCAGGTCAGTATGACAGCAGACCATCCCAGAAATAAAATCAGATTAAGTAGATAGATAGATAGATAGATAGATGTGCTATTTTTAACGACAGCTGTTGTAACAACTGTCAATGTGGAAAAATATATTTTCCTTTTTAAAACAATGGTTGTCAGAGTAGACAACATATTCCTTCTCTCGTGATTACAGGTTTCTTCAATTTCTTCCTTGGTTTTGTATTATTAACAAACAAATATTTTTACGAGTATGTGGTAGTTTTAATTTGTTCGAATTCATAAATCAAGCTCAAAAAGTCTGAAAAATCAATATTATTCGAACTACGTTCTGTGACTCATGCTTTCCAAATCTAAATAATTGAATCACACCACATGGAAATATTGGCCTAATGAGTAAAGTGTTCGCCAGTTATGCGAGAGACTGGGTTTCAATCCCAGGTTGGGTCATACCAAAGACTCAAAAAATTGTATTTGATGCCACCTTGCTTAACACTCAGCATTATAAGGTAACGGTAAAGTGGAGCAATCCAGGGAATGAAGTAGCACCTTCCCTTACAACCGGGTGTCATAGCTATTGAAAAAGTAGCCTTCGGGTCACTCTTGACAAAGATTGCCAACTTCACTTTTACATGGGAATAGGTCTGAGTTTTTTTTATGAAGTGTCATATGACACATGGTCTATTTTAAGCAGAGTTGTGCTAGTTTAAATTCAGAGTTTTCCTTCTCCTAGACTGATTTCATTACCAAGGCTACAGAGCCCAGTCTATTCTTGTACTCACCCATAGGAGAGGGGAAAATATTCATACATGTCTCAATGACATTTGCACTAAAGGAAAATGCCAACGGCATGGTCCAGGATTTGAACTCGGGTCGCCGATTCCATTTACTACGACGTTAACAGTTATGCCACTCGCCTCCTTAAAATAGCTATATATTAGTAGCTTAATTGACATACTGGATAGGCCAAATGTAAGAGGGCAGCCAATAATATTACACAATACAAGTTACTATTGTTTTCTTTTTCATAGTAATTGTCTATTTTGAACTGTTTTTATTTAATCTTATTTTCAATTTAATTGTTAATCTATTTTGTATTTTTTTTTTATAATACTTAAACTGGGTATAATCTTTATAATAAATGTTTACGATTGTATTTGACTCCACTGATATTCTCAATATAATGTACTGAGACCATTATTTCCAAGTTTGAAGGTCCTCAACTCAAATTTTCCCCGTAAATAGAAAATTGCTTAGTGTCTCCTGTTTGAAAATTATTTTTAAAATTATCGATTCAGAATTTTAAAAGTGTGTTTCGCAACAGTTTCTGACCTCGTCAGCACCCTCTTCAGTTGATGTGTAGATATTTAACTGACAAGTGAGCTTAGAAGAAATTTTCGATTAATACAACGGATGTGAAAGTTTACGTTTTGAGTTTTAGTTGTTGGATTTCTATTGTGGTGCAGAGAGGATGTACATTTTGGAGTTTATTGTTTTAGAAGCCTCTCTTTCAGGGCTTTGATATTTTCCTTCGAAAATGAAGAAATTTCCACCTTTCTTTGAAAGTCTTTTAGTGTAAAAAGCCAATGAATAAATGAATTTTTAAAAAATAAAGAAAAGGAAAAGGAAAAAACGAACAAAAGTATCCATTTAGCAAAACCGTTCGCCACAGACAGAGTGTGACACAAGACCAATTTTAAGCGGAGTAAAGCTAGTTTGAATTCAGAGATTTTCATCTTCTATGCAGGTTGCTAAACCAAGGTTAAAGAACCCAGTCTGCCCTATTACAAAACTTAAAAAGCCTTAAATTGTTTTACCGAGAGGTAGGGAAGGGAAAGAAGAGATGAATTAATGCCTTTCGCAAAATAGCGAAGTCAGACGCTTACAACCTCTTCTAGTATTTGAACTCGGGTAACTGGTTCCATTTTCTAAGATGATCACAGATACGCTATTGCCAAGTCGGCTGGGGCTGTAGAATACACTGACTGCGCCTCTGCAGAGGGGTAAGACCCCCCCCCCCACAACGAGTGTCCTGGATATGACACTAAACAATCTGATGTTGAGGTTCCAGCAGTGCTGGAGCTTTGGGGAATGCAGAGTACCCCTTCATTGCCATCGCTTCCAGGTCCACTCTGGCCCGAAGTGGTAGCACCTGATAGGGCCCTATCTATGGGTTAAATAGAACTAACAGCATACTTATGCTAAAATGAATTGCTTAAGTAAACTGAATAGCTTGAAACAGAAATGTTTTTGACACTTAAACTGGACTTACATATAAACTGCGTGCTTATGCTTAACTGAATTATTTCAAATAGAACTGTTTTTCGACATCAAAACTGTATTTACACTTAACTGAATTGTTACATATAACTGCTTGAATAGTTTGAAATAGAAATTTTTTTGACAATTAAACTGTGTACTTATGCTAAACTGACTTGTTTTAAATAAAATAGATTATTTATATAAAAATGGATTTGGCGTTAAATAACCTACAAAGGTTGATACGCCATAAAACCCAACAAACCACCCAACAGATACGCTAAGTACGTCTAATACATAACACATGTATTACACAAAAGTATTTTTTATACATATATGTCAGGGTACAATTCAATGATGGCACGAACGCATTGGCCTAATGATTCGAGTGTTCGCCAATTGTCCGGGAGACCGGGGTTCAATTCCAGGTCGAATCATACCAAAGAATAAAAAAATGGTACTTGATGCCTCTTTGCTTAACATTCAGCATTAAAAGGTAATCCTGGGAAAGGAGTAGCACCCTCCCTTACACCTAGGTGTATTATCTATTGAAAAAAGAGACTTCGGGTCACCCTCGACTAAGGTCGCCAACTTTACTTACTTACTAATGGGAGATTGGAATCTATTTAGTTCAGTCGGCTAGGGATGTATAATGTTATATTTTGACCTTCGACCCGGCCAAAAATGCCATTCCAAGGTGATGCACCGGAAGGAGGTGACACATTCTAATGGCAGTTATGAGAGGAAATCGCGTGGGTGGAAATTGGCTGATGAAATGGGATGAGCTAAAACAAAATTCCCATGGTACACTCATAGACTGATGCACCAGAAGAGAGTGACCTGTGAACTACATGACAGTTATTTCTGCTTGATAACGATTAAATATGCGATTTCAAAGATCGAGTGGGCGATCGAGTGGACGTTGAACTATTATATAACTCAGTCAAGACAGAAGACCAGACAGTTGAATTGAGTCCCAGTGACAGTTGGAGACGGAGTTATAGACGAGATGTGGTTGGGAAAGCCACACCCGGCCGAGTGGGCTCTCGGGAACTCCGATGGAGTTTGGGGACCAGAGAAGTTGCTGATAAGATGCAGTAAAGAAAGCCAGCACCCAGCAGAGTGGACCCCAGGGCCTCCGGATGAGCATCAGGAGAACGAGAAAGACACAACGTTGACGGTCAAAATATTACAGTTATGTTCGGTCTCCGGTTCCCTCTCACATGCAAACCCTGAATAACTCTTTCGAACCCTTACAATAAAGTGAGAGGTATATATATTTATAAAGAAGTCTTCCTTCCTGCGTCTGTTTTATTATTGTGTCGTTATGATACGGCACATGAGAATATAACAATAATACACCGATTGCATCGCTGCAGAGAAGTAACCCCACCATAAAGAGGGTCCTTGATATGACTCTAAAGAATACGATGGCAAAGTTTAGTAATACTGGAGCTATAGGGAATGCGTAGTATCTCTTCATTGCCATTAATTCCAGATATACTCTGACATGGAGTGGTAGCAGCTAATAAGGGTCTTAGCTAATAGAACTGTTAACATATAAACTGTGTGTAAACGAATGACATGCTAAAATGAATTGCTTGAAATAGAACTGCTTGATCATTTAACTGTGTGTAAACAAATGACTGATGAGTAATTGAATTATTTGTGACAGCAATACTTTTAACCATTTAACTGTGTACAAGTAAATAATATGGAATAGAATTATTAATGTTAGATAAGCAATGATTAAAATCATTTAACTGTGTACAAGTAAATGATTGATATTGAATAGAATTATTAATGGTAGATAAGCAATGATTAAAACCATTTAACTGTAATAAAATGATAGTAATATTGGTGTGCAAACAAATTAGTTGTAATTCATTTAGGATTTAAATTACTGACAAACTAATCTCTAACTATCTAAAAGTGCGCAAACAAATGACCAATGTTAAATTGTTACTGTTACATCGCAATACTTGAAACCGTTTAACTGTGAGCAAAAAATGAGCTCAGTCTCGTTTAAAAATCTCATCAACAAAACGCGTGAACAACTCCTGTATATTTGATAAATATGTATAGAGAGGATTTAGAATAAACTAGCCTACAATGGTTGATATGCCAGAAAATCTAACCAAACCAAAATCTATTTATAGTATGTTATGTTTGAAAATTTCAAAACATTTTAATTTTTAACAATGGTTTCTATGTACAATGTAAATACAATGTTAAACTGTAGCGTTTCTTATTATTGACTGAATCATACCCGCCCGGTTACCTAAACCAAATCATTAACACCTTTCTTAACGGTGTAGAATACATGAATGTAAATTTGGTAGCCGGAAAACAAAGTAATGTCTTTTGTTTTTCTGAAGTTTTTCTGTGATTTTTCCAGTCACCAAAAATTCAAAATTTGATGGTTTGGTTTGTTTGGTTTTATGGCATATCAACCTTTGCAGGTTATTTAACGGCAAATTCATTTTTATGTAAATAATCTGTTCTATTGAAAACAGTTCAGTTTAGCATAAGTACACAGTTTAATTGTCAAAAACATTTCTATTTCAAACTATTCAGGCAGTTATATGTAATAATTCAGTTAAGTGTAAATACAGTTTTGATGTCAAAAAACAGTTCTATTTGAAATAATTCAGTTAAACATAAGCACGCATTTTAAGTGTAAGTACGGTTTAATTGTCAAAAACGTTTCTATTTCAAGCTATTCAGTTTACGCAATTCATTTTAGCATAAGTATGCTGTTAGTTCTATTTAACCCACAGATAGGGCCCTATCAGGTGCTACCACTCCAGGCCAAAGTGGACCTGGGATGGTTGGCAATGAAGGGGTACTCCGCATTCCCCAAAGCTCCAGTACTGCTGGAACCTCACCATCGGATTGTTTAGTGTCATATCCAGGACACTCGTTAGGTTTTTTTTTTTTACCCCTCTGCAGAGGTGCAGTCAGTGTATTCTACAGCCCCAGCTGACTGGGCAAGCAAAATTTGATGTATGCTGTATTTACGTTTTGAGTATTCGCAATAGTCATCAGGTGTATAAAAGTTAACCTCTCGATATCATTTATTGACCTGTAAGTAGTCACAAAACATAGTTCAATATTATGCCTGTATTTTTTCCCGGAATAGGGTGAGACTGACAAATCTTCAGTCTGTTGGCTTAACTTAAAATCCTCCCGTTGGGTGAGTTTTCAGCTATTTCCAATTATAGCATGTTTTGCCACAATATAATTCTTCTTTAGTAACGACACATTTGACAACACACACACACACACACACACACACACACACACACACACACACACACACACACACACATATATATATATGTATATATATATAATGATATGTTTTATTCACGAGTTTCCATTGGGTGTTTTTTTCTTTCTTTTTTTTCTTCTTCATTTTACGTTTTAAAAGCATTGTTTCAGAGTTGATACACACACACACACACACACACACACACACACACACACACACACACACACACACACACACACACATATATATATATATATATATAATCATGATATGTTTTATTCACGAGTTTCCATTGGGTGCTTTTTTCTTTCTTTTTTTTTTCTTCTTCTTCATTTTACGTTTTAAAGGCATTGTTTCAGAGTTGATATATCTATAAGTATTAATTAATGAGTTTCGTTGAAAAGTTCTATGATATATGAAACCACCATTGTTCTATCAACCGATCACCATAGCCTTGTAGAGCTGATAATATAGTTTCGATTACTTATACGCATTCAATCAGTGATATTTACCATTTTTTTTGTATAAAATCCATTTTTCCTTGCATGTTGATAAAACGTATCAATTTCATACTGTTGAAAACGAGTAAACCTTATCGACGAGCATGATATCCATACATTGAGTTAAACCTCCTCCAGCAAAAAAAAGAAAAAAAGAAAAAGAAAAGGTGTCCAAAGTATTACACTAAAGAAAATTTGATTGTGAAGCTCCTGTTCTGGAGATCTAGGGAGTTTGGAGAACTCTTTCATTGCCATAACTCCCAGGTTCACTGTGATATGGGGTAGTAGTATCTGTTGGGTTTCCATCTATTTCTCAAATAGACCTGTTTGAAAATTATTTGTATTAGATAGGAATTTTTGATACCATATTACTATTTTACAATCAAATGATTATCAAATATGAAAAATTACTTGAAACCATAAAATTACTAGAATTAGATAAAAATATTGAAACCATAAAACAGTGTGCAAATTATTTGTATTAGATAGGAGTACTTGATATGATATAACTGAGTGTAAAATACTGTTATGAAAAGACTACAAAACAAAAAAAAAATATAAACAGAAATTGAACGTGATTCCCTAAACTCTCGGCATGAAATAACACTTAATGTTTTTAAAAGATTAAAACGATTATCAAAAAATCAAACCGAAAAGCAATGATAAAACCTTTGTTAATTTTTAATCTTCTTTTTCTAATAACCAGTCCTGCCATTCGGAGTTCTACATCTCTGTAGAGGGGTAAACCCCACCCCCAACGCGTGTCCTAGATATGACATTTAGCTATCTAAATATCTATATTAGGTTCTAGCCTTGGAGACTTGGAGAATGTCGAGTACTCCTTCATTGCCATTGATCCCAGGCCCACTCGGACCCGCAGTGGTAGCACCTGATAGGGTCCTATCTATGGGTCAAATAGAACAAACCGTGTGCAAACAAAAAAAACTGATGTGAAATTGTGACTGTTATATAGCAATTTTTAAACCATTTTGCTGTGTGCAAAAAAAAAGAGTTCAGGTTCGTTTATGAATGTTATCTGAAAGATGTGTTTACAATTCATATAGATATATTTAACATATATGTATCAACAGGTTTGGCATTAAATGACTTACAATGGTTGAAATGCTATAAAACACAACCCAACCAAAAATCAGTTTTCTGTTTTTTTCTGGATAAAAAAATCATTACCTTTGTTAAATTATATATTTTATTCTGTCATTTTTTTTTTTAAAGATATGAATAATTTTTTTTTTTTTTTGCAACACAATCTAAATCGAATATGGACCCGGACAAACCGGAGGTAGTTCCCGTAGTTTTATGGGTAATATGCTGCTGTGCAACAATGTAGTAAGCGAATTCACACTTAAGTTGTACAGTTGCGTACACTTTCGGACTAATGCCCTTTAAAAAGTTATGAACCCTCTTATCCTTCCACCTATGGGTTAAATAGTACAACTACTGTTATTTACCAAGGATGGCTTGGGCATGAAATAACCCTCGACGGTTTATATGCTATTAAATGAAGAAATCAAACCAAAATGTACAAAGCAACAGGTAGACACGGCAGATTTATCTATAGAAATATATATTGTGCCCTTCATAATTTCGACGATCATTACTTGAAGGAGAAAAAGAATCGATCGAAAATGGAATTCTTTATTTTATGGTGGACTGATTCTTAGTGATTTGTGAAATATCCTTAGAGACACGAAAAATAGGGCGAATAATGTGAAATGATTGATCAATTTCTGTGCTTGTGTGTGTGCTTGCGCATGCGTGTGTTTTATTTCTTATATTCAAGTAAATTTCTTTCAGTGTCGATCATTGTAAGTTTTAGTATACATATCTAATATTTTCCAAAATATAGAAGATGTATTCTTATTTATCGATGTTTTTTCTTCTTTTTCTGACGCTCAAAATAACCAAAAACCTTCACACGACAAACATAGAATTTCTAAAGGTTGAAATCTAAAAATAAATAAAAATGTCTTCAATTATTCCTTGATGAAAGTAGCCCTGTCACCGGAGCTGAGAATGAACTGGCTTTATCCCCCGGATAAGATCTCTCCCCAACAAAAAAGAGGTTTCCTGTGTTTTACACTAGATTGCTTCTGATGACGAGGCTCCAGTTTTGGAGCTCAGAGGAGTGTGGATTACTTCTTCATTGCCATTATTAGTGGTAGCAGTAATACCCGTTAGGGTCTTGTCTATGGGGCAATTACTTTTCTCCCCCACAAAAAAGAGGTTTCCTGGGTTTTACACTAGATTGCATCTGATGACGAGGCTCCAGTTTTGGAGCTCAGAGGAGTATGGAGTACTCCTTCATTGCCATTATTAGTGGCAGCGGTAATGCCTGTTAGGGTCTTGTGTATGGGGCAACTACTTCTCTTTGAAAAATAATTTGATGGGTATACTTGATTTCATATGATTGCAAATTGGTGGAACTCATAGTGTAATAGTTATCGTCGTTAAAATGGACACGGTGACCTGATTTCGAACCCTGAACGTGGTTGTTTACGTTTCACATTGCGCCAATACTCTTGGGAAAGGTATGCATCCGTCTATTTTCACTTTGATTACGGATAAGTAGTCGGGCACACAGTGCTTAAAAACTGACATTTTCTCACATTCTGTTTATGCGTAGGGGTTGATTAATCCATATAATTAAATTAAATGATTTGATTAGCTTTTTTTTTTTTATTTCTATCTATTATACAGCTACAATGCCCTGGTATTTACTAATTATTAAAGGTAGAATTGGAGTCATGACTTTGGAAAAGACATTAGTGCAAAGAGACTACCTGAGCCTGAGTTTGAACTCGGTCCACTGATTCCATTCTTCGTATCATTCGTAGTTAGCCCACAAGCACCAACATCCCAAGATGAGGCTTAAGGAAAAGAGAAAACATACATTTCGGAGAAGAAAAATTGACATGTGGTTGATGGCTGACAATAACCTGATCATATTCTCAAATTCACGTTTGCTATTTCCTTACAGCCACTAAATGAATTCACACGAACAAAAAGATATTGAGCGTTCTTTATTTTTTCCTTTCCATGCATATAAATCTTTAGGATCCCATGTAAAGAGTCATATTAAAAGCCTGACGGCCATACCTGGTCCTCGTAAAGCATATGCATTGAGTGAAAACTCTGACAGGGGGCGCCATCGTACCTGACAACTGAAAAATGTCCCACGCCTCCAGCGGAACGGATAAATCACCAGACAACGTACATTTTTGACAAGATAAAACACTTTTTTTTGATGCCACGTAAATTTGAGAAGATGATTCCTCAAGAGTAGGAATCTAGATTATTGTACGTGTTTTTTTTTTTACAACCTTCTGAACTCTTATCATGTTGCTTGCCTTGAGATTTTATAAGTCTAACATGCCTAATGCTGCATAGACATTTCAAATAATTTTTTTTTTTTTTCACATTTCATTGGCATCTCAGATTTTATAAGTACTTGTATTGATCCATGTGCATGACAAATGAAATGCAAGATTACCGCTAACTGGATAGTATCTTTTACGAGTGAGAAAGTGTTAACATTTACATGCAGGTGAATTTAGCGTAACGGAAGTAGGAAATGGAATAGGAGAACTAAGTTCAAATCCTGGCCGTGGTTGATTGCGCAAGGCTCTTGGGAAGGTCATGAACCACTATAGGCACATAATAGGGTACACTGGGTTCTTTAGTTTTGGTTAAGCAACCACTCAAGGAGAAGGAAAACCCTGAAGACGATGCAGCTTTACTCTGCTTAAAAACTGACCTTGTGTCACACCCTGATTTTTTAGGAGGGTTGGACAAATACATAAATGCAAATGAACTATGTAGATTTTTTGAGTATTAACATGGTTTTGAAAATGATTGCTTAAAATTTAATTTGAAATATGAACAAGTAATGTCATCAAAATAACTACGAATACAACGTAAGGATAATTGTGTTATCCATATGAACCTCTAACGACATCAAAACTTCATAATTCGAATAAATCTTATACCTTTGACATTATAGCATCGAGCACTCTTTTATTCACGTAAAGTACATTTCTTTCGCTATATATATATATATATAAACATATATATAAATCACAAGGTTAAATTTTATGTTATACCTTTTTTCATTAGAATTGTGGAGGTATCGTAACATAATAGAAACACTTTCGGTTTCTGGTTTGGTTTCTTCGTTTAATTGCATATAAACCTTCGTGGTTTATTCTATGTCAATGCTAGCCTTTTAGAGAAAAAAAGACCCAGTTGTTTTACAATTTAACCCATATCTGGGGAGAAAGGTGGAAGGGGGTTATATTTTTCTTAAGGGTATTAGTCCGAAAGAGAATATTATAGTATGACTGAAGTTCGAACTCGCTCACTTCGAGGCGGCTGTCTTACACTTTACCCATTTCGCCAAACAGACTCCCTAAAATGTATTTTCATCAATGTTGGCAATTCGTTCCATTTTATTTGTTGCCATTATTAATGTTCAAAAAGCCCTGAGGTTAAATTCAAAACTTAAAATCATTAAATTTGAAAACTATCAAATTGAATAAATGTAACATTGCTTCTTGATCATTTGAGCCATGATGGGTTGTGGTAAATGACGTTATAAAAATGGTTTTGCGCTTACATTTGGATACGACTTCTAATATTTTAATTAAAAGTATGTTAAAAAAGATATATATTTATATATTCAGAAAACAACAAAATTTGGTTTGATTTCTTTTTCGGTTTATTGGCATTCAAACAAAGAACATCTCAAACGTTTAGGACGTGGTTTTTGTTTCATCTCCGCAACTGAAAAAAAAAAACCGAACACATTTTCAGAAATAACAGCCTCCATTCCACTGCAAGCATTAATTTGCGGTTAACTTTGATGCGAGTGGGCACTGTCTAACAAAGGTAGACTTGAGGCCGTATGGCCCCCAACTTCGTCTGGGCCACCTTCGGGTGGGCGAGCTGCATTACTGACACCTTTGTCACCTTCCTGTCCAGTTTAAGCTATAATCAGGCATCCGTGCGTGGACCCAGATTTGGGTCCATGACCAGCTAAACTCATCTGGCCACATTGTACTAAGGGGGCCGATGACCGGCATAGTCAAGCAGGGCTCTAACCTCAGTTCGTGCACGTCCTTTCCCTCACCTAATCCCCATTATAGTCGACCTTCGGCTCATTGATCTTGTGTCAAGTCCTATCTGGTGGTAGGAAGAGAAAAATAACCCCCCCGACCCACTGGTTTTCTGGAGGATCACTCGGCGTTCCCGCCGTGTGGTTAATTTTTTGTTTTTGTTGATCAAATTCTAGTTGGCTGGTTCCAAGGTGTCTTCCCCTAGGTAGCACTTGTTCTCTTTCCTAAACGGCAAAGAGCTAAGGTATTTGCTCAGCGCTAGATGCGCGCCTAAAAGGGAATCCCCTGTGGACTAAGCATTTTCTATAAACGGGTATGCATTTTTTAAATTTGCGCGTAGCTCCAGCTCCCACACTGGTGAGAAGTCGGGAAAATCCCCATTTAAAGAAATGATATTCAACTCAGAATTTGAATGATTGCAAGAATGGTGGGCCATTGATATCAAGATTATCAGCATGGAAATATAGAAATTACAAAAGTTTACCGGTCACAATTCACTAGAAAAATTTGGTGAAATTGAACTGGACGGTTTCCAAATTTTTTAGAGTGCTTTTTGCTTTTTATGGAGAATTCGTGTCACAGGTGAATGTGTTTAAGCAGTACAAAAAATTAAAAGAGTTAGAGCAGATGAACTTTTTCAAAGCACGTTCAATTTTTGAAATGCTAAGACTGTTCAGAAGATTGCCGAAATGCTGTTTATCGATAAAAACATTATCATGTAAACTTCGACCCAAAACAACCACAAAGTAAATTATCTTCAACATTTTCTCACTTTTTATAAAATATATTCCGCTATTCATTCTTTTCTTTAAACTTCTGTGACGTAGTTCAGCGGTGACTGTTTGTCGGTGAGGGCTAAATCAGATAGAAGGGAGAAGGTTAAAAAGAAACTTGTGTTTCCGTTAGGACCTTTCGTTGCTTTATTTTCCCTAAGTCTCTTAGGCCGTGGAACCAGAAAGCAGGAACACTTGACACCACGTATTCAATAAGGCTCTTCGTTAATCGAGGAGCAGTAGCTTTTCATATCTTTGCATCCGTTCACAGCAAACGATTGTTTCCTGGTACCCTAGCAACTAAAAGAGAAAAAGAGACCGAATTCTAAGATATGTGATGTATGAATGGAAAATCAATTGTTTTCCATACTAAAGAAAAGGTTAATCTTTATGTAAAAATCGGCTCGGGAAGCTGTAATTTTTGGATTTGTATGTTTGCATTTCTTGATCAGACGGCACTTATTCGTTCGTTTTAGAATGTCGTAAAGATTTCGCTGACGATAATATTTCACTTGCCGTTTAAAATTTGAAGAATTAAAATCCAAATTGATTTAAGAAATTTCTTTCCTCCTAGATTGTTTAAACTTCATTTTTTGACTAATATTTTTAACCAAATCATCAACTTATCTTAAATCTCATATCAAGCCTACCTCAATCTTATCAGCGTTCAAATAGATAAATCATCAATAGATTTATTCATTAATTCTGTAAATGAACTCAGAACTTTCGACAGTTACTTTTGAGTTAAAATCTAAAATTCTTTTCTTTTAAGAATGCTTCAGCCCAGTCGGTTGAGGCTATAGAATACACCAGCTGCATCTCTGCAGACGCGTAAGACCACCTCAACGAGTGTCCGGATATGATATTAAACAATCTGATTGTGAGGCTCCAGTAATGTTGTAGCTCTGGGGAATACGGAGTACCCCTTCATTGTCATCGCTTTCAGGTCCATTCTAGTACGGAGTGTTAGCACTTGATAGGGTCCTATCGATGGATCAAATTGAACTGTTTGACATTTATACTAAAAAAGGTAAATTGTATTTCAACTCTTTGATCATTTAACTCTGTGTAAGCAAGTGACTGATATTTAATGGAATTGTTAGAGATATATAGCAATACTTGGAATTATTTAACTTTGTTGACTTAGATTTACAAATCATATATATCTAATATAAATCTATAAACCAGATAAAGCTCTAAATAACCTACAATGGTTCATATGCAATAAAACCAAACCAAACCAAAGCAATCAATAATGTATTTAAGTTCAACATCGATTACAGTCTTTTCCTGTGGATGAATTTTGAAAGCTGCATCCGCTTACATATCAGTGCATTAATATACTTTCACTCCAACGTAGTGACATAGTCTCTAAAAGAACTTTTACTCTATTTACCAACCCCTCCACTCGGGCAGGATATGACACAATGTCAATTTTTAAGCGGAGTTTAACAGGTTTGAATTCAGAGTTTTCCTTTTCCTAGACTAGTTGCCTCCCCAAGGCTGAAGAACCTAGTCTGCCCTACTATTTACCCTTAGCTGCAGGGAGAATTATTGGATTCATACCTTTCCTAAGGGTATTAGTGCTATGTGAAATGCAATCAGTCTCGTCCAGGATTTGAACTCGTGTCGCCGTGTCCATTTCCTACGACGATAACCATTACACCACGGGCACCTCCTAAAAAAAAAAAAGAACTTTTACACACACAAAATATAACTTCTAGATATGACTGCGACATAAACTGTATGAACTTTTCTTTCTTGTAATGTAAATATGGAAGAATATTTTACTCTCTCTAACTAATATTATCTTTTCTAACAAGAAAAGATTCCGTAACATTTATTTTTCAACAATCTTTTCCCCAATTTAAAGAAATAAAATTCATAAAATTTCTACATCGGTGATTTATTTACACATTTTCCCGATATATGAAGCATTCAATCGCGCAAAATGTAAACAAACGAAACTTGACACATATACGTTAATTCACGAGCTGGCATTCATTGAGTCGCAGACTTGGCCTAGTGGTATGTCATCAGCCTGACGTAAAGATTGGCGGGTTTCGATCGTGGCTTGGAGCGTCTCACGTATCTAGCCACACTGAAAAGTTGTGATACAACGAAACAGTCTGAGAATGACAATATATATATATATATATATATACATATTTACTGCTCTAATATCTACCAGCATTCACGGTACCTGAAAAAAAAAACCCGCCAGGAAGAGATAAAAGTATCTCGAATCACCCCCCGGGGGGAAAAAGAAAAAAATTATAGGTCAAAAAGAAAGAAAAGACCAACCTCGTCCGCCCCTTGAAAAAATCAATGGATACGCAGTCAGTGGTCAAAAGAAAACTAAAAACGTTCCGGGAATCTTGCAATGCTACAATTACTAAAGTGCTCAACACAAGTGGAGCCAATTATAAAATTAACTTAAATCGCGAGTCGAAAATCTTCTACTAAAGTTTCACCTTATCGGATCATCAGGGAGCCTAACTTCGACAAGAGTCTTCTCGAAGTTAGGCTTCCTGATGATCCAATAAGGTGAAACTTTAGTAGAAGATTTTCGCCTCGCGATTTAAGTTAATTTTATATATATGTGTGTGTGTGTGTGCGCGTGTATGCTCAGGTTAACAGAACATCCTACTCCTACTTCTGGCTCCGGTGGGTGATACTTAAAATGGTGACCCCCCTCAAGACGAGTCATGGAGTGCTAGATCAAGTGTATTATGTTACAGCTAGCGCAGTGGAAGAGAAATTAAAATCAGTCAAATCATTTCTCGGTAGTCATTTGCTTATAATGTTACACTTCACTGATTGCCTGAAAAGTTTCTTTTGCTGTTTAGCTCAACTTTGTCAAAGATTTCACACTGTTGGACCCAAATCACTGACTTTTATGACTCCAGACAGGTTGTCATGCCGTTAAAATCAGCAAATAAATCAAATTGTTGGTTGATTTTTTAAATGATCATTTTTGCAGTACAAAAAAACATCTCAAATTCAAGCGATACGTGACAGCAAACTAAAGACACGACCAGATTGAAATATTCAGAGGTTATTTACGTTTCCCCATTTGTCAATATATTACTCGTAATTTGTGCATGCGCTCTGTGGTTCATATCACAGTCTCTTTATTTCATAGCTACATGACGTTTATTTTCTGACCACTTTAGCCCCGGTAAGGCTCAATTAGATAAGTACAGTAGAGTAATTTACGAGCTTAATGAGTAAAAAGCATTTATTTTACATATACATTATCCTTTCTTGACAATGCACTAAATGCAAATGAAAATTCATCTATCATTTATATGTCAATAGTTGCCTTGCAGAGAAAAAGGACAAAGTATTCCGGTAAACAGACGCATGTGAGTTTGATACGCTTTGAATATTTTGCACATTTGGCCTTATACCAAACTATATGACTACCATCTATGTGTCAGGTCACAGATTACTCATAAATTACTGTAACTATATATATATATATATTTAAGGAACCCTCCGCTCGGGCAGGATGTGACACAAGGTCAATTTTTAAGCGGAGTTTTACTGGTTTTAATTCAGAGTTTTCCTTCTCCTAGACTAGTTGCCTCACAAAGGCGGAAGAACCTAGACTGCCCTACTATTTTATCCATAGCTGAAGGGAGAATAATTGGATTCCTACCTTTCCCAAGGGTATTAGTGTAATGTGAAATGCAATCAGTCTCGTATATATATATATATATATATATATATATATATATATATATGTCAGTAATAATGTAGTTGGCATTATTTATGAATAAATAGCGCTCAATGTCGGTGACAGAGCATGTCTAGATCTAATTTGGTATAGCTCAGACACAGTCATCTGCGCTTGGTAACGGTCAGTTTCTTGTCTATGCAGTCATCAGACTAAGCGTTTCCCATGTGGTGGGTATTCCTTTATTTACTGTTGTGTTGGGCATGATAAAGAGGGTGTTCTAGTTAGTGGGTCATTCTGAAAAGGTTTGTCTAGTTTAATCGCGTTTATATTGCAATGATTTTTTGATTTATTATTATTATTAAGTATCCAGGACGCTTCTCAGTATTTTGGTCGATCTTAATAATGCTGTCGCTTGGATGGTCACTCATAATACCAAGTCCTCCAATCCCTTTATCAATCTTTTGGTAACTGTACCAAGTGCATCAATTACAATTGGTATCACCTTCACTTTCATGTTCCATAGTTTTTTTTTTAGTCCTCAGGCAAGCTCTAGGTACTCAACTTTCTTTTCGCTTTCTTTCAGTTTTACCCTGTGATCAGCTGGAGCAGCAAAGTCCACTATTCGGCAGGTTTATTATAATTATTTTTATTTTACTTTTTTTCACACCAGCTCTGATGTTTTTTCACGAAAGTCCGAATGACTAGTCTCCCCAAGTTTTCGGAACTCTTCTATGTATCTTAGACAATTTTAGGAGCGCTGTGCACTGGATAGTTTCAATTCCTCCTTTAATTTCCAGTTCATCGAGTATATTTTCCAGGTACTTTGAAACTGTTCCAAGGACCCCAGCTACGATTGGTAACACTCTCACTTTCATGTCTCAGAGCTTTTTCAGTTCTCGGGTAAAATACCAGAATTTAAGCAGTTTTTCATTTTTTTTGTTACTTTTGCTGGGAAGTCTGCTGGCTGAACAAAATCCACTATATGACTAGTTCTTTTCTTCTCGGTAATTAAAATTGCCTGGACTTCCGGATAGGAATGAGTGTTCTGTTTTTATCTCAAAGTCCCAGAAAATTTTATGGGTTTCATTTTCAAGGAGGACTCCAGGTTTATGGATATACGGTTTGCTAAGAATGGTAAAATTCCAGTTTCTTGCATAATTGTCATTCTACATAAAAATTGGACAGGCCTAGAAAAGTAACGGCCAAGTCGGCTTCATCTCTACAGAAGGGTAAGATTCTCCCGAGAGGAGTCCTGGATATTGACACTTAACAAACTTTATTGCCATCGCTCCTAAGTCCACTCTGACCCAGAGTGTTAGCACCTAATAGGATCCTGTCTATGGGTCAAATAGAGCTAAACTGTATATTTAAGCTAAACTGAATTGTTTGAAATAGAACTGATTTAAGACTTAAACTGTGTACTTATGTTAAAATGAACTGTGTGAAATCGAACTGCTTTGACATTTAAACTGCATACCTATGCTAAACATAATTGTTTGAAATAAAACTTCTAGTGAGTAGAGCGTTCGTCAATGGTCCGGGAGACCTGGGTTCAATCCCAGGTTGCGTCATACCGAAGACTTTAAAAATGGTACTTGATACCTCCTTGCTTAACACTCAGCAAGGTTGCCAACTTACTTATATGTTTAAAAATGGATTTGGCAATAAATAACCTACAATGGTTGGTATGCCATAAAACCAAACCAAACCAAACAGTAACTAAATCTATTCTATTTCCTCCTACGTGTATATAATTCTATATATATATATCCATGCATATGCATGTCAATGGAATTTTGAGATTCTTCAATATTTGAATTCAAGTTTTATTGTGTGTATAAAATTTTGATGTAAACGCGTTTGTGTATAATTCTAACTTTATTGTATATATGTTTGTAAACCTGATCTTACTGTATGTGCGTATGTCTAAGTGTGTTCATGTGTGTATGTATACGAATGTGAGAGGGATTATGATTTTCTTGTGTTTGAAGGCAAGTGTTATTTTGTTTATATTTTTTTTTGATGTTCACATGTGTGTGTATAATTCTAAGTTTATTTCATGAGTGTATAAGCTTGATTTTACTGCGTTTGCATACATGTGTGTGTTGGTTGGTTGTTAAGTTTAACGGCGTATCAACCCTTTTTGGGTCATTTAAAGCCGAATCAAATTTCACACAGTTCAGTTTAGTATAAGTATAGTTTTTGTTTGCAAACAGTTAAATGTCAAAACAGTTCTATATAAAACAATTTAGTTTAACATATGTACACAGTTTAGTTCTATTTGACCTATACATAGGACCCTATAAGATCCTACCACTCCGGGTCTGATGGGACCTGAGAGTAAGGGCAATAAAGGGGTATTCTGCATTCCCTAAAGCACCAGTATTACTGGAACCTCACCATCTGATTGTTTAGTGTCATATCAGGACACTCGTTGTAGGGGTCGGGTCTTAGTCCTCTGTAGAGAAGCAGTTTGTCTATTTTATAGCCCCAGCCATCTGGCAATACATGTCTGTATATATATATATATATATATATATATATGTGTGTGTGTGTGTGTGTGTGTGTGTGTGTGTGTGTGTGTGAATGCATGTATGTATATTTATGGGATTCTGATTTTCTATATTTGAATAAAATTATTACTCTGTGTATATATTCATGTATGTTTGAGTGTGTAATACTGAGTACACGTACTTGTATTGTTTTTGTGCTAGTTGGCTGCACCTACATATCGAGTACTTGCTATTCTCCTTGCGAATTTTTCCCATCAGCATTAACTGATGGTCTTTCACTGGAGCTTGAGAGACAGCAAGCCTCATCAAGTCTCCAGGCTCTTCTGAATATTCCAGCCGATCTTATCATTTCTGTAGTCTGCATGATCTCGACACTTCCTCTATTTTTTCCAAGCCTTAAAAGATCGTTCCAAATCCAACAAGATCTGGTATCATCGTTACCTTCACGTTCAGCAGTTTTTTTTTCTTTTTTAGTTCTCTGCCAAGAACCAAGCATTTGTTTTTCTTTTCGCTTTCTTCATTGGGCTAATGAGTAGAGGGTTTGCCAATAGTCAGGGAAACCGGAGTTCAATCCCAGGTCGAGTCATACCAAAGATTTAAAAAAATAGTACTTGATGCCACCTTGCTTAACACTCAGCATCAAGGGTAAAGTGGTGCAATCCATGGAACGGAGTAGCTATTCAAAAAGGAGCCTTCGAGTCACCCTTTACTTAGTCACCCTATTTTACTTACTTATTGTCACTGTGGTCAGCCGAAACGACAAAATCCATTAGACGACAAGGTCTTTTTTTCTTGTTAATTAACGCTAGATCTGTTTTTCAGGCCGAGATTAAATGATCCGTTATTATAATTATCATTATCATTATTTTTTACACACACACACGTATTTATACATATATATATTTTTATGTCTATATATATATATAGAGAGAGAGAGGGAGAGAGATGGATAAAGATAGAAACTTATAGTGAAAGGGAAGTAATCCTTAAATGATAGAATGAGAGAAAGAGAGAAATAATCCTTAAGAGAGAGAGAGAGAGGGGGGGAGGGAGAGAGATAGAGTGAGAGGGAGGGAGAGGTAGACATTGAGGAAGACAGAAACTTATAGAGAAAGAGAAATAATTCTTAAGAGAGAGAAAGAGAAAGTGAGAGAGAACGATAAAAGGAGAAAAAAGAAGAGAAAAAACAGAGATAGATAGATAGATAGAGAGAGAGAGAGAGAGAGTGAGACAGAGAGACAGACAGACAGAGTGGTAGTGAGTATCAATATGTCACTGGGTAAGTTTATGCGAAATGTGTATGAGTGAATGTGCAGATTACTTTTGTTTCCTCAAATTTCGGAGTGTTAATCCTTGTTATTATGAATGAAGCGTATGCCTGTATGTGCATGCCTAGGACACATTGAAAACATCGATTGTAGGTTAATGTGTATGCATAATTGTAGAACGAACGTACGTATGTTTAATCTGTTCGTATTCTCTGAATAGCGTGAGTCTTTCTTAATTTTTATGTCTTAACGTTGACAAAAACACTAAAATAGTATAACCCGGATATAAGAGACCCGGGTATAAGATATATTTTTCTGGTCCCAAATTAGAGCCTGTGTTACCTAAACAAAATAGACCAAACCCGGATAAAAGAGATCTCTTCTCAGGTCCCGACAACTCTCTCATATCCGAGTCACACTATATATACATATATATACATATATATACATATATATATATATGTATGCATGAATGATTAAAGGTAGATGCCATTGTGTATATTCCGAATCGTGAATCCGTGTGTATAATCTTGTTTATGTACTTTATCAATGTGTATGGGAGCGTGTCCGTGTGTGTGATTAACATAGATGATAATTCCGATTATATTGCCTGTGTTCGATTGTGTATGTAAAACTAATCTAGTGTGTCTGATTACGCGACTTGTGTACATAATCGTATGTATATGTTCGGCTTGGTTTCTTTTGATAATGGCATATCAGACATCGAAAATTATTCCAATGCCCAAGACATCCTTGTAGAACATCAGTCGTACCATTTGACTCAGCTGGAGAGGAAAAAAAGGGTTCATACTTTTCCTAATATAATAGCACACCTGGAGTTCGAACTCAATTACTTCGAGACCGTAGTCTAGCACTTCAGCCATTGTGCCACGGGACTTGCTCGTATGTATTGATCGAATGTGTGTTACCTACAAACTATTCGGGAGGTGCCCGTGGTGTAGTCGTTATCGTCGTAGGAAATGAACACGGCGACACGAGTTCAAATCCTGGACGAGACTGATTGCATTTCACATAGCACTAATACCCTTGGGAAAGGTATGAATCCAATTATTCTCCCTCCAGCTATGGGTAAATAGTAGGACAGACTAGGTTCTTCAGCCTTGGTTAGGCAGCTAGTCTAGGAAAAGGAAAACTCTGAATTCAAACCTGTTAAACTCCGCTTAAAAATTGACCTTGTGTCATATCCTGCCCGAGCGGAGGGGTTGGTAAATAGTACCTACAAACTATTCGTTTACAAAACATATTTATTATACATTTATAAACCCGCTTTGTACATTGAATAACCTACAAGGGTTGATATGCCATAAAACCCAACAAAATCAAACAAAAATTGCAGTTATTTACAAAACCTTTGGTTAGTTGTGGCAAAAGGCAAGTTGTATGTACGTAATATCTTAAATAAGTTCCTTTACTAGCACAAGTTAAATGGTTTCAAATATTGCTATCTAACAGTAATAATTCTATTTAATATCTTTGATTGCATACAGTTAAATGATTTCAATAATTCCTATGTAATACAAATAATTCTATTCATTATTAATCATTTGTTTGCACACAGTTAAATGGTTAAACAATTCTATTTGATCCATAGGTGGGACCCTAACAGGTATTACAACTCCGAGTCAGAGTGGACCTAAGAGTAATGGCAATGAAGGTGTACTCCACATTCTCCAAAGCTCCAGTATTACAGGATCCCCACCATCAAATACTGTTGGGGGTGTCCTCGTGGTGTAATGGTTAAAGCGATGAACTGCGGAATCGTAGTACACGAGTTCGTACTCCAGTCGCGCTATTATGTTCACTTTCGGGCAAATACCCTTGGGAAAGGTATGAACCCCCTTATTCTCCCTCCAATTATGGGTAAATAGTAGGACGGACTAGGTTCTTCAGCCTTGTTGAGGCAACTAGTCTAGGAGAAGGAAAACTCTGAATTCAAACCTGTTAAACTCCGCTTAAAATTGACCTTGTGTCATATCCTGCCCGAGCGGAGGGGTTGGTAAATAGTACCATCAAATACTGTTTAGTGTCATATCAAGGACACTTGTTGGGGGGCGTCTTTTTTCCATACAGAGATACAGTCGGAGTATTCTACAGCGCAAGCCAACTGAACTGCTATAATCTTGATTTTCATGTGTGTGGATATAATGAAAAGTTTACAGTCGGGGTGAGTAGTCCTGATCTTACTGAGTGCGTACGTGTATGAATGTATGTATGTATGTTTGAGTACATGTGTGCCTAATACAGGCTTTATACATGTGAGTATGAATATTATTTTAGTACGTATCTATGTAGGAAGTCTTGATTCGTATCGAGTATGTGTGTATGCATACGAGTACATGTATGTGTTTGTGATTCTGATTCCTGTTGTATATATAGGTGTGTAATCCCAATATGAATGCGTGTTTTCGCTAACTCGCACGCTTGTGTGTGCGTATGTGTGTGTGATTTTGAACCTGTTTCTATGTATGTTTCCCCCGGTGTGCCCGCCGGAGCCCGTCGCCTGTTTGCGTTTGTGAGTCTGAAAGAACCAGCCGAGGGCAAATGACGGCCGATGGAGCGCCTGACTGTCTAACTTAGTGGCTTCTTCAATGATGGATTACTTGTCGTAGGGCTGAGAGCGTCCACTAACAAAAGAACAGAAAAGAAAAAAAATCACAAATAATATTTCTTCCATGCCTTCTGAAACAACCACCACCCTTAATAAAAAGGAAAGAAAGAAAAAAAAAACCACTTCCACCCTCATCGACCCTCTGACAATTACAACAGCAGCAACAACAGCTACTATTACATTGGTGTACTTATTAAGACGGTTATTAGCATAATTAACCCCAATGACTACCACAAAATATTATTAGAAATACCATTGTTCTAGTCGTAATTTTTCATGAACATTATACGTATAACGTATCGCTGAAGATGAATAGTTAGCAATCTATTCTTGCAGACTATAAATTCTATACTGAGTTTGATCCGCACTAGATGTCCTACTCATATTCTTGTGACATTATACGCTAATTATTATATAGTCTGAGTTGTACGGACATTTGTCGAGACCTGTTTTGAGCAGTGCCTTTTGTTAGAAAATAAAGAATAAATAGTAGTTCGAAAAATTTGGTGTAAACTTAATGTTTTCCAAAAATATTTTTCTAATTCGCGACCAAATTCTTTAAACTTTTGGGTAGCAGCTAATATACTACTCCTGGCAATAATTATTGAATTAAAACACTTAGAAGATGTACGCCCTATATGGATACTCTAGGTGCACTTTTACGAAATAATAAGATAAAATAAAACAGTTTTTGTTAACTTAAATATCATCTCAATGTCTCCTGTGATGAGGACACATTGTCGAGATGTAATAATAATCAAGTTATTCTAGTACTTTCTTTGGCAAATATCATGGAATTAGCGCACTTAGAAGATGTTCTCAAAGGTGTTTTTTTCATTTAGCAGTAAATAAACTAATAACAGATGAGCCGCAACACATTTTTCTATAATAGCTTAGCATTGTGGCTTTGTAAAATATTCATTAACAATCTAGATTAAATTATTCATATCAGTGTAACCCGGATATAAGAGAGATGTTTTCTGGTCCTAAATTAGAGCCTGTGTTACCTAAACAAAAGAGACCAAACTCGGATGTAAGAGAAGCCCGGATATAAGAGACTTAATCTCCGGTCTCTACAACTCTCTTATATCCGGGTTACACTGTAATGGTATATTTTTCCAAACTATGCAGAGAAAAAAAATTACGGAATAATCCAATATCTGCAAAAAAAAAAAAAATAGAATTCATTGACAAAAAATTTTGAATTGCACCTTTTCTAACTTTTATGACAACGTTAATTCTTTCACAAATTTAAATTCTTTTAGTTTATTAGAGAGGAGCAGTGCGAGGAACGTATTTTTTAGTCATTAGGATTGAATTAATGGCGTCATTTAGGAAGCGTTAAGACTCTATATATAGATAAAAGATGTATTGATATAATGGTAATAAAAAGATGCAGCGATCCAAGTTCAAATAATGTATGAGGCCAAGTGCGTTTCACTTCTCTTGGGGAGATTAAATGTAGTAGTGTCCCTTATCACAGTGTTTGAGGAACTCTCCCACGTCATGAGTCCTTTTTGGTCACATGCAAATTGAACTGGGGGAATCCGCCTCTTTCACGAACAGGATCTGTGAATAATAGACATGGTGGTTCGCTTCTACGGGGCGAGCGCATGGGGGCTCTCTTCTTTATATTCCAAACCTGAGAAGAGTGTGGTTTCCTCCTTTTTGCTTTATGGACTTTTCTCTTAGTTCCTTGAAAGCATGTGACGCTTGTATAGCATAGGGAGGGAACTGAGTTTCCTACTCGGAGTGCGCACAGTTAAATGTCTTATCATATTAATTGACTTGTTCTGTTTCCTACCGAACATTCTGATAGGTTACTCTCTTTGGGATAACCTATTGCATTATAAGAAACGGGGTGTCATTAACGAATTGTTAAAACGTATATTTTGGTGCTTAGGATAATATTCTATGGAGCCAGAATACAAGCTGATTTTTTTTACAGAAAACCAGTATATATATATATATATATATATATGTTTTTACTAATCTTATCTTATTGTACCGGATGACATATAGCTATGTTATCCATTAAGAAATACCCAATATCAACATGATGATATCCATGATATGCTACTACTGAAGATAATGGAATGAAAAACAGGAAAAACTCATTTACATACACAAGAACATTAAATGGATACGATATACACACTGGTAGTATTAAAAAAAAAGAATACACACCGTATCTCAACAGCTCAAGCTATGCATATATTGTTCAATAATCAAGCAGTGTGTAAAAGGGGATAAAAATTGCCTAATTTTCGATCATAGGTAGGATAGCCATGTAGCTTTACCGTATCCCAGCAGCGGCAGAGACAACGTCGTTACAGTTTAAAAACCTGAGGCAGAAAGAAATCGTGGATGGGTTTCTGGAATTGCCATTCGACCCGTTATGGAGGCCCCGAACGGACACGCCCATTCTTTTGGAGAGAAAATTATTCATTGTATCTTTACGTCTCCTTCCAAGTTATGGGCAAGTAGTAGGGCAGAGGGATTCTTTCGGCTTGGTTCGTCAACAAGTCTGGATAAACTCCGAATTCAAACCAGCTGTATTTTGCTTTAAGAAATGACCTTGCGCCGTTTCTTGTCCCTGCTAGAGGGGTTGGGTAAACACATCCTTCCAGTTAGGTTGGTTTAACATAAATAATCACTGATTACATATACGTTGTGATGAGCATTGATCAGAAAATATAAGATATAACATATTTTTGTCTTTCTGAGAATAGAAAAATACCAACTCATTGGCCTGGGAAACTGGAGTTCAATCCCAGCTCGATTCAAACTAAAAAATTGGTACTTAATCCCGCCTTGCTTAACACTCAGTATTATGTGATGTGGATCAAGGGTAAAGTGGACCAATTTAGTGAAAGGAGTAGCACCCCACCTACATCTCGATGTAGTAACTAATAAAAAGGATCCTTTGAGTCGACTACGATTGCCAATTTTTTTTAATATATAAAAGAATAGCTCCTTAACGAATAAATGATCTGCACTTTGTAAGATATCGAATAACTTGAAATAATAGAAGAAAAATCAATACACTCAAAGAGTGAAAATACAAACTAAGTTTTACAAAATGGTCCCAGAGGGTGAATACAATTTTGGCTGGGTGGTCACAGGGGTCGGGTTTACAAGTTTGCATCAATAGATTTTTTATAACGGGAGAATAAAAATAGCTGGATCATGTAGGCAACTTGCCAGCAGAATGCCGGATCGTGTGTGATGGCCACTGCTGATGTATCGTTCACAAACGACCCATTTAAAACATACAGGTCATTTAAATTAATGAACAGTCTGGTTCTGACCGAAAAAATCCAGAAGATGTGTATTATTTTTTTAGCGATAAATATGTTTGTTACCATCTTTAGCGAAGAAATGTATTCTTGCGCGTGTGTGTGTTATTCCCTCGCTAAGTGTTGTTGTAAAATAAAGGAGGATGAAGAAGTAAGCAGACGAAGATGCCGTTAGCTTTTATATGAAGGTTTTTAATGGCAGCATGGAATAAAGAGCTTACGTTTATGCTGCAAGTCTCGTAGGAAGGAAAGACGTAAGGAAACGAAATGAAGTTATGAGAGAGTGGAGAAAGCATTTTAGCAGCTAAATGCCTGAGCGAAAAGTGCATTGTTAGGTTAAGGCATTGTTGGGTGTGCGAAGGAGATATGTTCGCCATAGTGTAGCAAAAGTCGTGTTTGCTGTTTGAGCAGAGAAACGTTGAAGTCACCGTGAGTTTGCGGTTCTGGTTGTTTCAGGGAGAAGCGTGAATGTCTCCAGAAAATGTTGCCCAGTAAAGAAGTCGCTAGGTGTCGGAGCGAAATCCTGCATCGCAGTCAACATAGCCAATTTTGGGGTGACGAAAAGTTGTTCCTGTGTGTGGCATATTGAATTCATCTAATTCATATTCAACTGGAAACCCTTGGTCTAAGGGAAATAGACGCATTGTGTCGATGCTGCTGCTGCTATTGAAGAGCAGACAGTGAGACGTCTGCACTGAACGAAGTTGTTCTGCCAAAAAGGGTGTTTGACGGCTTCCCCAATTTGTGCTGCCCAGAAAGATGGTTCGGGTGAATAGGGTAAGTCATCCTGATTGGGTGAAATTATGCATCGACCCTAACGGTCGAATTAAATTACGCGCCAAACAAAAATGCAAAATTCTTTCTGCTACAATTTACTAAGCAAACAGAGAAGCATTTTGAACATAGGACATGACATGACCCACAAACGCGCCATTTAGTATTTGTGATCTTCTCAGTGCCTAAAAAATCCACCCTTCCCATTAAAAATAATTCAAGAATTAAAGGTGTGTTTGCATTTATAACTTTTTAAAAATTCTTTTCTCATATAAATTGTATTTAATACTTGTAAATTAGTTATATATTGAAATTAATTCATTTGGGTGGGGTCGGGATTGATATTCTCAGCCACGCCCAGAAAGAAGAGCTGTAGTTGAGCATATTTTTTTATGATGACAGACGACCACTAATCATAAAACTAGAAAAACTAATTCCATAATTCTCTCTCTCTCTCTCTCTCACACACACACACATATATATATTTGATTGAACGTAATTGACATTTTTTGTCCACATATTTTTCTGTTAATCCTTTCGAATTGCCGTATTGATCTTATGATATTCGGCAGGAATTGGTTGATAAATCTTCCATAATTAGTTATTTCCCAAGTACTTTCTGCCCAACATTGGGCCATCATCAGGAGAGGATGTATTACAAAAGTGATGTAACTTTTGTAAGTACATTACTACTTTGTAAGAATGAGCTTCTGTGCGTACTGTAGCGTTTACTTTTCGAATGTTGGGAAGAAAGTACTTAGGAAAAAACTAATTATGGAAGATTTATCAACTGATTCCCGCCGAATATCATAAGATCAATACAGCAATTCGAAACGATTAACAAAAAATATGTAGACAAAAAAATGTCCATTATGTTAAAAAAAATATGTATTAATGAAGAAATGCTTCCAATATATATATATATATATATATATAGGGGCGTTCAAAATCTTCTCAGACTCATCCAGAAAGAAGATCCATAGCTGAACATTTTTATTGTGGCGACACACTATTTCTTGATAAAAACGAGAAAAACTAAATCAGATTAAAAAAAAAAAATTTTGGGCAAGTGATGACCATAAAAAAATCTTTTGAGGCTTAGAACTTTTTAAACGACCCTTGTATCGAGAAGTTTTAAAATTTATAAGTTGCTGAGCATCTTATACAATAAATTGATGGTATATATTGACCCGACCCGTTTACTACGTGCAGAATGTGACACAAGGTAAACGTTTAAGTGAAATACACTTGGTTTGTATTCCGAGCTTCCCTTCTGCTAGACTGGTTGCTATATAAGGTTAAAGAGCACAGTCTGCCCTACTATTAACCGATAGCCGGAGTGGAATTGTTGGTTTCATCCCTTTTCTTAATGTATTAGTGCTATGTGAAATGCAAAAAGCCTTGTCCAGGTTTTAAATTCGGTTCTCTGACTTCATTTCCAACAATAAATATTTACGCTGCGATCCTCTTCTCTAATAAAGTGATTATATCTAAACAGCTTTCCTGTGAGCTTTAGTGCTGAATTAAACGTGGCCTTGACCAGAATGGCTGACACAGGATAGAGCATTGACAAAAGAGACAAGAACGTGAGCTTACATCTTATAAGACATCTTATAAAGTGACCAATGAAGCTGTGAAAATTGACTCAAAGTTGCGCCGATATCAAAATAGTTACATTCCTGAAATCAAAAGAGTGCATAGATACGATCTTTAGACAGCAACAGACATCAATTGGATTACCGGTAGAATTTTCAAGAAATTGCCACCAACTAACCGTACCTTTGGAAATCAGACCTGACCGAAACGCAGTTTCTTCCAGGCAGCGGTTGTATCGATACTGCTATATGGATGCACTACATGGACGCTAACTAAACGGCTGGAGAAGAAACTAGACGGCAACTACACAAGAATGTTGAGAGCAATATTGAACAAGTCCTGGCGACGACATCCCACGAGACACCGACTGTACGGCCACTTGCCTCTTATCACGAAAACTATACAAGTTAGACGAACCAGACACGCAGGACACTGTTGGAGAAGCAAGGACGTGCTCGTAAGTGATGTACTCCTATGGACCCCCACATATGGCCAAGCAAAAGCAGGACGACCACCTCGAACTTACATACAGCAGCTATGTGAGGACACAGGATGTAACCCTGAAGACCTGCCGGAGGCGATGAATGATAGGGAGAAGTAGCAAGAGAGTGTCAGGGATATCCGTGCTGGCAGCATGACATGATGATGATGATGAACCATACCTGGACGAGGAGATGTTTTGTTTCTATTTAACCGATTTTCAAAGATTAAACATGAATATGAGTGAAATTAAATACGATATCGCCGACGATAACCGATTATCTCAACGTGCACCTAAAAAGAAATGTGACCAGGGTAAGATATTAAACTGTATATGATGATGAAGATACAGTTCTGGACATCTGGGGAGTGTGGAGTACTCCTCCACTGGGATTACACTTTTGCTTTGGTGTTCTCTGACTCGGAGTTTTAGTACCCATTAAAATTCCATTTAAGAATTAAATATGCTACTTAAAATTTTTATTCTAAGGGCCGTGTGCACCCCCCCCCAAATAAAAAAACAAACCAACAACTCTTAAACAGTTACACTATTTACCATGCTATGAACACAATTCCATAACTTTAGGGCATGAAGGCCTTAGACGAGTTATCATGTCTAAAAAATCAATGAACTGATCAATTAAAAAATGGAAGAAAAACAAAGAAATCAAATCGAGGAAATTCTTATAGCTGGTTGTGTTTTAGGACATATCAACTCTTCTGGGTAATTTAATGCCAAATCTTGTTTATACATAACAAAAATATGTTTATGGTTTGTAAACGAATAGTTTTTTGGGAAACTATTTTAACGTGTCAGAATTCTTTTGTTTGAACACCGTTAAATTGCTTGTCTGCACACAGTTAAATGGTTTAAAGTATTGCTATCTAATTCTAGTAATTCTATTCAATATTATACCTTCGTTTGCACATAGTTGAATATTTTCAAGTAGAGTGAATGATCAAATATTTCTATTCACTTCATTGGAGGAGCCTTAACAGGTACTACCACTCTGGGTCAGTGTGAATCTAAGAGTAATGGTAATGAAGGGGTAATATATATTCCCCGGCGCTCCGTGACTGAGGCTTCATCATCAGATAGCTAAGTATTATATCCAGGATACTTGTTGGGGAGACAGGAATTGTACACCAATGCAAAGAGCCAGTCGACGTATTCTTCAGCCGCCAGTTAACTGGGCGGAGTAAATTCTAAAGGAAAAATACATCCTTTAGAAAATCTCATAGCGCCATCTCATCCCTCCTAGGAATGAACGATTTGAATATAGATTTAAAATTAGAATTTTAAAAATATCTTATATTTGTTTACTTCTTGTCATTTATTTTATATGTATACAGTTTGAAAATAGAAATTAAATGCTGAAGGTGTAAACACTGAAGCGGACACTTTAGCTTCCTCAAAACGTGATGCTCTGACCTTTGTAGACGATTCTAGGTCTCTGCATATTAACAACGGAGATAAAGCCTGTAACCTTGTAACTTTAAACCGTCTCCGAGTCCCGGCAAAGAGAACACACGTCGGCAAGATAATCGAAAGCGAAGTTCTTACTATTTGCATTCGCTGAACATAACGAGGTTTCTTTGGTCGTCGTGTTCCACGGCCGGATCAATTGGAGCATATGTTCACTATTGTCTCAATTGATTAGACACACAAAAGAATGGCAATCATGTTCCCTTCACCGCTCCCAAGGGTCAAGATACAACGAGTGACATGTTTGCACCAGAACCTTTGACGGTCGTGTGTGCTTAGGAATTATTGCGATATCGGTGGAATTAATTTGAGTAAACGCTATTGTCATCACTTCATTGCCCTTACAATAAACTAATATAACATCAATTTGAAGAGATATATGTTGTACACTAGTCTATGAATAAATAATACTGTTCATTGACATCCTCAATAGCATCTTTTACGAAAATATCTACCTTACTTGTTATACGAGGTTAGTTTAATTTTGGGCCATAGACAGTCTTGCATATGAACAGTAGTAAGAAAGACTCCCTGTTTTTATCCGATTTCACTATAAAAATCAGGACGTACAACTGATCCTGCCTTTTTAGTGCTATAGAAAAGGCATTATATTGAGACTCGCTGGGCTGTGACATCGTAATGAGCGAATTCGACCTCTAGTCGACTAATTCCCATAGGAAAAGAATGAACTCTCTTATACTCACAACTATGGTTTAAATGCTACCGCTGCTGTTCTACTACAATGATGGCTTTTGCATTAAATTATCCACAAAGATTGATATGCCATTAAACGAAAAAAACAAAAAAAAAAAAACCAAACCAAACTTAGTCTCCAGGAATTTGACTTATACGTATGATTACGGCCGTGAATAAATCATTTCTGGTATTCTTTTTAAAGTTTTTGAAGTTATTACCGAGGAAGGAAAGAGATGTCATTCCCAAGGGAAATAGCAAGTAGTGAAACAACTGCTTCACCCAAGATTTGGCCTCAGGTCGCTCAGGGAATGGGATTAGTGATCTGAATACAAATCATTACAGCCGCTGGCGTTTCACTTTGCGCTAATACTCTCAGGTTAAATAGCCTGTAGAGAAGAGAAAAATTTTGGTTTGGCGCGCAATTTAATTCGATACTTAATTTCACCCAATCAGGATGACTTATCCTATTCACCCCGGACCTTCATTTCCGGCCACCAAATCGGGTAAGCTGCCAAACACATCCTCTTTGGCTGGAGAACGCCGACCAGTGCAGATGTCACACTGGCCGTTCTTCAATAGCGATGCTTTTTTTGCTGGACAACACCGCCCAGTACAGACATCTCACTGCGGCTTTAAAATAGCAGCAGCAGCAACTTGGATACACGAGGGAACCCATCTAATTTATGGATTCCTTACGAGGAATCCCAGTGGAATATAAATTAGATGCATTCAACATGCCTCGCACAGGCACAACTTTATGTCACCCCAAAATTGGCTATGTCGATCTGAGCGTAATCCCGCTCTTGACACACTAGCTCCCAATTCACCTCTGGGCCACTTTAATGGAGACCAACACACGCTTCTCCGCCAGACGGTCAAAAACCATGGTGACTCCAAAACACAATCCCTCACACGCCTGACGACACACGCTGCTATCTCAACCTTCTCAACATCTCATAACTCAATTTCATCTCAATATTCACAACCCTTCACGAGTCTTGCAGCACCAAAAGCAAACCCAATATTCCATGCTGCAAATAAAAACCTATTCATAAAAACACCTTTTGACCTTCGCCATCTTCTTCATCATTCTACCTTTTATTTCTCACCAACCTGGCGAGAGAACTAACAACACTCAGCGAGGAAACAACACAACGTAAACACACATACGTTACCACCTATCCTCGTTACTAATAAATCACTTCTCCAGCTAAAACCATCCTACACAAACTCTGGCTACAAAATGGTTCCCCCTCGCTAAACAATAATAACCATTTCACCTACGGCTAAAAGCCGGACAGTTTCGGTTATTTAGCCTTGGTAAGACAATCAGCATAGAGATGGAAAACTCTGAATTAAAATTCCGTTTTATTCCGCTTAAAAAATGACCTTGTGTCACATTCCGCTTATGTCGGCAAGTATATACATCAACCCACAGATAAGACTAACTTTCAGTTATTTTATTTATCATCTATATATTTGAGCAGATAGTTAATCTTACGTCTAAAAATCAGACATACCTCGCTGTGGACATACGGATACGTTTTTAATGGTTTAAAGAGGGAAATATGTCCGATAACAGAATTGTAGCTAGTTGAAAACGTAGCTTTGGAGTTTTGATTTGACTTAAGATTGGTCTTACCAGAATTGTGAATGTTGTACATTTTAGTTCAACTTCAAATAACATTCAGGAACATTTCCGTTTGCAGCCCAGTCGTCTGGTGCAATAAAATACATCGACTGCTTCTCTGCAGAGAGGTAAGACCCCCACTCCCCAATCAACGAGTGTCCTAGATATGACATTAAACAATCTAATGGGTGAGTCTCCTGTAATGTTAGAGCTTTGGAGAATGCAGACTATCTCCTTCATTGCTGTCGCTTCCTGGTCCTCTCTTGCTCGAAGTGGTAGCACCTGATAGGGTCCTATTTATGTGTCAAATAGAACTGTTTGACATTTCAACTGAGTGCAAGCGAATGACTTATGCTATGTTGTATTGTTTGAAATAGAACTGTTTGATCATTTAACTGTTTGTATCTACAAATCATTTATTTGATATATATGAAAAGACAAACCAAACCAAACCAAACTAAAATCTTTAACAGAATTTGGGAATGGCCGTTTCTCACCAAAACCAGGGCAAAAGTGAATTAGGGAGTTGAGGTTTTGTATTTATAGGGTTAAAAAAATAGGAAAAAAAGAAGACAAGACTTGTTTTATCATGACAGTCACGTCAACCTCCCTGTCTGACTTATAATGTCACGTTAGCAAAAGAAAAAAAATTCATAAATTCATAAAAAAACACCCCGAAAAATAACAAAAAAGAAACAAATCAAAGAAAAACAAACAAATAAACAAACCAACAAAACCGAAACCAAAAAACAGCGACAAATAACCGGCTCTGTTCTTTTCAAGTACTTGTCATGGACATCAGACTGTTGATATATATATATATATATATATATATATATATATATATATATATATATATATATATATATATTAAATAATAGTCCTTGCGGTAAAAAAAACCCGGCAAGTGATTTGAAGATGAAAATATACAACGAATCACTGTCAAGGGGAAAATGTATATTGGAAAAAAAAAAGAAAAGGCCAACCTAAGTAATTATCGATACTATATATATATATATATATATATATATATATGGGAAAATGGGACAGTATCTGACGGCAATTAAATATTCATTTACAAAAAAAATTGTTTTCAGAGCATGTTTGATTCATAATTGAATTTACCCACGTTAAATGTTTCGGTTTCCATTACAATAAAATAATTCCAAACCATCTCGTAGGTTTATTAATAAACTAACTTGTAAATGGTTTTGTTTCTTTTACAGGTAAGTGAAACCAGAATTATTTGAATGGGATCAAGATGGTGGACAGCTTTATCTTTAAGGCAAATACGGTAAAGCCACTTTGTTTCTTTGTATTGTAATTATTTGAATTGTCTACTAGCATGACTTCAGCATGATATACTGGTCACGTGGCCAGGGCTGATCAACACGAAATAGAACAGTATGACGAACCTATTATCACTTTTCTATGGCAGAGATCTATTATTAATTTGAAATCATGGCAGAGATCTATTATTAATTTGAAATCATCATTTACAATGATGGCGGTAGGAGTATACACACACACACACACACACACACACACACACACACACACACACATATATATATATATATATATATATATATATATATATATATATATATGATTGGTCCAGTTGGATGAGCTGCTGAATACACCGACTGCATTTCTGCTGAGGGATAAAACTCCCCCAACGAGTGTTGTGGATATGACACTAAACAATCTGATGGTGAGGCTTCAGTAATGTTGGAGCTTTGGGGAACGCAGAATATCCCTTCATTGCTATCGCTCCTAGGTTCACTCTGGCCCAGAGTGATAGTGCCTGATAGGATCCTATCTATGGGTCACACAGAACTAAACTGTGTACTTTTGCTAAACTGAATTGTTTGAAATAGAACAGTTTTTACATTTAACTGTTTGTAAGCAAAAAAACTGTACTTATGCTACATTGTATTGTTTGAAATAGAACTGTAAGTACTGTAAGAAATAGAATTGAAAGAGTATTTGGCATTAATAATCTACAATGGCTGATATGCCATAAAGCTGAACCAAGTCAAGCTAAACATATATGATCTATTCACAAGTACAGAATTGACAATAGTTAAATGTAGTATATCGTTTGCAAATAGATGCATAGAATATTTATGAAAATATAAAGACACTTAATCGTATTACCTATTTATCTTCCAGTCTGTCTGTATGAATTTCTATACGAGTATGTTCATATCTATCAATCTATCTATCTCAATAAAATTAATTATTGGAACATCGATTATCCATGGATTATTTTTTGTCTTTTCCGATGGAACAGGGTACAATGTAAGACTGACTTTTGCCTTTTGTTATGCCATCTACAAACAGTTGAATTCAGCTGGCAACATACAGTCGTGCTATTACGTTCACTTTCGGACTAATGCCCGAAGGAAATGTATGAACCCCTTTATCCTCCTAGTTATGGGCTGCAGAGTACCACTACCAGGATATCTTTGGTATTAAATAACCCGAGAAGGTTGATATAGGATTAACCAAACCAAACCAAACCGCTAGCTAATATCACGATTTGCACTTTCATCTCTCTCGTGACCGGCCCATTGGCATAATGATTTAAGTGTTCGCCAATGGTCAAGGAGACTGAGGTTCACTCCCAGATCGAGTTACACTGAAGTCTCAAAAAACGATACTTGATACGTCATTGCTTTCCACTCAAGATTATACGGTATGGATCAAGGGTAAGTGGAGCAATACAGCAGACGGAGTAGCACCCTCATCAACGCATCGGTATATTAGTTATTAAAAAGGGAGCTTTGGATTGCTCTCGACTCCAGTCGGTTAATTCACTTATAGACATATATATATATATATATATATATAGGAATATGTCTGACGAATGCATAAAGCATGAAACCCAGAGTCACTGACACTACCATGGAACACCCCCCCATATATATATATATATATATATATATATATATATATATATATATATATATATATATAAGCTCTATCATCGATATTGAGCATTATTTAATAATACCGCAAAATTTGGTCTACCATTAACTCACCAAATGAGCTAGTGATAACTATTACATCTCTAATATATATATATATATATATATATATATATATATATATATATAAATTCACGTGGCTCAGTCCGTCGCCGGTTTGGAAAGTAAATCTTTTTCTTTCATGGTAGCATTTAGAATTTTTTGAATTTGAAAAATATTCTTTCTCATCATGTATATATATTTTCCAGGACATCGACGATTTGTTTATTTTCCAAATTTACGCTCTGAAAGTACCATGAATACGCTTTATTCCCCTCATTTAATACGCTTCAACTGGGATCACATCGATTTTCTCGCCCCACAAAATATTTTCTTTCATTGCTCGTCATTCGATATGGACAGTTGAAACCCAAACCCAAGATTTCGCCGTTTGGCTTGTATTCCTGTTTAACGTATTTGTCATGTTCAGATCTTCCCGCTTCAATTAAGCCTGGAAACTAAATATACACTCGTAACATTTTTAACAGATTGCGTTACACGAAAAACGAACATTTATTTAGCTTTCAACACTTTTCGATGGCAAACAATGTAAACATTTAGGCAATAAAAATACCTCGTTGCTATCTTGTTGATTTTCTTTCTTTTTCGTTGTCGGTGTTTTAAATTCAAATAATTTAGAAGACAGTGTCTAATGGTCAATAATGAGCACAATTAAATGTTCAAAAACAGGTAATTTCATAATTACCTGTATTTGTACATTTAATTGTGCTCATTATTGAGCTTTAGTATTTTATTTGGGTTGTTATTTTTCGAACTGTTGTCCTCATCTAAACGAGTTCATAGTTCTTGAACGTTATGTTTGATCAATAAGTAAAGTTGGTGACTGTAGTCGAGGGCGACCTGAAGGCTCCCTTTTCAATAGCTACAACACCCAGGTGTAGGAGAGGGCACTACTCCTTCCCCTGGATTGCTCCACTTTACCCTTGATACGTACCTGTGTGCTGAGTGTTAAGCAAGGAGGTATCAAGTACTATTTTAAAAGTCTTTGGTATGACTCGACATGTCAAATTATTTCCTAGGTTGAATCATTTCTTTACTCAGATAAACTAGAACACCTGAAGAAGGCCGGAGGATACAGCAACCGAAACGTTGTGTTTCAGCTTATCATAATAAATGTGAGGACAAGAGTCCGAAAAATCACTACCGAAATTATTCATAACAAACCTAGTCTCAAAAATTCAAACAGACAATTATTATTTTGTCAGTGATTCTGATCCGAGGTATTATTATTATTTTACTTCTATGTGAGTTTTTCACACCAATATTAGCGGATGATTTCTCACTGAAGTTTGAGTGACAAAAAATCGCCTCAAGTCTCCAGGACTCTTCTCAGTATTCTGGCCAATTTTAACAATGCCATAGTTTGGATGGTCTCTACTCATTCTCTTATTTTCAAGTCCTCCAGTCTCTGTCCAAATCATTTGGTGATTGTACCAAGACAAGCAATTACAATTGGTATCACCATCACCTTTATGTACCATAGTTTTTTTGGGTTTTCTTCCCCTCAGTTCCCTAGCGAGGTCCAGGTACTTATCTCCCCTTTCGTTTTCTTTAAATTTTACCGTGGTCTGTCAGGACAGCAAAGTCCACAAATTGACTCGTTCTCTCTCTCGTTTTTTTTTGTTGTTGTTGTGGTTGACTGTCACTAGATCTGGTCGTCTGGCCGAGATTAGGTGATCCGTTTGTATCTCAAAATCCCAGAGAATTTTGTGCGTCTCATTCTCCAGGACAGATTCTGGGTTGTGCATATACCATTTGTTCTTATGGTCAAATGTCAATTTCTTGCACAATTCGCGGTGAATCAACTTTCTTACTTAGTTGTGAGTAGTCTTAAACTCTTTTGGAGCTAATTTGCAGCATTCACTTATTATGTGATTGATCGTTTCGTCTCTAACACCACTGTTGTACAGTGGCTTATACTACGTTACTTCCGGTTTCGCGGAAGTATAAAAGATGCCGTGTCTCGAGAAGCCAAGGAGAAGCGAGACAGAAAGAGAAGCAGAGACAGGAGAGCTCTGAAAGACGTCGGTCAGTAGAAGACCAACTTCGGTCGTAACACAAACAGTGAGAGACTTATAATACTAGTCGAACTGTACCACTTGAGTTAATAAATAATTAACTGTGTATCGATGTAACGTTACGCCCTCGCCCCCACACACGTTAACTTTCTTCTAACCATTCCTTTTCGGCCGGCCGGTGATCAACTAGTGGTTCGAGGGGGGTAACGCACATTTCTTTTTACTACAAGAATACGATCGAGGGAGCGGGAGAAAATAAAACAGACGAACAAACACGAACAATGCTTGGGGTTAACTCAATAGCAAAAAGAGGAGTTATGCAACACTACATGCATGTGCGGACTAGCGCTAGCGTGGGTTACTAGCGAAAATTCCACAAGCACTGGAATGCCGACATCTTTTGACTCAATCTTCTTCGCTGTGGCTGGATCCTCTCTTCTCTGCTATTGTCTCCGGAGTCCGGTGTTGACTGCCCCTGGCCGTGGTTCCACGCTAACTCTGTTTTCTGTCCCGCCTCTCTGCTGTCCAGTCGCCAACTGCTCTCGTCCGGGTCCCGTCGTCAAATCCTTTCGCGTACCCTTACCACTTCCGGATACGGCGAGATTTCAGGTCCAAAAATCCTTTGTCTGGTTTCGCGCCGAAACAGACAAAGGAATCGTCTGCTCAGGCCACCCATGTAGTGCTACATCGATTCCTGACCACAATACAACAAATACATAACATACAATTGCTATTTTCTGCGTCTTGCTTTTATACATTATTATTATTATTTACTCAGTTTTTCACATTAGCGTCAGCTGATGGTCTTTCACTGGAGATTGAGTGACAAGTCTCATCAAGTCTCCAGGACTCTTTTCAGAATTCTGGCCGTCTTCAATAGTGCTGTTGTTTGGATGGTCTCCACTTGGCCGCCAAATTCCAAATCCTCCAGACCCTTTAATAATCCTTTTACTACCGTGCCAAAAGTACCAATCACAATTGGTATAATTGTTACCTTCATGTTGCATAGTTTTTTCAGTTCTCTAGCAAGGTCGATGTACTTATCTCTCTTTTCACATTCTCTCAGTTTTATTCAGTTTTATTATTATTATTATTATTATTATTATTATTATTATTATTATTATTATTATTATTTCACTCCTAACGCTGGTGGTCTTTCAGTGGAGTCTGAGTGATAGCAAGTTTTCTTTGGTTTCCAGGACTCTTAGTAATCCAGTCAATGCTGTTGTCTGGATGGTCTCAATTCTTCCTCTGATTTTCACTTTTTCTTGTCCCTTTTCCAAGTTTTTGGGACCGTCCAGCACTTCTAGCCACCTTACCAAGCATTGCAGACTTTTCCAAGCACGCCAATACAATTAGCGCCATGTGCTTTAATGAAACAGGCAAAATCTCCATACTAAAAGGTAGATCTCAGAAACTAGTTGACAAGTTCACCTACCTCGGAAGCAGTGTCTCATCAACCGAGATAGACATCAATACGTGACTAGCAAAGGCATGGACAGCTACTGATAGACTATCGGTCATAATGAAGTCAAACCTGACCGATGAAATAAAACGCAGTTTCATCAAACGCCTATAACCGTTACGCTACGTGTCAGCGTAACGGTTATAGGCGTTGGTTCCCTAAGCTTCTAAGGAGACAATCATCTGGTGGTTGCAAGTTCAATCCTGACTACAGACGAGTAACAATACAGGAATACTTAACACTTGTACTTGGTTATGGCTAACGGAATCAGAACAGGTGACCCTCGCGGATTCAATAAAGGATGTACTTCGAAGTTACGTTGAGGTTCCCGAGTTCGACAAACGCCTGAAGAAGGCCGAAAGACTTATCGACCGAGACGTTGTGGAAATAACAATAAAGATGAAGACAATATTCCGAAAACCATTAATGATAAAAAAAGACCTGATAACTCCATAATTGTACCTTAGAAACTTTTGCAGTTACGAGGAATGATGAGTTATAAACACAGAAAATCTTCAAAGCTCCGTTCAGAAAGGAAATATGGTTGCTATTAACTAACATTTATTTAAAAAACGGAGTTCATGTAATTCAAAGAAGATGGCGCCATCTCCAAATAAAGTTACAAGCTTCTGAAATTAGTAGAACATTTCGCATACATCGGTAGCAATATCTCATCAATTGAAAGCAATGTCAACAAACATATTGGAAAGGCATAGACTGCTATCAATTTGGCATCGACTATATTGAAATCTACATTCTCTGATAAAATAAAACGAGAATTCTTCCAAACTGGATCCGTGTCAATACTATGGAATGGCTACACCACCTGGACTTTGATAAAGCGTTTGGATAAAAAGGTAGATGGGAAATACACATAGATGATATCTTGAAAAATTCCTCGAAGTGGCATTTCACAAAATAGCAACTGTTCAGCCACATGCCTCGCATTTGAAAAAACATCTAAGATGTTTAAGACTTACAAGGCGCTGCTGGAGAAGCTGGTTCAAACTCATAACACTAGCGTGTCCACGTGTATATCTTCCAGGAGAACTTTCTCCCGGAAGATATACACGTGGACACGCTAGTGTTGCCTGACTAGCAAATACTTATATTCATCAGGTCCGCATGAACACCAGATACCGTCTAGAGGACCAGCTAAGAACTATAGACAGATGAAAAAAGGGCGAGAGAAGCAAGGGAATCCATGTAATAAGATGATGATATCTAGACTTTGTTTGCCCAGTCGGCTGACTGTTTCTCTGCAGAGAGGTAAGAACTCTCCAAAGAATGTCCTAGATATGACACTATGCAATCTGATGGTAGGGTTCCAGTAATGTTGGAGCTTTGGGAAATGCTGAGCACACCTTCATTGCGATCGCTCTTAGGTTCTCTCTGGCCCGTAGTGGTAGCACCTGATCGGGTCCTATCTATGGCTCAAATAGAACCAAACTGTGTTCTTATGCTAAACTGGGTTGTTTAAAATAGAACTGTTTATATTCAGAAAAATAGAAATAGAACTGTTTATATGTATAAAAATGTTCTTCAAGGATGGCTTTAGCAAATGACTCACGAAGATTGATTTGCCATTAAACAAAGAAAGTTATCAACCACTTAAGTATATAACAGGCTCATCACTGCTTAACTTCGGTAATTGTTTTAATAAATCCATTTCTTTTACATAATACAATCTTATATTTAAAGGCATATTGGAGTGCATGATTTGATTATTAAAAAATTCATAAAGTTTTTAATTTAGTAAATATAAGGGAACCTTTTTTTTTCTATCGCTATAGAGTGCATTCAGTCCTGAGACATATCGTATTTTATAAAAAGCAGACATAATTTCGAAAGTAATATTTGAATAAAATTTTCATAGCCAACATAAACAGAGCAGATATCAGTTCGAAGTCATTCTTCCATATCAAAAATTGCAGATGGTAACAAAAGGTGTCTCATTGTAACTTATTTTGACTTGAAATGTCAATTAAAATTACTGCACTCAACGATCAATTGCTACGAAATACAACTGAAAAAGCCCGTGAGTAAAAGATATCGAC
Source organism: Sepioteuthis lessoniana (assembly GCA_963585895.1). Lineage (NCBI taxonomy): Eukaryota > Metazoa > Mollusca > Cephalopoda > Myopsida > Loliginidae > Sepioteuthis > Sepioteuthis lessoniana. The sequence goes on along the minus strand of OY757916.1, from coordinate 64,814,006 downwards.
CGAAACGTTCAGATAAAAACAAGAAAGATACGGATAATAGTCTGAATAAATGAGTCAAGTATGACATAGTTTTAAAGGACGGCTTTAACCCCCCAACCCCCCATATCTCTGCCATTGTAAAATATCTCTTCATTCATCTTCCCCTTCATTTTCTCTGCCTTCCAACTCATTTTTCCTCTTCCTTTTTATTTTCACTCTTTTCTCATTTTTGCTAATGGATTTCCGGTCTTATCTACAAAGCTAATCAAAACTCATGATGGCGAGACTAATTTTTCATAGTGCTAATTGGTTGGTTTCTTTGTATTTTTTTTATTATTTTGTATAATGGTATATCAACCTTTGTAGGTTACTTATTGTCAAATAATATATATATAATGGGAATAGTTTGGAGGTAAATTTATTTTTGAATGAGAACTCATTTGTTTGCACACAGTTAAATGTTTTCAAGATTTACAATTCTATTTACCAATAACAGTTTAGGGGAAGTCTTCGTGGTGTAATGTCTGACAGTGCTAGACTGCAATCTTAATAAAAGCGAGTTCGAATTCTAGTCGCGTAATTGCTTTAATTTTTGGACTAATACCCTTACAAGTGACATGAACCCTCTTATTCCCACCGGCTAAGGGTTGAATAACGTGTTAAATAGTGGTCATCTACAAGAATGGCTTTGGCAGTAAATAATCCACGAAGGTTGATATGACATTAAACAAGGAAACCAAACCAAAATAAGGATTCTACTTGATATATTGGTCATTTCTTAACACAGAGTTTAAATGGTTGTTTGGTTGTGTGGGTTTTATGGCATATTAAACTTTGTAGGTTATTTAATGCCAAATCCGTTTTTATGCAAATAGTCAGTTCTATTTCAAACAATTCATTTTAGCATGAGTTCACAGTTTAATTGTCCAAAACATTTCTATTTCAAGTTATTCAGTTAATTCAAACAGTTCAAATTCTGCTAATTCAGTTTAGTATAAGGATAGATTTTGTTTACAAACAAATAAATGTCAAAACAGTTCCATATTAAACAATTCAGTTTATTGTAAGTACAGTTTCAATATCAAAAACACTTCCATTTCAAACAATTCAGTTTAGTATAAGTACGCAGTTTAAATGTAAGTACAGTTTATTGATAAAAAACATTTCTATTTCAAGCTATTCAGTTTAGTCAAACAGTTCTAATTCAAACAATTCAGTCTAGAATAAGTATGCAGTTAGTTCTATTTAACCCATAGATATAGCCCAACCAGGTGCCACCATTTCGGGCCGGAGTTGACCTGGGAGCAATGGCAATGAAGGGGTACTCCGCATTTCCCAAAGCTCCAGCATCACTGGTACCTCAACATCAGATTGTTTAGTGTCATATAAAGGACACTCATTGAGGAGGGGGTCCTACCCCTCTGCAGAGGTGCAGTCAGTGTATTCTACAGCTCCAGCCGACTATGCAAACAGTTTAAATCGTTTCAAATATTGTTACCTCAGCGCAACTGACTCTCAGCTACCGTCTTTTTTGACCTTTCATTTTAGGAGAAATTTTTAAAGATACAATTATCTAGGTTGTAGAGCTTCACATGACCAGCTTATTGATCGGTTTAGGTCTCTCCGACAACCTGTGTTGCCATTTAAGGCAAAAATGGACTGCTGCAGATTGTAGAGCTTCACATGATCAGCTGATTGATCTGTTCCAGTCTCTCAGACCACCTGTGTTGCCATTTAAGGGGAAAATGGACTGCTGCCATTCACGTGATCAGTTCGGTTGCTGGGTTACTGGCTGCTCAACTACCAGGATACGGTCCTTAAGCATTTCGGGTTGCCAACAACAGCAAATAGGTGAAGGTGTTGGAGGCGTCTTATCCCTACGTCGAAGTGTAGTCGGTATATTCTACAGAGCCAGTCGACAGGACGGTGGTTTCTATGTTTAAAAGCATGTCGACCTTCATGGGTTATTTAATGACCATACTATTCTTGTGGGATAACAGTTTTGGTATTATCTAACCCACTGATGTGGATAAGAGGGCTCATACTTTCCCCGAGGGTATTAGTCCAAAGTTGAACGTAGTAACACGACTGGAGACTGAACTCGCTTACTTCGATGTCACAGTCCAGGACGTTGGCCACGACGCCATAGAAATTCCCTCTACTTATAGCGGAGTCTATTTTCGGTTCGTGCTATGTTTTTTATATAGCGACGAAAAAAATCCTTAGGATTGGAAGAAATGTCTAAAGTCACGAAAATAGAGAATCTTAAGAGCTTTGTTCGGGATGGAAATATTTTTGCTACTGATTCTGATTGTCTAATAATAGAGGCGAGCAACAGAGATGCCTTATCATTAGAGCTTAGTCTTTCTGTATTCCGACGAGGAGCTTGTGGTGTAATGAAAATGGACTCGGTGACTAGAGTTCAAATCCTGAATGAGACAGAATGCATTTCACATAACGTTAATACTCTTGGGAAAGGTATGAACGCTACTATTCTTCCTACAGAAAACTAGGCTCTTTCACCTTGGGATAGCAACCGGTGTAGGTGAATGAAAACTCTAAAATCAAACCAGTTAAAGTTCGTTTAGAAAATTGACCGATGAAATAAAATTCTCAACAGTCAGGAGAAATAACGAAAGATTCCGCTTAGATTGTAAATATTCTTGTTATTTACTAAGCTTTGCTTACTTTAGCACACAAGCCTTGAGCTTCTTACTAAAGGAGAATTGAAAAGTAACTCACTATCTTAAAATTCTTTACAATAACTTTTACAAGAAATGAATTTGAGAATAATTTAAAATAGGGAGTTACTTTTCAATCAACCTGTATATCTTCTATTTCAAATTGATCCAGTTGATCAGATGGAGCTGTAAAATACGCCGACTACATCTCTGCAAAGTGTTAAGACCCTTCTCACAAAGAATGTCCTAAGTATGACATTAAACCATTTGGTGATGAGGCTTTAGCCCTGGAAATTTGAGGCACGTGGAGTACACCTTCATTGCTATGGCTCCAAAGTTCACTCTGACCCAGAGTGGTAGCACTTGATAAGGTCTCATCTATGGGTCAAATAAAACTATTTGACATTTAAACTGTGTGCAAACTGTAATATAAATAGGTCCAAAAATACGACCAAGATACGGATATGTGAAATATACATATACATATAGATATGTAGGACATACGAAAACGTTCATTATGCATATAAACATATAGGAATCCGAAAAACACGAAATTGGTTCAGGTACGAAACTTTTTATTACGTTTTGGAGTTTAAGGTCTTTCGATATGAGGAGAGAGACACACAATTTCTTACTATGCTGACTATTCCATCTCAGTCCACCACGTGCGGCACATTTCGAAAATCCCCAACTGGTCTCGCCTAGGCAAGACCAAAAAGCCGACTACCTTCCTCTAGACTTTAATCTCAACTAACTGCTTTTTTACAAATCCCCCAAATCCTCAGCGGTTCCGGGCATGATGTAATTCACGTCCCCGGTCCTATTTCTATCTGGGTTTTTTATTGTGACATCTCTGATTGTCACATCCACCCCGCACGCGCAAGAACACCTGCGCTCAATGTGTGCACCTAACTAACCCATGCACTAAGCGAAAGGTTCTCAGCCTAACTAAACCGACTGGTGTTTAATTGAGTTATTTGTAATACATAGCAATACTTGGAACCATTAAACTGAGTGGAAACGAATGAGTAAATTGAATTATTGTTATGACATATCAATACTTAGAAACATTTGACTGTGTGCATATGAATCATTAGTTTTGAATGGAATAATCATATTTACCAACCCCTCCGCACAGGCAGGATATGACACAAGGTCAATTTTTAAGCGGAGTTTAACAGGTTTGAATTCAGAGTTTTCCACCTCCTAGACTAGTTGTCTTACCAAGGCTGAAGAACCTAGTCTGTCCTACTATTTACCCATAGCTGGAGGGAGAATAATTGGATTCATACCTTTCCCAAGGGTATTAGTGCTATGTGAAATGCAATCAGTCTCGTCCAGGATTTGAACTCGTGTCGCTGTGTTCATTTCCTACGACGATTACCATTACATCACGGGCACTGAATAATAAGTGTTAAATAACAATACATATAACCACTTCATTGAGTGCCAACAAATGATTAATGGTATGAAGAAGTATTAGTGGTACACGGGAATAATTCAAACTATTTAACGGTGTAGAAACAATAGTAATTCTTTATTGTATGCTAACGAATTAGTTCTAACGCGTCTAAAAATAAAATTACCAAGAAACTATCCACTTGCAAATCATATATGTAATACCATTTATATGTGTACAAACAAATGACTGATATTAAATAAAATTGCTACTGTTACATAGCAATACTTGAAACTATCTAACAGTGTGAAAGCAAATAATTAATTGCAAATAAAATTGTTCGTATTGGGCTGAAAAAATTGGAACCATTTAATCGTGTGCAAAAAAAAAAAAAAAAAAAAGAAAGGAGCTCAGGTTAATATATAAAAATGTTATCCGAAAAATGTGTTTAGAAATCATATATATTCAATATACGTATAAACAAGTTTTGGCATTAAATAACCTACAAGGTTTTGACAAAGGTTTATGACAAAAACAAACTAACAAAGAAACAAATATCATGCATATTTCATGTATATTGAATAATCTTCAAGAGTTAATATGCCATTAAACCAAATAACTATCTAACCAATCTAATTGATCAACCATTTAAGTTCAGAACACCACCCTGCCGACGGGGGCTTAGAATACGCTGAATGTATCCCCTGCAGAAGAATCAAGTCCCCTCAAAATGGTTCTTCTGGGTGTCACACTAAACTGCTTCTGATGATGAGGCTACAGTTCTTGACATCTGGGAAGTGTGGCATATCCCTTCATTGCTATTACTTCTACGTCCACTCTGACTTGCTGTGGTAGAATATGTTCAGGTTCCCTCTTTGGGTTAAATAGATATGTTTAAAAATTACTTGTATTCCATTGGACCATGTGCAAAAAAAATCTTTCGAAATAACTTCACAAATAATATAAATATGAGCGTACTATGAACGTGATTCCTTAACCTCTAGGCATAGAATAACACTAGATGGGTTAAAATCAATCAAACAATCAATCAATCAATCAGAACAGTTTTATTATTGGTTTATTTCGGTAATCTGGTATGAGCCGGTCCTTTTAACGTGACTTGACCGTAAATCATATTAAAAATATTTTTGCTATCATTAATCTTATTAAATATTACAGAAGCTTATTGCTTACTCTAGAAAAGAATAATTCAATCAGAATACCGCTTTGACTAAACTAAAAAGCGTTATTAAAGTTGTTCACCAGCGTATATTTACAAGATTTTATTTTAGCGACCCTAACAACGAGTGCATTGTACGGCCTGTTTATTTACGTATTACTCCGTGTTTAAAATCTAAAAATATAAATCATAAAAATATAAAATATAAAGAAATAAAAGTACTTTACATATCGCTGAGTTTCATAGAATAAGTTTACGTTTCAGATTATATTGAAGACAATTTTAAACATTCATCAAATACCGTATGAGGAAACGGACAATCGACTCTTTGTACGGTTGAGGATATATCCACAGGAGGTGAAACATAGCGTCTAAATCTATATGGGGCACACAGTTAGCATCGAACTCACTAACAATTGTCTAATACAATCTCATAACATTTAAGAATTTGTACCATAGAAATTTTCAGCTGCTTTAAGTCTTTGATCTCCAGTAACAACTATAAAAAAAACCTGTAAGACGCCAACGAAACAATAATGAAGAGAAAATATCTTTATATTGAAGTAGTTCACATGCTTGTCGCTCGAAGGCTTTAAGAATTTTGTTTTAATTATCTTGAAAAAAATGCCGTTTAGTCGTATTATGACTACTGTTGTATTCATTGTAAAATTAGAAAAGTGTTATCTGTTTTGAGTTCCTATTCAAAAACTAAACGACTGATCCGAACAAGTACAGAAATAAAACAGACCAGTTGGAGGCAGTCGTCAACGAAGTATTTAAATGCCAAATTAATTTGAAGAAA
>OY757916.1:64677965-64802965 GCA_963585895.1 Sepioteuthis lessoniana | reverse complement strand
TGGTCGTCCTGCTTTTGCGCGGCCGTGTGTGGGGATCCATAAGAGTACATCTCTTATGAGTTCATCTCTGCTTCTCCAGCAATGTCCTGCATGTCTGGTTCGCCTAACTTGAATAGATTTCGTGATAGGGGGCAGGTGGCCGTACAGTTGGTGTCTTGTGGGGTGCCGCTGCCAGGACTTGTTGAGGATTGCACGCAGCATTCTTGTGTAATTGCCATCTAGTTTCTTCTCGAGCCGTCTTGTTAGCGTCCATGTAGTGCATCCATATAGCAGTATCGATGTGACCGCTGCCTGGAAGAAACTGCGTTTCATTTTATCGGTCAGGTCCGACTTCCATATAGTCGATAGCCTATTGATAGCTGTCCATGCTTTCGTTAACCTCGTTTCGATGTCCTTTTCGGTTGATTCGACGCTGCTTCATGTTTCGATCTCAGCTTCGGGAATTTCGCCTATTTCAACTATTCAGTGAAGCTCAAGATGCTTTAAGTTGGGATCAAAACCCGGCTCACTTTACGTCAGTCAGATATCGTACCTCAAACCTATCTCAGCGTAAGCGAATGGATTTTTTACGTATATATATTTTTACATATACACTATCCGGTACCAGAGTGCTCAGTTCATGAGAAGAGCATTGCATTTACGCGTATGTGGTAGCCGGTAATTCCCCACTTGTGTCTTTAACCCATGGGAGCAGAGGGAGCATATATATTGTTCTCAACAGGCTGTTTCGTAATATCATAACTCTTCACTACGGCTAGACACGTGAGATGCTTTAAGCTGAGATCGAAACCCGACTGATGACATTGAATAGCCGATAAAGATTGATAAGCCATAAAACACCAATCAACCGCCCAACCAGCCAAAAATAAACTTTTTTCTTTTTTTTGGAACAAATTCGGATGGTAGCAGATTTTTTATTTATTTAAAAGCCTTTTTATTCAATACAATTCATTCGACACTATTGCTGTCTCTTCACTCTCAACAGAAATAGCAAAAAGGGAGAGAATAGAAAGCAATGCATGTTTTTTGTATTTAAGTGATTAAAACCATCTTTTTTCTTCGCACGGATCAGCCAAAATCACAAACGCTTTTAGAATACATGAGGGACATTCAATAACTAAAGTGAATTTTGACGAATGTGTTGGTAAAAAATTTTGCAGTAAAAGCTTTTTCAACGAAATCACCCACGGTGGGGTACTTCCATGTGTCAGATGGTCTACATGACATACTTTACTGATGGTTGCGCCCGGAACTTTTTTTTGGCAGGAGAGTCAATGAGTTTCCACTTCATGAACTGTTTTTTCCTATCAGCTACGCAGTGCCAAACTCATGTTGATCCCTTTCATTAACATTTTTTTAAAAACCTATTGGACGTGTCAGTTTGCAACCTCAAGCTAATCGCTTGTCTACCCATTTTTTTTTAACTTAAATATATTTTTCCGTACACATTACAAATTCTATAAATTTCACTTAGTTTGCTGTTCTCAGCCATCAAAAGTTGGATGACATTTCTCTATTCAAGCCTGAAAAACACTGTTTCATTAGCCACCATTTTGAATAGCCACAAAACAAATATTGTTGTGAGATGAAAATAATTATTGATATATCCAATTCCAAATAATACAACGTTAATATTTATGAAAAAAAATTTGCTTTTTCAAAAAAAATCCCATTATTTATTCAACGACCCTCTTATATATATATATCATAGTGGAGTAATTAAATATAAGAATTTCATTTGGTCACAATTAAATGGTCCAAGTATAGTTATGTTATACCAATCATTCCATTTTTGTACATTTAAAGGGTTTTAGGTATTAACATTTAACAAAAACAATTCCGTTTAACACCAGACATTTGTTTGTACACCGTTAAATAGATAAACTGTTCTATATGATCCAAAGATGAGACCCTACCGGGTACTGCTATTCCGAGTTAGAGTGGAACTGGGAGTAATTGTGATGAAGGGGTACCCCAAATTCCACAAAGCTCCAGGACTGGAACCTCACCATCAGATTTTTTGTGTCATATCCAGAACACTTGATGGAAGGGCGTCTTTCCTGCATGAAGAGATGCAGTCAGTGTATTCTACAGCCCCAGTCTGCAAAAGGTGGTAGCATTTTTACCGAATTTGAGACAACAATCAATATTGAAATCACACGCTATGGCAAAATGTTTGGGTGCTGTTTAAATGGAATTTTCATGGTTGTGTAAAGCTGTAAAATTGGTGACCTTATTCGAGGGTGACCCAAAGGCTCCCTTTTCATTAACTACAACACCGAGGTGTAAAAGAGGGCGCTACTCCATTCCCTGGATAGTACTACTTTACCTTGATCCTGACCGTAAAATACTGAGTGTTAAGCAAGGAGTTATTAAATACCATTTTTTAAGTCTTTGGTATGACTCGACCTGGGATTGATCCCCGGTCTCAGGGACCATTGATTTGCACAAGTAAGTAAAAATACGAATTTACAGGTCTATCATAAATCGGATGATATACAAGGCTCATTAAATAAGTTTCCAGACTTTTTTCTATGGACACTTTTATGGATATTACACGCATGAAACACAAGTCCCCTTAGAAGTAATCTCCTCCGGCTGCAATGCACTTGTTGTACTGTTCCAACAACTTCTGGGAGGCACGATGGAAGTCCTCAATGACCTCTTTCATCTCCTCAATTGTCTCATGACGACATCCTTTAAGTTTTTCCTTGAGCTTAGGGAATAACCAAAAGTCACAGGGAGCAAGGTCTGGACTATAGGGAGGCTGAGGAACTGTCTTGATGCCCGTCTTGGTCAAATAGTCTGTGACAAGGATGGAGTTGTGGACTGGTGCATTGTTCTTGTGGAAATGCCACTGACCCAATTTGAAGAGTGCTGGTCTCTTCCGACGGAATCTCTTCCTGAACACCCTTAAAACCTCAACACAGTATTTCTTGTTGACTGTCCAGTGGGAACCCAGTGCATGTAGACCATGCCAGTGCTGTAAAAGTTTGTGGGTGTATTTTCTCTGTTTGGCCTTCTTGGGTCTAGTAGAGCCAGCATGCTTCCACTGGGAACTCTGTCTCTTGGTCTATGGGTCATAGCAGTAGATCCAGCTTTCATCGCCCGTCACCAAAGCATCAAGAACTGGGGGATCTGAATTGATCAGCGCGACCATCTCCCTGCTGTCATGACAACGTCTTTCTTTCTGATCTTCTCTGAGCACCCTTGGGACAAACTTCGCGCAAAACTTCCGCATCTTCAGTTCCGAGCGAATAATTGTGTGTACAGTTCCCACACTGACATCAAACTGTGCACTTATTGTCTCTATAGACACACAACGGTACTTATCCATGAAATTCCTTATTTGGCCAATCAACTCTGGTGTTCTGACTTCCTTACTTCTCCCACATCTCTCTTCATCCCTCACAGACTTCCTTCCTTCCTTGAATCTCTTATGCCACTCAAAAACTGATGCTCGATTAATGCAAGATTGTCGAAAAGCAGTCTGAAGTATTCCATGCGTTTCTGTGGCATTTTTTCCAAGTTTAAAATAGAATTTTATTGCATATCGTTCTTCTAAAGTGTCCTCCCATCCAGATTGCATTTTTGAAATTCACCAGCTATGACAATCAGGATTTAGTAGGGTGTATTCCAATTACTGCTGTAGCTGTTCATTTGAACTTGAAATCATAAAAATTAGTCAGTTATCTCATAAGATGTATAGCAATAGCATACTGAATTTTTCAGAGCCTTCGACAATTTTAAATGCCTGTACAAAAAATAAGTCTGGAATCTTATTGAAGGCACCTCGTAAATTTTCAAGACAGCCTTGCAGTATCTACGAACTCCTACGGTTGACCACGTGGACCTCGTGGTTGACCTCGTGGTTGACCTCGTGGACCTCTGGTCCGCAATTTAAAAACCAATGGTCTAATATGGTTCGGTTTTTTGTTTAATTGCATATCAACCTTTATGGGTAATCTAATGCCAAAGCCATTCTTGTCAAAGTACAGTGATATTATTTCACCCATAGCTTGGGTGGATGAGGAGTTCATGCTTTTCCTGGGGTATTAGTCTACAAATGAACATAATAGAGCGACTGTGGTATGAACTAACTTACTTGGAGGTCGTAGTCCTGCACTTTCGCCAGTACGCCACAGGGTCTCCCTGTAATATAATGGCCGAGTGATTTCGTTTTATATATCTTGCCTTTCGGTTTAGTTAGGCTGAGAACCTTTCGCTTTGCGCATGGGTTTTTAGGTGTAAAGATGAGCGCAGGTGTTCACGCGTGCGCGCGGAGCGGACGTGTCATTCAGAGATATCACAATAAAACCCCCTGATAGAAAATGTGACCGGGTGGTGTGAATGACGTCATGCACCGGAAGCGTGCGCAGAGGATCTTGGGGATTTGAAAAAAAGTCAGTTAGTTGAGTTCTAGGTCCGAGGAAGACGGTTGATGTTCGGGGCTCGCCGAAGCCAGGCCAGTCGCCTTGCGGCAGGTGTCACTCCTAGTTTGGGGCAGATGGAAAAGTCAGCATAGAAAGATTGTATCTCTCTCCTTATGTCGAAAAATCTTTTAACTCAAAGGTAATAAAATGTTTCGTACCTGAACTAAGAAGTCGTAAGTGTTTTTGTGTCTCGGGATTCCTATGTACGTTATGAACATTCTATGTACATTTCACATATTCATGTATGGCTATGTTACATCCCCACAAGCGTCTGGAGCATCATTTTAATGGGTATTACGTATTTGCATAATCTTGTTTGACACAAGATGGTACACTAACAACGATCTTTGAGAGTAGTTTTTGGTTGATTGAATATGACAACAGCATATCAACTCGTTTAGGGTTATTTTATGCCGAGGGGTTAGGGAACCACGTTCATTGTAGATTCATATTTACATTTTTGTGTTGTTAAGAGTTTTTTGCTTACAGTCCTATCGAATACAATTAGATCTATTTGATCAATAGACCAGATCCCATCAGGTACTATAAATTCGGGTCAAAGTGGATCTTGGAGTAATTAGAAGGATTTGGGAGGAATGACAATAAGCTAGAGCCTCAACATCGGTACAGTTTACTAAAATACTAAGGATACCTCTTCTTTGCACGCGCGTGCGTGGGTTCTCAGTCCTCTGCTGAGGGTTACACGAGATGCAATGCACGTATTTTCAGCCTCACCGATAAGGCGAATTGTTTGTGATGTTCCCAAAATGGAAAGTAGTCAGGCAAAAGGTAATAAGATCAGAGCACACGGAGAGGATCGAAGTCAGAATAGAATCTTTGATCTAACATGAAAATATTCGTTCGGCGGTGATGTGTATGTGTCTGAATATCAGGGACGTCACGTGTGCACGAGAAGCTAAACGAACGTAAAGGAATATTTATGACTGTGTAAAGCGAATCTTCTGGTAAATGAGTAGAAAAGATATTAAATAAGAAATTTAAAAAATTATATCTTTTCGCGCGAAAACGCCAGCCAACATTAGGTAAAAGCAGTTTTGAGATTTGAAATGCATGTAAAAAGAAACTGGAGAAAAAAAGAAAAAAGAAAAAGAAAAAGCAGTGAAAAGTCTTAAATTTAAGAAGGCAACAAAAATATTTGCAAATTCCTTAATGCAAAAGAAAAAAATGGCAACAAGATTTACATCAACAAGAGGAAAGTATTGGTGCATAACAATTGCTCGAAACAAGAGAGAGAGAGAGAGAAAGAGAGAGAGAGAGAGAGAGGCCAAATGGTTAAAAGAAAATAGAAATAGGGAGACATGCAGTAAATGAATTGAGAAAGAAAGAATAAAACGGGAATTATGAGTAATAATAATAATAACAACGAAGCATAGATAGATAGATAGATAGATAGATAGATAGATAGATGGAATACATATACGTGCAGATAGATAGGTAAAGCAGATAGATAGATAGATATGAACCAACTGCGCGTTATGTATCAACAAGGATAGACAGATGCCTTGGACAATCTTTTGAGTTATATACTTTGAAGAAAACCTGCAAAAGATTCGAACAGAAAACCTTGTCAAAGAGAGAGAGAGAGAGAGAGAGAGAGAGAGAGAGAGAGAGAGAGAGAGAGAGAGTAAAAGAGAGACGCGAACAGGGTGAAAGAGATAGAAAATATAAGTCGCTAAGTATTACAGACGGTGTGAAGTAAAGTTTGAAAATTACTAGGAAAACGTTGTTCATCCAAATTTCTCAATAAAAAACCAAGGAAAACAAACAAACAAACAAAAGAAAAGAAAAAAACTAAACACCCCCCTCCAAAAAACAAAAAAAAGCAAACATTAAAAATAAAAACGTAAAAAAAGGAAAGGATAGAATAAAAAAAAATAAAGAAACAAAAACGGGGGTAAAAATTAAAATATAATGAAAAAATGAACAAAATAAAGGAAAAACACAAAGAAAGGAAGACGTGAGGAGGATTAGTTGGTTTGTTCGTTGGTTGTCATTTTATGGTATGTCAACCCTGATTGGATATTAAATGTCAAATCCTGTTTATATATATATATATATATATATATATATATATATATATATATATATATATATATATATATATATATATATATGTTAGTGAATGGTTTCTGCTCAGTCGGCTGCAGCTTTAGAATACATTGACTGCATCTCTATTAAGCAGTAAGAAGTGAATTGTTACACAGCAATACTTGAAACTATTTATCTATTGATGTTAGCAATACTTAAAGCCATTTAAGCATATTCAAGCAAATGATTAATTCTACATTCTACATACATCTAGAATTATTCATTAATAAAAAAATACTTGAAACTGCAAAAATTGAATTATTGCTATCATGTAACAATACTTGAGACCATTTCACTGTGTTCAAATGAATGAATACTGTTGAATAGAATTAGAGTTAATTAGCAATACCTGAAAATATTTAACTGTATGCCAATAAAATTAATGGTGTGAGCAATACTTAAAACCTCTTCACAATGTGAAAACAAATGATTACTATTAAATAGAATTATCAGTGTTGGATCGCAAAATTTTAAACTGTTTCACTGTGCGCAAAGAATATCAATATTTGCTTGCAAACAAATTAGTTCTAATTCATTTAAAGTAATTTTACCAAAAAAAAGTACTGATAGAAAAATAAAGAACAATAGACCAGATATTGTCTGTAAGAACTATAAAAGAAAAACATGCCTAATTGATATAGCAGTTCCAACAAATAATAACATATCAAAGAATATTATAAAATAAGTAAATACAAAAACCTGGAAATAGAAATGGAAAACATGTGACACCTTAAAACATCCATCGTATCAATAATAATGGGACCCTTGGGTATGATCATGAAAAGGACAGATAAAAATATTATCAAGACACCAAGCAATCCCAGCCTATATGAACAACGAACGATTGCCCTTTGCGGAACTGCTCCTCTCCTTAGGAGAGTAGGATCAGTATGACTGAAAAATATCATCTAAAAGAGGTAGCAAAAACCTAAATACATAAAACTAAATAAAGTTGGCGACCGTAGTTGAGGGTGATCAGAAGGCTCCCTTTTCAATAGCTACTACACCGAGGTATAGGGCAGGGAGCTACTCCTTTCTCTGGATTACTCCACTTTATCATTGATACGTACCCTATATTGTTGAGTGTTAAGCAAGGAGGTATCAAGTATCATTTGTGAAGTCTTTGGTATGACGTGACCTGGGATTGAACTCAGATCTTCAGGACCATTGGCGAACATTGCCCTAATGAGTAGAGTGTTCGCCAATGACCCAGGAGACTGGGGTTCAATCCCAGGTCGAGTCATACCAAAGATGCAATAAATAAGCACTAAGCACTATAAAGTGGAGCAATCCTGGGAATGGAGTAGCGCCCTCCCCTACATCCCGGTGTAGTAGCTATTGAAAAGGGAGCCTTACGGTGACCCTCGACTATGGTCGCCAACTTTACTTTTAAATGCATAGAATATACATAATCGCTACTTTTCCTCACCTAAGGGTCTTTAGTAATGACCTAATGAAGAATTTTTGGCTTGGTTTATTTTCATGGCATATCAACCATTGTACGTTATTCAACGCTAAATCCTTTTTATAGATATATATTGAATATATGATTAATATTTTTAAACGAGCCTGAGCTCATTTTTCATACAGTTAAATGGTTTCTTTTTTTCCATCTAATATGAATACACAATTAAATTTAATAACAGTTCTATTTCTAACAAGAGGATAAGTTCACTGTTTTTATCTACTCACAGTTAAAAGACCAAATAGTTCTCTTTCAAACAATTCAGTTTAGAATGTCAACAAAGTTAAACAGTTCCAGTATTGCTGTATATCACTGACAGTTCAATTAAACATCAGGCATTTGTTTACACACAGTTAAATGATCAAACAGTTCTATTTCAAAGAATTCAGTTTTGCATATCTACATAGTTTTTTGTTTAAACATAGTTAAATTTAAAAACAGTTCTATATCAAACAACTCAGTTTAGCGTAAGAGCACAGTCTAAATGTCAAACAGTTCTATTCGACTGATAAATAGAACCCTATCAGGTGCTACCACTCCGGGCCAGAGGGGATCTGGACACGATGGCAGGGAAGACGAACTCTGCATTCCCAAAAGCTCCAGCTGTGCTGAAACCTCACCATCAGATTGTTTAATTTTATATGCAGGACACTCTTTGGAGGAGTCTTATCCCTCTGCAGAGATCCAGTCGGTGTATTCTACCGTCGACTGGGCCAGAAGGATTGAGAAACGAAAATAAAACTGAAAATTAAATAATAATAATAATAATAATAATAATAACAATAATAATTGAGCAAATGCAGCAAATTAGCACCGAAAGAGTTTAAGACTAGACAGTGATCCACTGGGAATTCTGCAAGAAATTTAAATTTGGCCATACGAACAAATGGTATATGCACAACAGAACATCGGTCCTGGAGAATGACACACACAAACTCCTTTAGGATTTTGAGATGAAACGGACCACTTAATCTTGACCAGACAACCAGACCTTATAATAATCAACAAAAAGAAAAGGAGAATTTGCAAAGTTGTGGAATTTGCTGTCCCAGCTGATCACAAAGTATAATTGAAAGAATGTGAAAAGAAGGATAAGTACCTGGATCTTGCGAGGGAATTGAAAAAAACTGTGGTATATGAAGGTAATAATTATACCATTCGTAATTGGTGCTGTTGGTACAGTCACTAAAGGATTAATAAAGGGGTTGGAGGACTTGGAAATAAGGGTGGAGACCATCCAAAGTACTGCATTATTGAGATCGGCCCGAATACTGAGAAGAGTCTTGGAGACTTGCTGTCCCTCAAATTTCAGTGAAAAGCCATCAGCTAACGCTGATGTGAAAAACTCTCAAGGAGTAGCATAAGTAATAATAAATACAGCCATCATAAACGATACTGACAACACGATGAACAACAGAAAGAAAATAACTAGGAAACGAAATGGGAAGAAAAACAACTCTATGGGCGTTTTAAACGACTGATGAACAACATCTCACACGACAAAACCTGGACACGGCTAAGAGAAAGGAAACTTAAAGAGAGAAACAGAATCTCTTCTAATAGCAGCACAAAACAACGTCGTAAGAACCAATCATGTCAAAGCGAGAATAGATAAGACGCAACAAAATAGCAAATGTAGGCTATGTGGTGATAGAGACGAAACCATCAATCACATAATAAGCGAATGCAGCAAATTAGTGCAGAACAAATATAGGACTAGACATATCTGGGTCAGCAAGGTGATTCACAGGGAAATGTGCAAGAAATTTAAATTTGACCATACAAAGAAATGGTATATGCACAACCCAGCACCTATCCTAGAAAATAACACACATAAACTCCAATGTGACTTTGACATACAGACGGATCACCGAATCTCGACCAGAAGACCAGATCTAATAATAATCAGAAAAAAAAAAAAGAAAAAAAAAGAGAAATTGCAAAATTGTCGACTTTGCTGTTCTGGCTGACCACAGAATAAAACTGAAAGAATGTGAAAAGAAGGATAAGTACCTCAACCTAGCTAGGGAATTGAAAAAACTATGAAATTGCTGGTGACAATTATACCAATTGTAAATGGTCCTTTGGTACAGTAACTAAAGGATTACTAAAGGGACTGGAGGACTTGGATGTTGGTGGCCTTGTGGAGACCATCCAAACTACAGCATTATTGAGAACGGCCAAAATACTGAGAAGAGTCCTTGAGACTTGAGGAAACTTTCTGTCACTCAAACTCCAGTGGAAGACCATGAGCGTCAGCTGATGTGAAAAAAATTACAATAATAATAATAATAATTGAGCAAATGCTGTAAATTTGCACAGAAAGTGTACAAGACTAGACACGACTGGGTGGGCAAAGTGATCCACTTGAAATTCTGCAAGATATTTAAATTCGGTCATAAGAACAAATGGTATATGCACTACAAAAATCGGTCCTGGAGAATGATATACACAAACTCCTTTAGGATTTTGATATACGAACGGATCACTTAATTTCGGGCAGTCGACCAGACCTTATAATAATCAACAAAAAGAAAAGGAGAATTTGCAAAGTTGTAGAATTTGCTGTCCCAGCTGATCACAAAGTATAATTGAAAGAATGTGAAAAGAAGGATAAGTACCTGGATCTTGCGAGGGAATCGAAAAAAAAACTGTGGAATATGAAGGTAACAATTATACCAATCGTGATTGGTGCTCTTGGTACGGTCACTAAAAGATTAATAAAGGGGCTGGAGGACTTGGAAATAAGAGTGGAGTCCATCCAAACTATTGCATTATTGAGATCGGCCCAAATACGGAGGAGAGTCCTGGAGACTTGAGGAGACTTGCTGTCTCTTAAATTTCGGTGAAAAGCCATCAGCGTTAGCTGATGTAAAATGCACAACCCAGCACCTGTCCTAGAAAATGCCATGCATAAACTCCTATGGGACTTTAACATACAAACGGATCACCTAATCCCGGCCAGAAGACCAGACTTAATAATAATCAACAAAAAAAAGAGAACTTGCAAAATAGTCGACTTTGCTGTCCCGGCTGACCACAGAATAAAACTGAAAGAATGTGAAAAGAAGAATAAGTACCTCGACCTTGATAGGGAATTGAAAATACTATGGAACTTGAAGGTGACGATTATACCAATTGTAATTGGTGCGTTTGGAACAGTAACTAAAGGATTACTAAAGGGACTAGAGGACTTGGAAGTTGGCGGACGAGTAGAGACCATCCAAACGACAGCATTATTGAGAACGGCCAGAATACTAGGAAGAGTCCTGGAGACTTGAGGAGACTTGCTGTCACTCAGACTCCTGTGAAAAACCATCGGCTAACGCTGATGAGAAAAGCTCTAATGAGTGAATAATAATAAACACAATGAAAATAGTCATATTTTAGAAAAAAATAGTGATTAATTCAATAAAAAATAGAAACTAACTGGTAAACCTAAATTTTAGATAGTAAGCTCGAACAGAAAAAGGAAACCTCCAGAAAAAGATAAATGAAAATAATGTTTGTGTACATACATATATATATATACGTATTCTTCCACATATTTATGTATATATGCATACGCGCACATTATATATATATATATACACACACACACACACACACATACACGTATACATGAGTATATTTCTATATATATATATATATATATATATATATATATATTCACAAATAGATAATTTGTGATTGTCTGATAATACTTCTAAATTTGAGATTTGCTAATTTATTTTATATATTTGTTGCTAAAAACGAAGCACTGACTTTGTGTAACTCAAGTTTACAGTCAAGCAAAAAGGTCACCCACCTTTCCCCAAATCGTCTTTTAGTAGGTTTTACATTCTGGAAATCTAATACCTTGTGTACTGCTGTTATGACAATATGATAGATATTTTCAACAGAATTAATTGACAGGGAAATCCGTTTTGTTCTCCTAACACGGACATACAAATAATAACCGGCGATTCTCAGTGAATATTTGATACAGAAGACAAAAGATTCTGTTCAGCTGTCAGTGATACAATAGAAGAGGAGTGTACTGTTGCATCACTAATAGACTGACCGCTCTCGGGAATAGGCATTTTTGATGGTAACAAGTTTCACAAACAAATCCTCCATGTCTCTCTCTGAGGTATTCGTAGAGATGAATAAACAACATACACTGTCGGCCATAAATAAGTACACCCAAAACAAGTTCTTTCATAGAAAGTTAATTTTTTACTTAAGCATTGACATCAGGATTTTATAATTTCCAATGAAACATTATCTAGTCAAAACGGATATTTTTAGGCATTATTTATTACCAAACACTACCGAACTTCTACCGAAATATTTCACCATCATCATCTTCATTTTCATCAAAGTCCGCTATCCGTTCCGATCAGCCCTTATTCTTGGCAAGTCCTCAAGATGGTACCCAGGAACTGCGCAGAGCTGGTGTACGTAGGTCGGTCTACACTAGTGTATCCATACGTAGTAGTTTACAGAACGTCGCTTATATGTTTGTCCTTACTTTAACGGTTTCCAGCATGCCTTGTTCGTCTTATTTGGATGATTTGTGAGATGGGAGGTTAGTGGACGAGTAGCAGCTATTTTAGAGGGTGATACTTACAGGATTTGTTCAAAATAGCGCACAGTATTCTTATATAGTTCCTAAATTCCTCCAGGAGTTTTGGTAAAGTCCAAGTGGTGCAACTAAACAATAGTATGGACACCGCTACGGAATTACCGTTTTATTTTATCGGAGAGGTCAGATTTCCATATGCTCATTTACTCGTCAATCGCATTCTGTGCTTTAACTATGCGTATGTTGATATCGCTTTCAGTAGATGAGATATTACTACCGAGTTATGTGAACTGCTCTACTATTTTGGACCCTTTTGATCCCAAAATAAGTACATCCCTTACATATTTATGCATTTTCTTATGAAATAATTTCAGATGCATTGAATCCAAACGTTTACTCGTGTATGTAAACAGGCCAAGTTTATAATAGCTATTTAAAAATAATCATCGCTTCTAATTTTTTAGCCAGCTTGTATGCATTCATCCATATATATATATATATATATATATATATATATATATATATATATATATATATATATATAAAGTCAACTGATTTCCAGTCGTTTATATATTTGCAAAAAATAGCCTCGAGAAGCTGTAATTTTTGTAACTGTATTTATTGATCATCCGACACATGCGCACTTGTTTAAAAGTTTCGAGGTACTTCGCAGACGACAATATTTGACTTGCAGCGAAAAATTTGAAAGATCAAAAGCCAAAATAACGTAAGAAATATTTTCCTTCCCAGTTAGTATAGAAATACATTTTTTACCAATTAGGTTCATAGAAAAGATATCATTTTTTTTTTTTTAATTATTTAACTTCGAGTCGATCTAAATTGTAAAAATAAGTGAAGAAATAAAAATATTTTCAGTTAGTACGAATTATGTCGTATACAATTTTTCGATTTATTTCTTTTGAATGAAGAGCAATATTCTTTTCTTTCAAAAATCTCTTTAATTTTAATTTCGTTTATTTTTTCTTAAATTGAACAAATTTTTGGTTTAAATTTTCCTTGTGTTAAAGATATTCATCTGTTCTTTGTAGATAAAAATTTCAGCTGCAGGTTCATATACGTCAAGGCATAAATACATTTCTCTCTACATATAATGACACGCTCATGCAAAGATCTTTTTATTCATACAGAATATATTTTAAACTAACAATTACTGCTATACTTTTTTTCCCCCAAAATCTTACCGATCATCTATTTAAAAAAAAAAAAAGCCTACGCTTTTACTTATATTATCTACGAGGAAAGATTTTGTAACTTATATTTTTCGACAAAGTTTTCAGTCAGTTTAAAGAAATAAGAATGTATGAAATTTTAGATCGGAGTTTTATTCAATCATTTGCTGCATTTTTTCCACAGACACACACAGACTCACGAGCAACTATATATATATATATATATATATATATATATATATATATATATATATATATATATATCTCATACCGTAACAGAAGTTTAGCACTATTAAAAGGTGTTTATACTCAGGCCAGATAAGCATCTTTGACTCCCAATTTTACTATAGCTACCGATTCAATCTGACCACCTGACGAGCTCTTTGCACGAAGCCATGAGTCGTCGGAATATTGCTTGGGTTCCATATAGTAACATTGTTTTTTTAAGGAGTTCTGTCATTTTTGGCATAGAGCAAGCCTTTTTAAAACAGGTGGTTCCTCCCAACTTATTGCCAGTAAAAACGACTGGTGCGCAGTCATTATATTTATATTGTTCCGAGGAAATCATTGCCTGACATTCTCAGCATGAATCTAAACATTAATTTACTCAAACGTCAATTGTCAGTTGCCGACTGGAAAACCTACTGCTAGTAAAGTCACACTGGAATTGGAGTGATATCTTTTAACAACATCCTATCGTTCACCAAATCGAGAGCCCACCACTAGGATTCTTGAAATGAATTTTTTCTTTTGGTAATCAATTTCAAATAAATGAATAAAAGAAACGACCATATAATGATCAGCCTATATTTATCCTCTTGAATAGATCATAATGATTGGGATGAACTTTCATTCGGATTGGTTTTAATGGTATATCAACTTTCATAGGTTATTTAATGCTAACATCATCCTTGTCGAAGAATAGGAGTGTATCCAATAGCTGGAGGGACTAGGAGTTTCATGCCTTTCCAGGGGATATTACTCTGAAAGTGAACGTAATAGAGTAACGAGAGCTTTAACTTGCTTACTATCATCTCACTGTCCAGCACATTAGCCACGAAGTCACTTGGACTTCCTCTGATCCTGATAAAGGCGTTGTTTGTGGATTATTGTTAGAGCAAGGCTGTTCCCGAATAATGACATTTCATTGCGTGAGGTGTTTATAATAGAAATATTTCTGTAAATTTTTAAAGAAGGAATTGATAAATTGCTTAAAAAAGACTGAAGTCGACGTGAAATAACCCAACAAGGTTAGAAATGCCGTAAAACTAATAAAACAAACGAAATCTAATACTTATTTTGATTTTAGAATGTTCAACTAGGATTAAAGAATTGGTAGGTTTAATTTTAGAATTTGAAAAAAAATATTTTAAAAAAGATTTGTAAAGGGTGTGCTTATTTATTGACGATATTGTAGAATCACAACTTTCTTGATTTAAAAACAAAACATATGCTGTTTTAAATTGAATAAAATGATTAACAAAGGGAAAATTAACAGATAAAAAAGCTACATTTTACACGAGCAATATAATTTTTTTCTGAAAGATAATGATATTGATAGTACAGAAAAGACCTCCCTTTGTTTTGTCGGTGAATACATGGCGAGACAAGGGATCACAACGCGGATGACAAACCACCAGGATCACTTCTAGACTCAAGAAATTTCAAACTGTTGGGTGTCGTTTCTGACTTACATGACTTCTCTCAGAATTGTTAAGCTTTTTTAAAACCTAGAACGAAAAAAAAAATGTTCCAACGTAGTCCTTGAAATATTCAAAGAAGTACATGCTTTATCCTAATTAACAGGGGTGGGGGCGACATCGTGATGTAATGGTTAAAGTGATGAACTGCGGAATCGTAGTCTTGCGAGTTCGAACTCCAGTCACTCTATTACGTTCACTTTCGGATAAATACCCTTGAGAAAAGTCTGAACCCCCCAATTTATGGGTTAAAACTTTCTACTGTTGTTCTTCTAAAAGAGTGGCTTTGGCATTAAGCAACTTATACAAGTTGAAATACCATTAAAAAAAAGAAATCGAAACCAAACCTAATTCACGTACATTATTAAGTCTTCTCAATATTTTCCATTACTTTTGGTGTGGTTTAATTTGGTTGTGTTTTATGGCATATAAAACCTTGTGGGTTATTGAATACCAAATCTTGTTTATACACAATGATATATATTATATGTATGATTTGTAAGTGAATAGTTAGAAGGTAACATTATTTTTAAACGAGACAGAACTAATTAGTCTGCACTCAGTTGAATGGTTTCAAGTCTAATAAATGATTGAGTATTTCTTTTTGATCCATAGATGGGACCCTAACAGGTCCTATTATTCCAGATCAGAGTAGATGAGGGAGTTATAGAAATGAACTAGTGTTCCACATTCCCCGATTCTCCAAAACGGAAACCTTACCATCAGATGCAGGTTAGTGTCATATTCATGACTCTCGTTGAAGAGGGAGAGGGCGAACCTCAGCTCTGTTTTGATTGGTTTGGTTTCTTTGTTTAATGGCATATCAACCTTTGTAGGTTATTTAATGCCAAAGCTATTCTCCTAGAAGAACAGTAGTGGTACTATTTAACCCATAGCTGGGAGGATAAGGGGGTTCATACCTTTCCCAAGAGTATTTGCCCGAAAGTGAACGTAATAGCGCGACTAGAGTACGAACTCGCTTACTACGATTCCGCAGTCCATTGCTTTTACCATTACACCACGAGGACACCCCCTTAGCTCTGTTTTGAGATAACGGAGTCCTGGTGTCCCGGCTATAATAGAATATTGATAAGGGGCACCAAGTTGTTGTCACTGAAAAAGCAGTCTTTATGGGTGTTTCTAAGTAAACAAACAAAAAAGAAAACAAACAAACAAAAAACACAGTTGGTCCGTGTCACTAAAACTATCCGAAAGTGGTTGATAACGGTCCATGGACAGCGATGAAAATCAGATTTGGCATATATGAACAGAAAAGAGGTGTATTTATTTTTGAACAGCTACATTATTCAGTTTTTTTATAAAGAAGAAAATGATGTCAAATTTGTTGCCAAAAATTGTTAATTCATTTAAAATGTAATGACCAATCTTAAAGTAAAAGTGAAATAGGTGACCCGAAAGTTTCCTTGTCAATAGCTACTACACAGAGATGCAGGGGAGGGCGCTACTCCATTACCCTTGAGCTGAACCTTATAATTCTGAGTGTTAAGCAAGGCCGCATCAAGTATAAGACGCACGGGAATTTAAAAAAAATATTTTTGTAAAAAGAAATGGACGCCTTATATGCTATCAAATACAGTATCTTTAATAAAATCTCATTTAGCTGAATAATTCTCTGAATTTTCATCACAATATATATATTTATATATATATATATATATATCATTTCAAGAAAAACCCAATATTCGGTTACATTAGGTTAATAGATTTATTTCCATACTATTAAGAGCATTGATATGGATCAAAGACTCTAAAATAATTATTAAAAGGACTTCATCAGATCCAATAGGAAAACTTTTGATTCATATCAATGCTCTTAACAGGATCGAAATAAATTTATTATCCTAATATGACAGAATATTGTTTTTTCTTTCTTGAAATATTATTTGCTCAGTGAATTTATTTACATTGAGCTCTTTATCTGGAATATTTAAATATTCGAAATTTGAATGATTTATTTATCCTGACAAAATTGTTCCCTACTCCGGATTTACTGGATTGAATACCTCATATATATATATATATATATATATATATATATATATATATATATATATATATATATAACGTATTCACCCCGAACAAAGAAATAAGATTCAAAACGTCTGTTATAGAAAATTTTAATGAATATCAACTATGCTAAGATTTTGACTTCTAAATTTTTCGTCTAAAGATTCCAGAGAAATCTGACCAACATTTCTGCCTCAAGATGAAACAAAGATTACTTATATTTTTACTGCAATCATCATACGAGTTTCAACCTCATCTCTGTTGAATAATTGTTCTCATTTTAATGGCATTTAAACACGTCTAGGATTATTTCATGCTTAGAGTTATGGAATCGCGTTCATGGCACATTAATGTTTGCCTTTATTGTGTAGTTGTGGTTTGGTTTCTTTGTTTAATGTCACGTCAACCTTTGTAGGTTATTTAATGCCAAAGCCATACTTCTTAAAGAAGTGTAGCGGTACTATCTAACCCATAGCTGTAGGATATGGGGATTTGTACTTTTTCTAAGGGTATTTGTCCGAAAGTAAACGTAATAACGCGACTGGAGTTCGAACTCGCTTACTACAATTCTGCTGTCTATCGCTTTAACTATTATACCACAATAACACCACCCTTGTGTAGTTGTTTCTTCAGAGTTTTTTTAAGGTTTTATCAAATGCAGATAGTTTGTGTCAAAGTCTTTTTGGCCGATAATTGAGACACTGACAGATACTCTGACTCTGGATCAGAGTGGACCTGGAAGTAATGGCAATGGAGCGGTACTTTCCATTCTTCAGTGGCCCAGAAAGGAAACTTCTCTGTCAAATGCAGTTTAGTATCACATCGAGAACACTTTTTTTGGTGAGGGAGTTCTTACCTCTCTGCAAGTGATAAAACCAGCGTATTTAAAACCCTATCGACGGGACGGTGGAAAACAAGTCTACTGCTTCTTTTTCTGACTCGATAAATTTCTCAATCAAAATATTTCCACAAATATTTGACTTTAATTAATTCTCTCAACTATATAAGGCCCCGTCAGCTTGAGCTGTAGAATACATTGAATGCATCTCTGCAGAGGGTTAACACCTCTCCCCAACGAATGATCTAGATATGACATGATGAGGCTCCAGCAATGCTGGAGGTTTGTGGAATGCCGAGTACCCTTTCATTCCCATCGCTCACAGGTCCACTGTGGCCCGGAGTGATAGCACCTGATAGGGTCCGATCTATGGGTCAAATAGAACTAAACAGTGTACTTATGCTAAAATAAATTGTTTGAAATAGAACTGGTTTGGTTTCTTGTTTAATGGCATATCAACCTTTGTAGGTTATTTAATGCCAAAGCCATTCTCCTAGAAGAACAGTAGTGGTGCTATTTAACCCATAGCTGGGAGGATAAGGGGGTTCATACCTTTCCCAAGGGTATTTGCCCGAAAGTGAACGTAATAGCGTGACTGGAGTATGAACTCGCTTACTCGATTCCGCAGTCCATCACTTTAACCATTACACCACGAGGACACCCCCTGAAATAGAGCTGTTTATACGTATAATAAAGATTTGGCATTAAATAACCCACAATGATTGATATGTCATAAAACTAAACCATACTAAACCAAACCAAACCAAGCTATATAAAATTAAAACAATTCACATACATTCAATGTTACAGACAAAATATAATTAAACAAATCAACAACAAATTATCTGTTTCTTTGTATCGTTTCCTTTTTTTAATTCAATTAATATTTACATATTTTTTATTTGAAATTTCATATTGATTACACATTTCATGGAAAGGATATCATTTATATAATCAGCGAAGAGAGGGGGCCTCATACGAATTCTAAACATACGTAACTTGGGAACAGATTAGCCGGGAAAACGTCTCTTTACACCAGGTGCCTCAGTGAACACGTGTTTTCCAAGAACATGAAAGACAATTCTTTTACCAGTTGGAATTCGGGTTATTTACACAGATATTCTTCGCAAATGAGAAATTCAACTTTTCGAAAGACAATATTGCTTTTCTTCTATTCTCCCGCCATTTTCCTCATTCGGCTCAAATTAAATCTCACATTCTGTTATCCTTGCTAAGAATATAAATGTTCTCGTTGATAAGTAATAGGGATTTTTTTGCACATTACAATGTATGCAAGAATAAATTCCCATCGCCTTTCTTTTGAAAACTAGCGACTAATTATTCGTTCTTCAAATTATTATATATATATATATATATATATATATATATATATATATATCAGTTTTTATATATATTTAATAGTATGGATGCATGCTAATCTGTGACCACTGGTTTCATAAAGTCTTCATACGGCAATCATCAGGCAATCATCTTCATAATGATTGTTGTATAAATACAGCGTGAAACCGGCGGTCGCAGATAAGCACCCATACTATTAAATATATATAAAAACTAATTTTTTGTTATTATTGTGTTATATAATAGCTTTATTACAAATATTGAGCACTCTCTAAATTAGAGCGCATTTGGCCAGCTATAAACTAACTGAGATAGTGAAAACCATATACTGTCGTAATATATATATATATATATATATATATATATATATATGAAGTTTGGATGAAAAGATTACAGGCTGACCAAGATGCTCGAGGGAGTTCCCGTGATGTAATACTGGACTGCGAATTCTAAGTAAGCGATTTCGAACTCCAGTTGTGCTACTACGTTCACTTTCGGAAAGTTATGAACGCTTTTATCCTAACCCCACGACTATGGGCATAGCATATTTCTATCAGAATAATAATTCATCCGAGCAATTTTTGATTATTATAATTGTGTAACTAGCTCATGGGTCTAATGGGTAGAGTGTTCGCCAATGGCCCGGGAGACCGGGGTTCACTCTCAGGCCGCGTCATACCAAAGACTTTAAAAATGGTACTTGATACCTCCTTTCTTAACACTCAGCAATATAAGGTACGTATCAAGGGTAAAGGGGAGCAATCCAGGGAAAGGAGTAGCGCCCTCCTGTACACTTCGGTGTAGTAGCAATTGAAAAAAGAGCCTTCTGGTAGCCCCCGATTATTGTCGCCAACTTTACTTCTATGATTGTGTTATTTTTCTTAAATATAAATATTTGAAGTGGGTTTAGAAAGTATTGAGACCGAAGTAAATAATGAAGGAAATGACAACTTTTCGGTAAAACAGTTGTCTTGCTAATGCACTTATTCCAGCTAGTTTAACATTATTTGAAATTTCTCTAAAACTCCTTTTTTGGTGAGGTATAAAACTGATGCAACAACTCTGTGTAAGAGTAGACCTGGGAGTAATGGCAATGAAGGGATATTCCATGCTTTTCTGAGCATGAGACTCAATATCGGATGCAGTTTAGTGCCATACCCCTGATATCGCGAATTCCAAGACCCACCGATGGAGGTAATGATAATTTATGTAATTATATAATTCTAAGGACGAAATAATTTTTTGTAAACATTTGTAGATTCCAGCAATTATTTTTCATACTGATAAACGTTTGTCTTTGTGACAGTACAGAAGATTATTTACCAAATATTTTTCTTCTTTGTTTAATAATATATAAATCTTCGTAGGTTATTTAATACCAAAGCTGTCCTTTAAGAAGATCATTATTGGTACTATGTAACCTATAGTTGGCGGGGTGGTGGATTAGGGATTCATACCTTTCCTAAGGGTATTAGTCCGAAAGTGAACGCAACAGTACGACTAGAGTTCGAACTTGCTAACAAGAATGCCACAGTCCAGTACGTTAAACACTACGCCCCGTGGATGCCCTAGTAAACATTTCTGTATCAATTTTTTTTTTTTGTTTTGTAATTACTGCTCATGTATTACTTTTTGCAGTCAATCCGATTTTTGCATGCCTCTTGGAAATATATAACAACTTCTTCCTGTTTGTTTGTCAATGGCGTTGAAAGATCGGAAACTAATGTGTCATTTTTCGTGAAATCTTATATTTTGGCTTACCGGGGCATTTTATCATAAATAGGTCTATCTGTTTCCATTGTTCCGTTCCTTCAAATGAAAATTGCCTTTTTTATCAAATCGTATTGAAAAGCCAACACTTGCTTTAAATAAATATCTTTCGAATCCAGTTAACTTGATTTGCTTATCTCAACATGTCTAAACTGTTTAAGCTATATCGATGTTAACTTTTCAGTAATCTTATATATTAAACATTATATTATTATATTATATTATTTACGTATTATTGATATATTATTATTATATCATATTATATTTATATTATTATATTATTATTATTATTTACTCCTTTAGAGTTTTTCACATCAGTGTTAGCTGATGGTTTCTCACTGGAGTTTGAGTGACAGCAAGTCTCCTCAAGTCTCCAGGACTCGTCTCAGGATTCTGGCCGTTCTTAGCAATGCTGTCGTTTGGATAGTCTCTACCCGCCCGCCAACTTCCAAGTCTTCCAGGCCTTTTAATAATCCTTTAGTTATTGAGCCTAAGGCACCAATCACAATTGGCACAATCGTTACTTTCATGTTCCACAGCTTTTTCAATTCTCTAGCAAGGTCTAGGTACTTATCTTTCTTTTCACTTTCCTTCAGATTTATTCTGTGGTCCGCCGGGACAGCAAAGTCGACAATTTTGCAGATTCTCTTTTTTTTTTGTTGTTGATTATTATGAGGTCTGGTCTTCTGGCCAGGATTAGGTGATCCGTTTGTATGTTAAAGTCCCATAGGAGTTTATGCGACTCATTTTTTGGACAGGTGCTGGGTTGTGCATATACCATTTGTTTATATGGTCGAATTGAAATTTCCTGCACATTTCCCAGTGGACCACCTTACCGACCCAGTCGTGTCTCGCCTTATACTCCTTCTGTGCTAATTTGCTGCATTCGCTTATTATGTGATTGATTGTTTCGTCTCCGTCACCGCATGGCCTACATTTACTGTTTTGTTGCATCTTATCTATCTTTGCTTTAATATGATTGGTTCTTATGGCGTTGTCTTGTGCTGCCATTAGGAGGGATTCTGTTTCTCTCTTAGAGTTTCTATTTCTTAGCCAGGTTTAGGTTTTCTGTTGTGAGATGTTGTTTATTAGACGTTTAAAGCGGTCATAGACTTGTTTTCCTTATTATTATTATATTATTATTATTATTATTATATTAGTTATATGTTATTTATATATATCATATCATTATATTATATTATTATATTTAAACATTATATATTAAACAATGCAGATCTTTCGAATCAAGTTAACTTGATATGCTTATCTCTACATGTCTAAACTGTTTAATCTATTGTTGCATAGCCGTAATTCATATACAACTATACACATATACAAACAGAAACAAAATCAACAATAATGACGAGCGAACACACTTCTTTAGAAAAATATACCTCTCACACTTTATTCGAAAGGGTTGCGAAAGGGCAGCGAAAGGGTAATGTATGAGAGGTGAGTTGGAGACTGAGCAAACTCCAACATATTGACACCCAGTTCCTTTGTCTTCAGCAGCATTTCTTTCTCGTTCTGCTGGGCTGCTCAATCGGGGGTCCTGAGGGCCTATAGCCCACTGCTGAGTGCTGGTTCTCTCTACAACATCTTTTATCCAACTAACTGACTCCAATAAATTGAACTTCCTGTCGCACCGGGTTATATCATTATTTGTCGTCCACCTGCTTCCTGTGAGCGTCGCATCTGCACCCAATTCAACCCGTCCACATTCAAGGTTATACCCTGATATCTTCGACTGGATGCACCTGTTCCTTGAATGACGGCTGGGTCGAAGGCCAATATGTTACACTATATCGAAGTTAACTTTTCAGTAATCTTTTCCCATGATAATTACTGTTATTATGAAATGCGCCTAGCGAGCAGGTTTTAAA
Organism: Sepioteuthis lessoniana; assembly: GCA_963585895.1. NCBI lineage: Eukaryota > Metazoa > Mollusca > Cephalopoda > Myopsida > Loliginidae > Sepioteuthis > Sepioteuthis lessoniana. The sequence goes on along the minus strand of OY757916.1, from coordinate 64,779,623 downwards.
ACATAGTTTATGGAAACTACAAAGAAGCGTTTCAATGCCATTTGTTGATTCATGAAAAAAATTGGCAAGAAAGGTTATTAAAATTTCAAAATTCAAAATCAGAAAATAGAGACCATGAACGCGACGTCAAAGTAGTCATATGGCAAAAGGGCTGCATTGGGTATATGTATATACGGACACCTACTACCCATCACGAAAACTCTCAAAATTAGACAAACCAGATATGCAGGACACTGCCGGAGAAGTAGGGACGAGCTCATAAGTGATGTACTCCAATGGACTCCTTCACATGGCCGAGCAAAAGCAGGGTGACCAGCTAGAACCGACATACAGCAGTTCTGTGAGGATACGAGATGTAGCTCTGAGGACCTGTCGGAAGTGATGAATGATAGGGAGGGGTGGCGAGAGAGGGTCAGGGATATCCGTGATGATGGTGCGACAAGATGAGATGATATATAGAATTGGTTATCTCTAGAGTCGCAGAAAAAGGAGCTGAAGAATCAGTGGGGATTTCAGAGAGCCAAAGTAGTGAGTAAAACTGTGCCTCATTGAGGAACTGAAAAGACCGTCGTAGAGAGACCAGAAAGTCGGAGAAAGATGACGTGAAAGAACAAAAAGTTAAATATTGACAATCCATAAAATAATGCCACGAGTTATATTGAACAAATCCTGGAAGCAACATCACACAAAATAGCTGCTGTACGGCCACCTATCGACCATTTCAAAAACCATTCAAATAAGACGAACAAGACATGTGGGGCACTGCTGGAGAAGTAAGGACGAATTCATAAGATATATTCTCCTATGGGCCCCTTCACACAGATGAGCAAGTGTTGGCCGACCAACAAGAGCTTATCTACAGACACAGGATGTAGTCTAGAAAACCTACAAAGAAGCGATGAATAATAGAAACAAATGTCGAGAGAGAGAGAGAGAGAGAGAGAGAGAGAGAGAGGCGGGCAAATCCATGCTGAAGACGTGACATGATGATGATGATGGTATGTATACATATATTGGTGGAGGCTTATAATAAAATTTGGTATTTCTACAAATAGAAGGAATCTTTCGTAACCTGTTTTTCCTTATTAATAGACGCCATCCTTATAGATAAGTTATAGTTGGCGACCATAGTCGAGGGTGACCCGAAGGCTCTCTTTTCGATAGCTACTACACCGAGGTGTAGGGGAAGGCGCTACTCCTTTCCCTGGATTTCTCCACTTCCCCTTGATCCATACCATTATAATGCTGTGTGTTAAGCAAAGAAGCATCAAGTACCATTTTAAAGTCTTTGGTATGACTCAACCTGGGATTGAACCCAGGTGTCCCGGGCTATTGGCGAACACTCTAACCCTTATGCCAATGTCCGGTTCAGTGCCAATGTCCGGTAGTAGTAGAAGTTTATTGACTGAACTCTTTGATCCTGACCATTGATCTGTAAGGTTCTGTGCGCATCTGGTGAACCTCTCAATTGACCCAACTTTGAATTCATTCACCTTACTTCAACACCCCACGAAACAACAGTTATACGGCCACTTACCTCCCATCTCAAAAACCATCCAAGTAAGACGAATAAAACCTACGATACACTGCTGCAGAAGCAAGGATGAACTCATTAGTGACGTTCTTTATAGGCCTTTAAACATGGATGTGGCAGTGTTGGTTGACCAGCGAGAAATTATTCACAGAACCTCTGTGTGGACACAATATGTAGTTTAGAAGACTTGTCGGGATCGAAGGATGATAGGGTTTGTTTGTTTGTTGGTTGGTTGGTTTTATGGCATATCAACCTTAGTAGGTTATTTAACGCCAAATCCATTTTTATGTAAATAATCCGTTCTATTGAAAACAGTTCAGTTTAGCATAAGTACAGTTTAATTATCAAAAACAACTATTGAAACTATTTAAGCTGTTATATGTAATAATTCAGTTAAGTGTAAATACAGTTTTGATGTCGAAAAACAGTTCTATTTGAAATAATCCAGTTAAGCATAAGCACGCAGTTTAAGTGTAAGTACGGTAATCCTTTTTAGATATTAATAGGACAAACATGTATTTTTGAGATGTTAGTGGGACATACTTGCCCACAGAAAGGATCCCATGTACACACTGAGCGTATGACGAAAAGAAAAGGATAGTGAAACCTGAACGGCTTTCACTTGGACAGAGGACATCAGAAGGGAATTTAACATACATTTGTGGTATTCTAAAAATGCCTGGTATTTTGTCGTCGCAACCTAATACAAAAATCTGTAATTGCCTGATTTGTATGTATGCATGTTCCGACACGATGCAGTTTCTACTTTCCATGAACAACATGGTAAAATATTAACTTTTATGTTAGTTCCAGGCAGCGGAGTTGCCAGCTATTCAGCATAGAGGGAAGCGCAAGTACAAGTGGAAGTAAGGTTTGGTTTGTTTGGTTTTATGGCATATCAACCTTTGTAGGTTATTTAACACCAAATCAATTTTTATATAAATAATCAGTTCTATTGAAAACAGTTCAGTTTAGCATAAGTACACAGTTTAATTGTCAAAAACATTTCCATTTCAAAGTATTTAAGCAGTTATATGTAATAATTCAGTTCAGTGTAAATGCAGTTTTAATGTCGAAAAACAGTTCAATTTGAAATAATTTTGAAATAATTCAGTTAAGCACGCAGTTTAAGTGTAAGTACGGTTTAATTGTCAAAAACGTTTCTATTTCAAGCTATTCAGTTTACTCAATTCATTTTAGCATAAGTATGCTGTTATTTCTATTTAACCCATAGATAGGGCCCTATCAGGTTCAACCACTCCGGGCCAGAGTGGACCTGGGAGCGATGGCAATGAAGGGGTACTCCGCATTCCCCAAAGCTCCAGCACTGCTGGAACCTCACCATCAGATTGTTTAGTGTCATATCCAGGACACTCGGTGGGGGGGTCTTACCTCTCTGCAGAGAAGCAGTCGGTGTATTCTACAGCCCCAGCTGACTGGGCAAAAGGATGATAGGGATGGATGGAGAGAGAGAGAGAGAGGGGTAACTCAGTGTTGTCAGCGTGATTTGATGATGATGATGATGATGATGATGAGAAATAGAAGATATTACTGAAAATTAAACTGACGTTTCAGTATAAAGATAGTTTCTTCAGAAATTAAATTCTATTTGACATTTGTTCTTCCTTTTAAATATTTTTCTCATAACGCTAACCTTATAGTTAAACATGTCAATTTAATTTTCCGTGCTGTCTTCTTTTCATACAACCAAGCTCACACACACACACACACACACACACACACACACACACACACACACACACTCACACACACACACACACACGCGTATACATTCTTTGTCTCTCTTTATCCCCCTCTCTCTCACTCTCTCACTCTCTCTCTCTCTCTCTCTCTCTATATATATATATATATATATATATACTGCATGTGTTTGTGCTTTGTTGCTACTTCACTGTGTGTAGTTGTAGCAATTTTCAAAAATAGGTTAATTCTTTTTTCTTTTTTCATTTCATATCTCTTACTTTATGCTCATCTTAGAGTTCTATTTGGATAACTTTATTTTACTATAAAATTGTTACGCAAGAGCAAAGCAAAAAATATAGTTCCAAAAAGGTTGTAATTTCGACGAGTGAACAAGATAGTAAATAAACAGCTAATAACAACAATATTAAAGAACTTCCACAAAATCATATATATATATATATATATATATATATATATATATATATATATATATATATATATATAAAGTTTACAATATTTATGAATAATGAATGTTCAATATCAGTGATAGAGCATATAAATCTAAGTAAGGATAGGGTAGATATGGAATTAGTGGCGCTTGGTGACAATCAGTTTCACACCTGTTTGATCATAGGACCATGTGAAGGATTGAGTTAATAGACAAATCATAAGATTCAGACCGTATAGTCACTTAAATAACCACAAGAGTACTCTTCCTAAAATGCCCCAGAAAATAGACAATCCTTCGGATTATGCCACACACAAAGACATTTAACACGAGGAGTGCAACTCTATGGTCACATGGGTGAGAAATTGACAGTCATCAAACGCCTCAGTCAACGCTATACAAACTTATATTCACAATGCTGTGTGTGAGTGTGTATGTTTGCAAATGTGCGTACATATTCATATATGAATTTGTAAATTACGAAAACAGAATTAAAAATGAGATTTATATCTTCCAATCCCTACATATCAGTCGAAGCTCAACAAATGTTATAGTTGCTCTAACTGAAATATCATCATCACTAAGTCACGCCATCAGCATTGATATCCCTGACCCTCTCTCGCCACCCTTCCCTATCGTCCATTGCTTCCAGTAGGTCTTCAGGGCTACATCCCGTATCGGCACAGAGCTGCTGTATGTAGGTTTTAGGAGGTGCCCGTGGTGTAATGGTTACCGTCCTAGGAAATGGACACGGCGACACGAGTTCAAATCCCGGACGAGACTAATTGCATTTCACATAGCACTAATACCCTTGGGAAAGGTATGAATCCAATTATTCTCCCTCCAGCTATGGGTAAATAGTAGGGCAGACTAGGTTCTTCAGCTTTGGTGAGGCAACTAGTCTAGGAGAAAGAAAACTCTGAATTCAAACCTGTTAAACTTCGCTTAAAAATTGACCTTGTGTCATATCCTGCCCGAGCGGAGGGGTTGGTAAATATGGTATGTAGGTTCGAGTTGCTGGTCCTGCCTTTGCTGGTCAACAGGAGTACATCACTTATGAGCTCGCCCCTACTTCTACAGCAGTGTCCCACATGTCTGGTTCGTCTAACTTTGATAGTTTTCGTGATGGGTGATAGGTGGACGTACAGCCGTGGCCGTCGCTAATACCCAGGCCTGCTCGATGAAATGTGACATCACGTCAGTGGATCCATGAATCTCTTGCTTCATGACAACGTTGAATTATAATCACAAAGTCGTTTTTTTAATAAAGATTTTAAAACTTTTTTAATAAAGATTTTAAAACTTTTTTAATAAAGATTTTAAAACGTTTTAAAATGTAACAAGAAAGAAAAGAAAGCGGCATGTTTTGATTTATACTGGTTTTTATTGATTTTAATTAAAATTAAGAAAAACAATAATTAATAAGAAAATATAAACATCACTGACTGTCGATCGTGTTTGTAAATAAATACGGTTTTAAAGACCAAATTTTTCGTTTATTCGTCTAAATTTTTAAAACAATTTAACAAACACCGCTTAAATTTTCATATTTTTAATTTAATTATGAAAAATCACAATCGCTTTTGTTTTAAATGCAAGAATTTTTTAATCGGAATCATTCAAATATAGCAATCAAGCAACCAACAATTGTATCATTAGAATTTAGGAACAAACAAGAAGCAACAATAAATAAGCAAAAATTATTAATTAAAAATATTAAAAAATGCAACAAATTAAATTCAATCAAATTAATTCAAAGTAAATAAGTTCAAGTTACTGTTCTTAAAAATCAAACTCATAAAAATATTTTTGTCTCTAAATTCAGTTGAATGTTTGAAGTTTTCTTTTTTTACTTAACTTCTTACAAGTAATATTATCATTTTCCTTGCGACAAAAATTATTTAATAATGCATTAGAAGAGCTCCAGACAATCATTTTTTCTATTTTTTTCAATGCTGTGACCTTCACTACATGAGTTAACATGAAAGAGAAGTTCATCCTTAGCCAAAACATCCAATGTTATGTACATAGACAATTTTCTTTGATTCATTGAATGAAGATAAGGATTCTTTACAAGTTTATTAATAACAGTATAATTGTATAGTACTAAATTTGTTGTTACATCATTGGGATATAACGGAGAACCTCTATTGATTCCTTGAAAATAACTATTTATATCAGGTAGCATATCCTCTCTTCTTGATACTAAACTTTTGCCACTATAACATTTCATTTTTTTAAAAACGGCATTACAGCAATATCCCGCTAAATATATTGTAATAGGCAGGACTTCTTTGCACAGATGAACATCATTATCAGTTACATCTATGTTAAATTTATAAACATCTAAATTTTGTTCCTCTGTCATTTCATTCCAATTCACTTCTTGTAAATTCATCAAATTAATACTTTGATTATTAAGAGGCAGACTAAGTTTTAAAACAGACAACATTCTTCGTTTTTTTTCACATTCAAATACTTGACGTATAGAAATATTATATTGATCACCACTAAGTTGTCAATACTGGCCAAATCTTGCCTCCAGATGATCAGTTTGAAATTTTCCAGGTAATATATACACCATTTTCAATTCTTTTGTACAATATTGTGTAAGTTCTAAAATGGTGTAAGTGGTATGCTGTAAAGCAGTAAAAGTTTCCTTTGTTAATTTACCACTTTTTCCAGGAATGCTATCCCAAGATTCCAACCAGTTACAAAATATTGTTAGAAATGCATAATTTTCTTCATTTAATTTTAATGGATTGCAATATTTATTTTGAAGATTCTAACCTTTAACTGGTCTTTTCACATTCATTATATTCCACCAAATAAAAAATATGTTTATGAATTCCGCAACTTCAGCAAAATTGGGCAAACATTTTGCTTTTCCTAAAGTTAGCAATCCCTGAATAGTATACTCATTAAATATTTGTAACACTAAATTAATATTTTGCCTTTCAAGATTACTAGGAGAAAAAACTTTGGCAGTCATTTTGTAACAGTGTTTTAGAAGTGATTGCGATTCCAGAGCATGAAGTTTCTGTAAGGTACAAAATGGAGCACTTTGGAGATTATCTAATTCATGATTTCCATTTAAACAAAACTTTGGAAATATCATGCCTTTACTTGCATCTTTTTGACCAAGCCAGTTGTTTTTGATACATTTTTAAAATATGGACTGAGTCAAATATGAAAAAAAGAGGTCTAGACTTCAGAACCGGATGTGGATATACAATTGAAAGTTTTGCTGGGGTACAAAATAAAGACATAGCTTTTTTATTGATTGCATTGTTATCCATTATTACACACAATACTTTAAAGCCTATTTCTTCCAACTTAATTATCAAATGTTTAATTATGTTGAATAAATTTTCTGCTTTAAGACATTTAGTCGACATTATATGTATAACATCCTATAAATCGATAACACACTACTAAGCATGAAAGCAAATGCACTTGTTGCCACCTTATTGGTGTTATTAGCTAAGCCAACAACATTGCCACCTTTATAATCAAAATAAGGTTTTAGATGAATTTCATCAATAAGTAAAGATACTGTGATATCTTTCCGCACAAGTAACTTGAACTTATTTTTTATATACATGAGAAAATTGTTGTTATGTTGCTCATCAACAGGATCCATAAACGTTGATAGGGTAAGTTTTCTAATGGTTGAATAGCTTGGTAAAATTACATTTTTTGAATCTCTTAATAGTCTGTGTCCAGTAGGAGAACAGTTATATAACAATGAAGAAAATATCATCATTTCTGTTGAATAACTGAACTTACTTAGTGTCATTAGGTTTATTTGTTCATATATAAATTTAATTGCACTGTAATATTTATTTGACTCCTCTTGCAGTAATAACAGAAATGACATGATCAATCTTAATATTGAAATATCATTTGGAGGTTTGCTTTGTTGTTCTTCTATGTCCATTTTTTTGAAGGTTTGAGATCAAAATTTCAAAAATATTTATATCAGTTACAAAGTTAGGAATCTTATACTCCCCTGTACTGTGAATTTCCACATCATTACAGAACACATGTGCTGCAAAATCAGAATCAATTACAATAGACAGGGTCATTTTAGGATATGGAGATTGGCTGATATGGCAAATAATAGGTTTATCCTGTTTCCTAATAATGGTCCAATAATTTCTGTCAGAATTTAATTTATCTTCCATATCATTAATGTTATAGAACATTTTTTGTTTTTTGTATGCTAGGTCATCTACAATACTTTGATCTAAAGGTCTTTTCAGATCAAAATTTTCCATTTGAATTTTCTTTGAGTTTGGTGACTTTCTGGAAGAGGTCGATGAAGATAAATAGGATGGACAGTTTGGAAGAATCCTAGGTATAGCACCATCATAAAGATATGGTCTTTCAAGTTTAACTGTAATAGTTTTACCCGTTTTTTATCAAATGCTGAAGATTCTTTTTTTATGTCTTCAGGTCGAAAATGAAGGGTTCGACATTATATGTATAACATCCTTATAAATCGAAAAATAATTTTCACTCCTGAAAAATAATTTCAAAAAAACCACAACACAATTTACATCTTATTAATTGTTAAATGAATGAATGAATCGCTAAGGATATATAGTAAAAAAAAAATAGTCATCGAGGTTAATTTAGTGGAATAAAGAAATATGCCTATCAAAAACTCATGAATTAATTTTTCGTTTGATTTTTTTTTTTTTACTGCATATCATCCTTTTTAAGTCATTTATTGCCGAAAACAATAAAGTGTTTTTGTCAATCCACAGTTTTTGAATAATATCAGCAGTGAAAGCATTATATAATCCATAGCTGAAGGGAATAATTATTTAAACCTTTCCTAAGGATATTATCCAGATGTGAACGTAAACGGAAAGACTGGAATTCGAACTTTCGTATTACTATCCCAAAGTCCGGCTATCCACTGAATCAAGTGAATTTCTCTATTATAATTTAAAGTTAAAATATATCTTCATTTATTAGAAAACCAACGTCTTTAGGGAAATTCTGCTAAAAAACAATGGAGTTCGAATTTTTAAATAATATTTTGAAATATTCTGAATCCATTGTTAATCCTCCTTCAAAAAATGATACACTTAAAAAATTCTAGGATTTTTGGTAATTCAACTGCATTTTAAAATATTTTAATATCGAAAAACGAAAAAAAAAATGTAAAAATTAACGTTTCTATTTCAATTATGATGTTAAACTGTTTATAAAAAATCATTTTTTGCAAAACCTCTTTTTTGTTTAATATTTACTAACTAATTAATTTTTTAAGGATTAAAAACCCTAAACTAACCCTAAAAAAACTATTCATAAGTTAAAAATCTAATGTTTTTTTTATTCCCAATTTTTTCTACGGATTAATATCGATGATAAACTTTAAAATTATCAAAAAAGGAAAAAATGTTTGGAAAATATTTTTTGCGTGTGTTATCATGTTCATTTTGTGCTAAATATTTTCTAAAAATCAAATATTTTAAAAATTATGTTTTAAAATTCAAGTGTGGTGGTGTGATTCAGGCCTTTATGTTTCAAATAAATTCAAAACTTATTCAGAAATAATAGGTTTAAACAAAGTTTAGCCATATTTTTTGTTGTTAGCGAGAAGGAAAGTGTTGTGTTTTAGTAAAGGTTTTAGTTGCGTATTTTTGGCGAGGAGAAGTTGTGACGTGTTTGTGTTTACGTTGAGTTGTTTCCTCGCTAAGTTTGTAAGGTCCCTCGCTAATTGTTGTTAGGTATATAAATGAGAGAAGTTTCAAGATGTCGAAGTTGAAATTTTTTTAGGAATAGTTTTTATTTGCAGCATGGAAAATGTAGTTTGCGTTTATGCTGCAAATCTCGTAGGAAAGGTTGTGAGTATAGAGACGAAATGGAGTTATGAGAAAGTTGAGAAGGCAGCGCGTATAGTTGGACGTGCGAGGAATTGTGTTCGCCGTAGTTTAGCGAAAGTCTTGTTCGCCGTTGGAGGAAATAAACTTTGGAGTCACCGTGAGTTTTGTGTATCTGGTGATTTGGGGAGAGGCATGCGTTGTCTCCATTAAAGTGGCCCAGAGGTGAAATGAGAGCTAGGTGCCGAGAGTGGAATAAGGCATCGCATCGGCATAGCCAATTTTTGGGGTGACATAAAGTTGTTCCTGTGGTGGCGTATTGAATGTATCTAATTCATATTCAACTGGGATTCCTTGGTCTAAGAGAAATATAGACGCAAGGAATCCATAAATTAGATAGGTTCCCTCATGTGTCCATGCAACTGCAGCTATTGAAGAACGGTCAGTGGGACGTCTGCACTGGACGGCGTTGTACAGCCAAAAAGACTGTGTTTGGCAGCTTACCCAATTTCTGTGGACGGAAAGGAAGTCAGGGTAAATAGGATAGGTCATCCTGATTGGGTGAAATTATGCGTCCAATTAAATTCCACGCCAAACCAAAATACGAAATTTCCTTCCACTACAAAAGTTTAAATCATCATTTTCAAATTTAAATTTTCGGCAATAGTGACTTGACTTTTGGTACAAATAATTTTACAGAGTTTTCAAATAAAGAAAAAACCTTAAAAATAAAACAAATTCTTTTAAAATTGACAAAAGAATAAATTTTGTAGTTTTTGGTCATTCAAGAATGAAAAAAAAATAATTCAGGAATATTTTTTCATGTTTAAAAATGATTCATAAAGTTTCATGTATAGAAATGTTAAATGTTTTTACGATCGTTTTCGAAGAATTTAAAAAAATATTCAATTGAAAAGAAAACGCAATTTTCTTAAATAAAATATCAATAAAAATAATTAATTCAAATATTTTTAGAAAATATAATGTTTAACAAGTTTTTTCGGCTTCAGTCTAAATTTTAAAAATGTTTTCTTGTGCTACAGCAAAAGTAATTTTTTAACAAATTCTGATTTTAGCGCCTATTGAAATAAATGGTGATTAAAATTTTAGCTACTCCCTTTGCTAAATGGACTTGGGGTAAAATTCTCCCTTTTAATGGCATGTTTCCATTTATCAAATAAATGTTTACTTTTTGGAAACGAAAAACAATGAACTTTTGGACCATTTTTATAATTCCCTTTGCAGTTTGGTACTACACAAGGAGAAGATATGTTTCGTTCTGAAACTGAGTCAACGCTGAAAGACGCCATGTAGTAAATAAAACAGAAATCCACTAGTAGTGACGTCAGCAAGTTAACTTTAATCATGTGACAGGGTTGGTAATATATATCGTGAAGGCCACGGTACAGCTGCTGCTTTGTGGGGCATTGCCTCCACGACTTGTTCAATATTGCTCGCAGCATTCTTGTGTAGTTGCCGTCAAGCTTTTTCTCCTCACGTTTAGTTAGCGTCCATGTAGTACATTCATATAGCAGTATCGACACGACCGCTGCTTGGAAGAAACTGCGTTTTATTTTATCGGTCAGGTCTGACTTCCATATTACCGATAGTCTATCGATGGCTGTTCATGCCTTTGCTAGTCGCGTATTGATGTCAGTCTCAGTTGATGAGTCACTGCTTCCTAAGTAGGTGAACTTGTCTACTAGTTTCAGAGAGCTACTGTTTCGTGTGGAGATCTCGCCTGTTTAATTAAAGCACGTATATTCCGTCTTGTGCGCATTGTTATGGAAAACTGAAACATAATGTAAAAATAAACACAAATCGTATTCAAACTCTTGTTTATGAGACAGATTACTTGATTGGTTTGGTTTCTTTGCAAATCAACCTTTGTAGGTTATTCAATGCCAAAGCCACCCTTCTAGAAGAACAGTAGTGGTACTATCTAAACCATAGCTGGGAGGATAAGGGGGTTTATTCCTTTCCCAATGGTATTTGTCCAAAAGTGAACGTAATAGATTGACAGGAGTGGAAACTCGCTTACTACGATTCCCCAGTCCTTCGCTTTAACCATGACACCACGATGACATTTTCCGGTAGATTATTTGATTTATATAACTTAGATTTTAAATATTTATTTTAGCTCTCAAAACAAAGAAAAATCATATTTTATTTTAAGACTCTAGAAATGTCTTTTATGACAAATTTATTGCCATAAAGTTTTAAAAAATCCAAGAGCTAAAAAGCTGTGTATAGCCGAAGAAGAATTGGATTATCAACAAAAGTAATTCTTAACTAGTTACACTGCAAAAAAGGATCCATCTAAAGACAATTACTTATTTACTAAGTATAGATCAAATTTAATAGGAGGCATTTAATAAAGATTGGACTCTCTATTCATTAGTGGCTGATTTACTTCTCCTGACAAAAGATCATACAATCAGCACACTTAAAAGATGTTCACTTAGGCATTTTATTCAGCAGTAAATAAACTAATAACAAATTAGACGCAAAACATTTTTATCATATTGCTACACATTCTATCCTCATAGAATATACCTTAAGCAAACTAGATTAAGTTATCTAAATTAGTAATATGATTTTCCCATCCCGTGCAGAGGTTTGGTTTGGTTTTAAGGCATATCAACTATTGTAGGTTATTTAATGCCGCATCCGGTTTATACAAATATATTAGCTATACATGATTTGTAAACATAAGTCAACAAAGTTAAATAGTTCCAAGTATGTATCGCAAACAGTTCAATTAAATATCAGTCATTTGTTTGCACAGTTAGATGATCAAACAGCTCTATTTCTAACAATTCAATTTAGCATAAGTCATTAAGGTGAAAAAGTTCTATTAAACCCATTGATAGGACCCTATCAGGTGCTTCCACTCCGGGCCACAGTGAACCTGGGAGTAATGGCGATGAAAGGATACTCAGCATTCTACAAACCTCCTGCATTATAGGAACCTCATTATCGGGTGGTTTAATGTCATATCTAGATTATTCGTTGCGGGGGTGTCTTATCCCTCTGCTGATTGTCTGGTCGGCTGGAGCTGTAGAATATACCGACTGCACATCTGCAGAGGGGCAAAACCCCCACAACGAGTGTTCTGGATATGACACTAAACAATCTCATGGTGAAGTTACAGTGAGGCTGGAACTTTAGGTAATACAGAGTACCTCTTGATTGCCATCGTTCCCAGGTTCACTCTGACCCGGAGTGGAAGCACCTGATAGGGTCCTATTTATTGGTTAAATTTGAACTAACCCGTAGTTTCTTGAGTTTACTGTTTTTGCAATCAAACTGCATATTTATGTTAAACTGAATTGTTTAAAATAGAACTGTTTTGAAATTTAACCTGCGAACTTATACTAATCTGCATTGCTCGAATTAGAACTGTTTTATCATCTAAACTGTGTACTTATGCTAAACTGAATTATCTGAAAAAACTGACATTAAGTCAGTGTATTGTCTGTGTATTGTCTGGGTCTGGAGAATCCACCAGCTGCACATCTGCAGAGGGGTAAGACCCCTCCCAAGGAGTGTCCTGTATATGGCACGAAAAAATCTGACGGTGAGGATCGAGTAAGGCTGGAGCTTTGGGTATGGCGGAGCACCCCTTCACTGCAATCGCTCCCAGGTCCACTCTGTCCCAGAATGGAAGCAGCTGATACGGCCTTATCTATGGGTTAAATAGAACTAAACTGCATACTTATGCTAAACTGAATTAAAACCGCTTAACTAAACTGAATAGCTTGAAATAGAAATGTTTTTGACAATTAAACTGTGTACTTACATTTAAACTAACTACTTATGCTAAATAGAATCGTTTGAAATGGAACAGTTTTTAACACTGAAACTGTACTTACGCTAAACAGAATTGTTTATATAGAATTTTTTTTACATTTAACTGTGTAAACAAAATCTATTCTTATACTAAACTGAATTAGCTCTGTTTGAATAAACTGAATAGCTTGAAATAGAAATGTTTTTAAGATTTAAACTGTATAATTATACTTAATTGAATTGTTTGGAATAGAACTATTTATTTATATAAAAAATGGATTTGGAATTAAATAACCTACAAAGGCTTATATGCCATAAAACTGAAATAACCAACCAATCAATCCTCTGCAGAGATGAAGACGGTATACTCTACAGCCTCATCTGACTAGGCTTACCACCCAGAGAAAAATATAATGGAATAAACCAGTTTTAAGGAAAAAACTATAAAATGATCTTGTAATTAGCATTCCTAAAACAAACACCTGCCGAAGTCTAGATATGCAAATTAGTCAGCAGACCACAATAAGTAGTGGGGCATATCTAATTGAAAAAGAATATGGATTTAACGAAAGAGTTTTCAATTGAAACGATTGAAAGGTTCGTAAGACTCATTCAAAAAAGTAATCAACCATAGAGGGTAGCGAAAGATGTTGCTTGTTACCAGTCAGGTGTGTATCATTGTTGCTATAAATGCAAAAAAAAAAAAAAATGAGATGATTAAAAAAAGAAAACCTTCTTGTAAACCACAAAACACATCAAAGCGCCAAGAAAAAAAATTCAAAGCAATATGCTTTGAAAAAAAAATGCGACAAAAAAGAAAAAATGAGTCGAAACGGGAGTCAATGTTTATGTAAGAACTATAAGAAATCAGCTGAATGAAATGAGATTTACAGAGAGAGGATCCAAACAAACGCAAAAATATGAAAAACAGGTTTAAGTAAGCTGAACGTAATCAAAACGTGTGGACAATTGGATAAAAGTGATATTCACTTATGAATCAAGAATTTGCATTGACCAAGGTGATGATACGGACATTTCTGTTTCGGACGTTCAAATGATACATATCAAAATAGCTGCTTGAAGAAAATAAGTAAATTTCACAAGTCCTTCATACTATAGGATTGCATGCCATTTAAAGAATCAGGTAAGATAGCAATCATTACCTCAAAAATCACTACACACTGAAATCCAGGATGATTTTCTTATTCAATTTATAGAAAATTGGTTTGACGATGACGCCATTTTTTAAAATTACAGAGCAAAAGGTATTAAAGCTTTTCTTCAGGAACCGCATATAAAATCAATGACACAGCCAGCGAAAAATACGGATGTGAGTCAAATTGAAATTTTAGCGGACGGAGTTTTCTCATGGACCATTTTAAAAAATTCCACACAAAATTTTCAAATGGACTTACATCCGTACTGTTCGCTGGCCATGTCATTGATTTTTATATACCTTTCCGAAAGGAAATAATTTTGTTTACGGTATATTTCATGAATCTAGAATGTTCAGCTATTAAGTAAAGATATTTTGTCAATAGATTATTTACTGTTGAATAGAAATCTAAGGTGAATATCATTTAAGTGTGGTAATTTCGATATTCTTGCCAGAAATCGCACAAGCATAGTGGCTTATTATTATTTAACGTCAACATGCCTCGCAGATCTAAGCAATTTATAGTGTGCACAATATCAATAACAGAGCATACATATCTAAGTTAGGATTGCGTACACATAGAATTAGTGGCGCTAGGTGACTCAATTTCACGTGGGCTATAAAATTTAGAAAATAATAAATTAACCATAATTGAATGAATAAACAAATAAAAAAGAAGTTAAGGTTATTTAGTCACGTAAATAAGGGTTGAAGAGACATAGAATTAGTGGCGCTTGGTGACTGTCAGTTTCACGCTTATTTGATCATCGGACATCATGGAAGATTAAAAGTAAGAAAAAATAAATTAACCATGACTGAATGAATAAACAAATGAAAATAATACTATAAAGTCACATGAATAAAGATAGCGTAGACATGGGATTAGTGGCGCTTGGTGACTGTCAGTTTCACGCCTATGTGATCATCCGACCACGTTGGGGATAAAAAGTTAGAAAATAATAAACTAAAAATTATATAATAAATAAACAAATGAAAATAATACTAAATAGTCTCATAAATAAGGATAACGTAGACATAGAATTAGTTGTGCTTTGTGACTCTCACTTTCACGCCTATGTCATTATCTGACCACGTTGGGGGGGTGTAAAGTTAGAAAATAATAAATTAACCATGATAGAGTAAATAAGAAAAAAGACATAAAATTAATACTATTTAGTCATGTAAATAACCATTCAACATTAACAAGAGAGCTCTTTATAAGAATGACCCAGAAACTTGACCATCATTTCGATCATTCCACACACAAAGAACCAGGGAGGGATGGCATACAATCTTATTCAATCTAGTTTGCGAAGGAAATTAGCATCAACAAAAAAGTTTAAATCGTCTTGATACTTTTACAAGTGTATCTCGGGCACCTATTTATGGCGAACCCAATAAACATCGATAAAATATGAAACAGGGTCATATCTAATTTGTGAAACACTAAATTTCTGTTTGATGAGCTAGTCCAAAATTTGCAAAATTCAATCGGTTTATCCTACTTTCGTTTAAGTTTTACTTTAACCCTTTTTTATCTATTTATTTATTTATTTATTATTAGTGGGTAGCGAGTGGAATCATCATGGTGGAGTAGTTAACGTGCAGAGAAGTGACATCGTAGTAAGGGAGTTCAAACTCCAGTCGTCCAAATGTTCCCACTTTCAGACTAATACCCCTTAGAAACGTGTCTTTATATTTCCAGTTATGGGATAAGAAGCACCGCGACTGTTTTTCTTCTAGTATGGTTTAAGTCTTCAATAATCCACGAAAGTTGATATGCCATTAAATTAAGAAACTAAACTTAGCGTGGACAGAATGTCAGAACGATGTTTCTGTGCTTATTAGTTTCCAGCCAGGATTGGCCACAAAATTCGGTCTCTGTCATCAAGAGGAAAAGCAGAAAAAATATCTGACTCCGACGCAGAAGATGGAGCTCATATAAAAGTGTACAGAAAAAAATATGTATAAACCCACAAAACACTTTCTAATCCGAGGAAAAACTTGATTGAAAAATAAATAAATCAACAAATAGATTAGTAAATAAAGAAAAAGCACTGTACAGGTTCTGACTATCACACTCCTAAACCTGATGACGCCTCTGATCATATTAAATGTTCCGATTCTAGTTTTCGTGTAACAAATAAATAACAGCAGAAAAGAAAATATACTAAAAAAAAAAAAGAACATTTAAGGGATCTTTTTTGGTAAGGTCTAGAAGGAAAAAAAAAAAAAATTAATGTCGATATTAAGCTAAGATTACTTTTTAAGAATTTCTTTTTCGGCAGAGTTCGTTGCGTCTTCTCGCGTCAGTTGGATCACACTGAAAAGAATATCGGAAAGTTGGCAGAATGGTAAGACAAGAAAGATAAATGTTCGTACTTTTTTTTAAAAGGGGAGGGGAAATGGCAGAATCAAGGAAAGAAGGAAGAGTGGTGAGTGTGTGAGTGAGAGAGGGAAGACATTTTCAGAGTAATGCGTGCGAAAAACAAGAAAATTGCGTTTTCTTTTTGAATTTTTCTTTCTTTTTTCTTTCTTTTTTAATAAGATGACGTCGGTTGAAAGAGAATAGTTGAGTCTGGTGCTTGTAAGTGGGTAGAGATACATTTTGAAAATATAAAATTCGAAAAAAAAAAAAATCCCCCCCCTAAGAAATAAAATACATATTAAAAAATCTATCTTAGTTTGTTCATTATGTATGTATGTATGTATGTATGTATGTATGTATGTATCTATCTATCTATCTATCTATCTATCTATTTATCTATCTATCAATCTCCGTCTGATCATCTATCTATCTATCTATCTATCTATCTATCTATCTATCTTAGTTTGTTCATTATGTATGTATGTATGTATGTATGTATGTATGTATATATATGTGTATGTATGTATGTATGTATGTATGTATGTATCTATCTATCTATCTATCTATCTATCTATCCGTTCATTTTTCTTATATCTCTTTCCTACACAGTGATCGATGGATATAAAAGAAGAAAGAAAAAATACGATACAGAAGCAATAGTTAAGTAAATAAATGAAAGGTAAACCGCAAAAAATAATAAATACAGTAATTTATACTTGGGGAAGAAACAAAGGAAGTAATTAAAATACAAAAGAAACAGAAACTAAACATAAAAAGAGACAAAAATAGAAGGAAAACGAAAAAAAAAGTTGGAAGAGTGAAAGAAATTTACTGCGAGTTTGCTTAAATGAAAAAGATGTGTCAAGACAGAAAGAAACGTATAAAGATAATAGGAAAATAGCTGGAGAGAGAGAGACAGAGAGACAGAGAGAGACAGAGACAGACAGACAGACAGACAGAGACAGAGAGAGACAGAGATTGATTGGTAGAAAATATGATGAATGTGAAAAAAAAAAAAAAAATGAAAATAAAAGTAAGAAAGAAAGAACTAGACGAAAAAAGCATAACTGAAAACGTCAAGAAAGAAAGAAAAAAAAAGAGAGGAACTAAAAAAAAGATAGAAAAAGACAAGAAAGACGGAAGTTAGAAGAAAGGAAAGAAACAAATTAGACTGGGAAAAAATAAAGAAAAGAAAAAAGACCAAAAAAGTAAGAGAAGAAGAAGAAGAAGAAGAAGAAGAAGAAGAAGAAGAAGAAGAAGAAGAAGAATTGAAAGAAAATAGAAAAAGAAAAAAATTGTTTAAAGCAAGAAAGATAAAAAAAAGACAGAAAAAGAAAGAAAGTTGTACATGGCAAAGACACAAAAGAAAAAGAAAACAAGTTAAAAAATGCGGAAAGAAAGAAAGAAAGTTGGAAATCACAAAGAGGATAAAGAAGAAAACAAATAAAAAATTGCGAGAAAGAAAGAAAGAAAGAAAGAAAGAAAGAAAGAAAGAAAGTGATGTAAAAGGAAAAAAATAAATCAAAGTCGTACAAGAAAAAAACAAACAAAAAAAAAACAAAAAACAGAAGCCAAATTCGAGAGAAATAGATCTAGAGGTCTGAATATAGTCTTCGGGTGAGGGTGATAAAATGATTGAGCTTAAACAACTAACTTTGATGACAGAGTAACTTTAGATGTAACGATTTTTTCCCCACTTTCAGAAGGAATACTTTTAAAAAAATCCTTTTTCATTATTATTTTTATTGTCTTTGTATTTGGAAAAGGTAACTTGGTTTGGGCTCCTTATGGCGTTGAAAAACACTCATTGGAGCATTTACATGATACGACATGTTCCACGTAAAGAGAAACCTGCGGCCAGTGTTAAAAACAAAAACAAAACAAAACAAACAACTTAAAAAACAAGAACTTAAAAAGATGAGCGGGAAAAATAACGGAAAGAAATGTGAGAAAAATCACCGGAAAAAAAGGGAAAAAGTCTACAAGCAGACAATAAAAGATCTTCGGGGAAATTGTAACATACACGAGCATACGGACACACACACACACACACACACACACACACACACACACACACACACACACACACGTACGCACAAAAATACACATACGCACACATGCACGGACGTACACATATTTACACAGGAAATTTCAAACAGGGACATTCAAACACAGGGACACAATAATACATACAAACACACTTACACACACAATCACATGGACATACACTTACATACACCCAAACACACGGACGCATACCCATAGGAATACATGGACAAACAAACACAGGGACACACAGATACACACAGACACTCATACATACACACATACACACAGAGACAATCACACATACTAACACAGACATAACACACACACTTACACTTACACACGGACGGACACACACATACTCACACACACTTACACACGGACGGACACACACATACTCACACACACTTACACACAGACGGACACACACATACTCACACACACTTACACACGGACGGACACACACATACTCACACACACTTACACACGGACGGACACACACATACTCACACACACTTACACACGGACGGACACACACTTACACACGGACGGACACACACATACTCACACACACTTACACACGCATACGGTCATAAACACTTTAACACACACATACACACACACGGACACAGATATACAAAATACATGCAAACACACAGACACACGCACACAAAGAAACACTAATATACATAGGTTACTTATCTATATGGTGGTTTCTGTAACACTAAGAATATCACGAAAAAATGTATAACTGCAGCCAATAATAAAATGATAAAACAAAAAATTACAAATACATGAATATGCGTATCAAATATCTCTATATCTGCGAGATAGGGAACTTCATTACACATACACACTCATGAATGAAAGCGTGTGTGCGTGTGTCTGTGTGTGTATGTGTGCGTGTGTATAGGTATATGTGCGTGTAATTAACCAGAATGTCTTTTTGGCATATTTTCTTGAAAGTAACAGACAAGTTTTTTGGGGGATTTAGCTTTTTATTAGTCATTTTTATTGGCATGCAAGGTATCTCATCTGTGGTTGAAGGCGGTTTAAAAAATGTCACACACACACACACACACACACACACACACACACACACACACACACACACACACACACACACACACACACACACATATATATATATATATATATAGGATAGATCTTTACATCGTTTTAGACATGTGAGAGCTCATCTCTTGAGTCATTATCATATACATACATTTATATATGATAGACTATCCTATCATCACTTGAGTCATTATTATTATATATATATATATATGTATATATATATATTTATATATGATAGACTGTCCTATCATTTTCACCACATGAGAACTCCCGTCATAACTTTTTGAGTCATTATGCTCCCATGTATATGTACATGTATGTGTGTGTGTGTGTGTGTGTGTGTGTGCTGAAGTATCCATTTTCTATATATTCAAATTTCTAATAAAAAAGATATGTTCGCACTTATTTGTACCTTTTGCCCTAATAACTAAGTATCATTTTATATTTTAGGTGTCTTTCTTTCCGAAAAACGATATATATATATATATATATATATATATGTGTGTGTGTGTGTGTGTGTGTGTGTGTGTGTGTGTGTGTGTGTGTGTGCATGCGTATGTGTGTGTGTGTGTGTGTGTATACATAAAGAAATAGATAGGAAGATATTGATAGAGAGAGTGGAAAAAAGACAGTCATAAACAAAAACACACACACACACACACAAACAAAATTTGCAAACCTTCACAAGTGAGTTCAAGTCTCGTATGGTGCCCTATTCATTCGGCCTTGTGCCACCTCAAAGCAAAAAGCACCGTAAATTACCACATATGCATGTAATTTGCAAAGCATACATACCAATATGATTCCATACATACATGCATACATACATACGTGTTTATTTATTGCATGCGTCTCTGTGAGACGAAAATATTAATATTCCTTATAATATAGAATGGATAGTTACTCTTATATATATATATACACCCACACATACATATGAACGTGCATCTGTGTCTATGATAATGTGCACACTAAGATGCAAATATATGTGTGTAATTTAGTTTGCAATTTAGTCGTATTCTATATATTTTTTGACACGATATCATCTTTCCTTTGAATTCTTTTTGGAAAACCTTGGCGCCAATTTATATTCATGGCTGGAGAAGAAATTCTGCATCTGTCTAAAAAACAATCTTTTTCTATTTTTTTTCCGGCACTTTATGTCAATGTTTCTAGGTGCCTATGTGTAAACGGACGAACTTTATAGTTTATATTCAACCGTGTATAGTCATTTGCCTCAAACAGTGTCTCCACGTCATTTTATTTATTTTTTTATTGGTGTGGATTAATTAACACGGAACTAAACCATGGTTAGCAACATTATCTCGTCAGACGTTGCTACTGACCGGGTGCCTGTGGTCATGTATCAATTTAAACTTTGCGTAGGTAACATTTACTATCGAAAGGAATTCTATTTTAACTCGGTTGATGGTCATTTAACACTGTAAGCTAACTTAGTAAATATCGACTTATATATATATATGTGTGTGTGTGTGTATATATATATATATATATATATATATGTATGTATATTTGCAATAAAAATGTAACTTCCTTTGTTCGTTTTACAGTCCTCAATATTGAATCGATAGGTCGGCAAATGCCCAGTAGCATAATCGTCAGTTTCACGGCGTAAAAATCAATCGTCAGATGCTTGTGAAGAGGCATGAATTTACTGAGACAGAGAAATTATATATATATATATATATATATATATATATATATATATATATATATATATATATATATATCATTAAAAACAAGAAAATTAATAGATATACTCCATTATAAATCAATTACCTCAGGTTATTAAATGGCTCTTCAGATGGATTTGAACAGAAATTTGTTTCTTTTAACCGTTACCATTTAACCGTTAACATATAACATCGTAAATACATTTCACATTACGTAAATTTCAATGGGTTATGATTTGAATATACATATATTAGGAAAACATATCCATATTTATATATCTCTCGGCTTAAAAAATATTCAAATATATAATAGGTAAATCTGTTGTTGTCATACTTCCGGTTGTCTGTCTGTATCATTTAAAAAAATTTCTTATTAACAAACATTTTTTTCTTAACATATATTTATATATATCAATTAGTCATGTATTGAGCACTCTATTTGGATTATTCTTTGTAAGTATTTTCACAAACTTAAATTATATGGTATATATATATATATATATATATATATATATGTGTGTGTGTGTGTGTGTATGACTTTTAGTAATGAGGTCGACGTGAGGAGGTACGACAACAGTTTCTTGTAGGTTTTATCTTTCTCTTGCGCCCAGTATTTGAGCACTTATTTATCGAAGAAAAATGAAATGAGTTGTTCATTCACACACACACCCACACCCAAACACACACACACACACACACACACACACACACACACACACACACACAGAAAGACAGTCACAGAGACACATACACAGACACATAAGTACATACCTCCATATACATACATTTAAGAAATCTGCAGATGTCAAAGGTTTATATTGACAATTAACACCAATAGGTTAGTTGGTTTTTTGGGCTTTACGGCATATCAACTTTTGTTGGTTATTTAACGCCAAATCCATTTTTATACAAAAAATCAGTTCTATTTCAAACAATTCCGTTTAGCGTGAGTACACAGTTTAATTGTCAAAAACATTTCTATTTCAAGCAATTCAGTTTAGTCAAACAGTTCTAATTCAAACGATTCAGTTTCACCTAAGTACAGTTTCAATATCAAAGATTTTTCTATTTCAAACTATGCAGTTTTGTATAAGTACGCAATATATTTCTATTTGACCAATAGATAGGACCCTATCAGGTGCTACCACTCCGAGCTAAAGCGGACCTGGGAGCGATGGCAATGAAGGTGTAGTTTGCATTCCCTAAAGCTCCAGCATTATTGTAACCTCACCCGCACATTTTATAGTGTCATATACAGGACACTTGTTGAGGGAGTTTTAGCCCTCTGCAGAGAAGCAGTCGGTGTATTCTACAGCCCCAGTGATACAAACCCTAGAATAAAAAGGATCACACCCCTATGAAAACAATCGTCATTTAAAAAGGCCGGGACTTAAAACCACCTTAGCCATTATCAATCCCATAAAGAGGATGTTAAGTCTGGAACTCGTGGTGTGAAACACAAGAATATGAAATGATTAAAACCTAAACACTCAATTCACATTCATTTACGGACCGATCCTTATCATCATCATGTCGTGCTGTCAGCAAGGTTTTCTCTGAATCTCCCTATCCATTTGTCTCAGTGGTCCATCGCGTTCGGCAGGTCCTCTAGACAACATCCTGCGTCTGTACAGAGATTTTGTAGATAGATTCTAGCCGGACGTCCAACATCTTCTTGTTCGTGTGAAGGAGTCCACTCCAGAACGTCGCTTATGAGCTTATTTTTCTAGCAGTGTCCTTCATGTCTTGTCCATCTAATTTGAATAGTTTTAGAGATGGGAGGTTGGTGACCGGATAGCTACTGTTTTGTGGGATGTTGCTTCCAAGGTTTGTTCAATATGGCTCGTTGCATTCTTGTGCAATTGCCGTCAAGCCTTTTCTCCATTTGCCCAGTCGGCTGGAGCTGTAGAATACACCGACTGCACTTCTGCAGAGGGATAAGACCCCCACCAACGAGTGTCCTGGATATGACACTAAACAATCTGATGGTGAGATTCCAGTAATGCTGAAGCTTTGGGGAATGCGGAAGTACCCCTTTATTGCCATTGCTCTCTGTTCCACTCTGGCCCGGAATTGTAGCAGCTGATAGGGCCCTTTTTATGAGTTAAATAGTACTAAACTGCATACTTATACTAAACTAGATTGTTTCAATTAGAACTGTTTGACTAAACTGAATAGCTTGAAATAGAAATGAGTTTGACAATTAAACTGTATACTTACATTTAAACTGCGTACTTATGCAAAACTGAATTGTTTAAAATAAAACAGTTTTTGATATTGAAACAGTACTTACGCTAAAGAGAATTGTTTAATATAGAACTGTTTTGACGTTTAACTGTATGTATACCAAAATGAATTGGCTGTATGAGCTCTGTTTGAATGAACTGAATAGCTTGAAATAGATATGTTTTTGACACTTAAACTGTGTACTCATGCTGGACTGAATTGTTTGAAATAGAACTGATTATATGTATAAAATGGATTTGCTGAACGGATTTGTTTGAATTAGAACTGTTTGACTAAACTGAATAGCTTGAAATAGATATATTTTCGACCATTAAACTGTACTTCTACTAAACTGAACTGCTTGAAATTGAACTGTTTTGACATCGAAACAGCAAACTAAAGCTGAACTAAATTGTTCGAAATAGACTTATTTGACTAAACTGAATAGTTTGAAATAGAAATGTTTTACAATTAAACTGTGTACTTATGCCAAACTGGATTGTTTGAAATAAAACTGAATATTTGCATAAAAATGGATTTGGCGTTAAATAACTGTTGCGATCTGGTTACTGAAAGCTTGTAATATTAAATAAAGGACAAACCACGATACGAGAGGAAATAGAGATATATTCTCAGGAAAAAGTATATACAATACAGAGACTATTAGTAGACAAGAAAATAGGATTAGTGAATACAGAATAAAGATGTAATCCAACGATAGTATTGGCTTCCGTTATTATGGTAGCAAGTAAGGTGATCTAGTGTGATCTCCAGTCTCCAGCGCTCTAATACTATTCCTATAAGAAGCTGCTCTTCACCTTCTAGTCTGCCCTGGTATTAGTAGCTACTGCTATATATGGCATATGGACTAGTTCATTGTGTGGAAAAAGGTGGGTGATACCCAACAATAACCTACAAAGATTGATTTGCCATAAAACCCAACTAAACAACCAACCAACTTTTTCTTCATGTGTTTTGTCAGCATCCATGTAGTGTATCCATATAGTAGTATGGACACGACTGCTGCTTGGAAAAAATTGTGCTTTATTTTATCGGATAGATCTAACTTCTACATGACCGATAGCCTATCGATTAGTGAACATGCCTTCGCTAGTTACGTATTGATGTCATTATCAGTAGATGAGATGTTGCTCCCGAAGTAGGTGAATTTCTCCACTAGTTTCAAGGAGCTGCCTGTTAAGGAGGAAATGTCTAGTTTGGTTTTCATTAAAGCACATGTACTTTGATACGGAGGCCTATACCGCCTGCTGCCGTATCCAGGCAGTACAACAGGGATTCGGCCTGGAGGCGTATTTGCCAGCAACCCTATGTGATCAGTGTAGTCCGAGTCCGTATTAGTTTGTGCGGGGTATCGTCTGCTTCTTCCCTTTTTAGTGTAAAGCCATTTTCTTTCCTTTACTCTATCGACATTCGAAGCACGGAGTCTAAGTAGATTATGAACCGGTATTGGGCTGAAGTATCACCTTGCAAAACACCAGCGACAATGTCAAAGAAATCCATATCTCCATCTGAAGGGCAAACTTTTACTTTTATGTTTTTATAGAGGATCATTATGGCTGCAACGGTTTCTTTGAGAAGACCAAGGTTTCTTGGTTTCTTTGTTTAATGGCATATCAACCTTTGTAGGTTATTAAATGCCAAAGCCATTCTCCTAGAAGAACAGTAGAGATACTATTTAACCCATAGCTGGGAGGATAAGGGGGTTCATACATTTCCCAAGGGTATTTGCCCGAAAGTGAACGTAATAGCGCGCCTGGAGTACGAACTCGCTTACTACGATCCTGCAGTCCATCGCTTTAACCATTACACCACGAGGACACCCCCGAGAAGACCAAAGGCAACTAGTATTTTCTCCATCTTCCTTCTGTGTAAAGAGTCAAATGCTTTGAAGAAATCTACAAATAATAGTGTCTCCTCAAGTTTTTTTTTTTTTTTGCACAAACCCTTTCTAATATTCGTCGGATTGTCAGATATTGAGATATTGTGGATCGATTTCTCTGAAAATCATTAAATTCTTCATTTATTTCATTTACTTTTCTCTCGTTGGACCTACAATAATCTTTTAATATATATATATATATATATATATATATATATATACGCCTTAATACATTTAAAGCGCCGGAGAGTCAGAGATGAGCTTTGCTTGGGTCATTAAAGAGTTTCGGGTCTTTCAACATGATACTTCCCACGCCAAGCAGATCCGATCAGAGAAGATTAGTGTCTGATACTGCCTCCAGTTAAAAATTAATGAATATATATATATATATATATATATATATATATATATATATATATATATAAGATTGTTGAAGGCTTACCGAGAGAAAATTAGATGTCTTGGTCAGCCTATGAACTTTTCAACCGACACTTCTGATAATCGTATAGGCCTGAAACTGACAGTCACTAGGCATTGTTTAATCTGTGTCCATGTTAACCTAACGTAGATATATATGCTTTACCACGAATATTGAGCAGTCAACTTGATTTCGATCTGTGATTGAGGTCTCTCACAGGTCTAGACATACTGAAGAGTTGTGGTACTACGAAACAATCTGTCTGGGGATGACAACATATATGCTTCCTTCTATGGTTGATCACTCTCGTGGGGAAATTTGCCGGTTGCCTAATACTCTGAATTGCTCTTCTCATGAATTGAGCACCCAAGGTTGCAGATAATATATATGTAAAAAGAATTATGTGAAAAATTCTTTCACTTACGTTGTGAATAACGATGCCACTGGGGTAAGATATCCGACTGAAATAAAGTCAGTCGGGATTCGATCTCAGCTTGAAGCATCTTGCGGGTCTCGCCACATTGTAGAGTTGTGATACAACGAAACAGTCTGTGTGTGGATAACAAGACTATATATATGCATGTATATATATATATATAGAATGAAAGAGAAAGAGAGAGAGAGAGAGAGAGAGAGAGAGAGAGAGTGTGTGTGTGTGTGTGTGTGTGTAGTGAGAAAGAAAATGTCAAAGATTTAGATGAACGGACTATCTAGATCGATAGATGGATTAACAATGGACGTACAAGTGAACAAATGATGTCCGATAGGACATGATTCGACACTCGACTATATATGTGGGCTAAAAAGTTCATTGGCTAAAAAGTTCAGATGATAACGTCATAACTGCTGTTGATGACTTTTTGGACCAATCGAATCCAAGCTCCGTAAAACGATGGAAGATGTTTATCGACCGCAAGGAGGGCACTAATTTGAAAAATAAACCTTATTTAATTACATTTAAAGTCAGTAACTTGGTCAGCCTAATGAACCTTTCAACCTACACTCGTAAATATATATATATTATATATATATATATATACATATATTTACCAACCTCTCCACACGAGCAGAATTTAATGCATGGTCAATTTTGATAAGAGTGTAACAGGTTTGAATTCAGAGTATTCTTCTCCTAGACTGGTGGCAATACCATTGGTGGAGGAAGAATCGATTGATTTATTAAGGATTTGAATTCGTGTCATAGAGTCCATTTCCAACGATGGCAAACGTTACATGCGTTCATATATGACACTCATTTACACACACACACACACACACAGCCAGTTATAGAGGGGGGTGGTAGACAGATACCAAGGTAGACAGAGAGAGAGAGAGAGAGAGAGAGAGAAAGAGAAAGAGAGAGAGAGAATGGAGAAGTGAAAGGATTAGGATAAATATAAACAGAATGGCAAAATAACTGACTGAAAATAAAGAAAAGAAAGACAAAGAAAGAAAGAGAAGTAAAGATGAATGACGGAGAGGCATCCGAGAGTATGAAAGAACAGATTTTAAATGCAGAAGCCTGAGCAAGTTTGGGTGTGTAAGACAGCCGCCTGCGTAAACGTCATGAATTGAGAAGGATTCCAGCTGAACTGTGCGAACAAAAATAATGCAAATTATAAATGTAAATGTCCAGATTCTATTCCTATTTTCGTGGGCTTTTAACTCGGGACTTGGGCGGCCGGGTCCCACGCTCTGTTGTCGTTCAAGATGGCAATCAACCATTATTTGGTTCAGCAGATGTGGAAAATTGTCTCTCATCCAATTGACATATTGAGGCGTCGAAGAGAGCGACTTCCTTGACAGAGGCTTTCCACCACCACCGCACTTGCAACTACTGATGCTTGTTTTAACGATAAGGACCTTACTAATGATTAGAGCAAGAGCGAGGATACAGAATAATAGTAATATTAACGATGGAGAAAATGATAACTTGTCTTACAAGGAAAGTAAATATGGTTATAATGTTAAAAGATTGTGAAGATGATTGTAGAGAAGCAGGTGTTCTCTAGAAGCGTAATTTTTTTGTATAAATTTTTGGTCTATTGTGGTGAAATTATTAGTATGAATAGTCTAAAGCGAAATGATCCCGACAAAATCTTCAGAATCAAATGGTACAGGATGTCTAATAGCGGTATCATTTGCAGGAATCGAGCTATTTTACCGTCAATACTAATTGGAACTTGTTTGGCATAAAAAAAGAAACGTTAAAAATGATTATAATTTGATAAGCAAAAAAAAAAAATAAATAAAAATAATAATACGAGGGTTAAGCAAATGTTTCGAAATATTCTAGTACGTGCTAGTTCGAGTTGCATATATTGTACCATAGCCAGATACGGATATGTGAAACGTACATAGAATGTTCAGAACATATATACATAGAATATAGGAATCCCGAAACACGAAAAACAGGTAATGACTTCTTAGTTCAGGTACGAAACCTTTTATTACCTATGAGTTAAAGGTTTCAACATAAGGAAGAGAGATGCACAATCTTTCTATGATGACTTTCCATCTGCCCCCCCCCCCCGCCATCACGTGCGGCACCCGCCACAAGGCAACTGCGAGCTAGCGAAAGTCACCCTTCTTCTTCGGACCGCAAGACTCAACTGAATTTTTCAAAATCCCCAAAATCCTCTTCGCGAGCTTCCGGTGCATGACGTCATTCACATTCCCTGGTCCTGGGATTTTTATTTTGTTATCTGGAAACGACACATCCTCCCCGCGCGTGCGTTAACACCTGCGCTCAAGTTTGCACCTAACTAACCCACGTGCTGAGCCGAAAGGTTCTCAGCCTAACTAAATCCAAAGGCAAGATATATGAAATGAAATCCCTCAGCCATTACAATATCACGTGACAAAAGCAGTTTATGTCGATGTAATCAAAATAAACAAACTTGTTTATTGTGAGCTAGAACGCGTAAATTCGAATAGTGCTGGCTTTGATTAACAGACTTTATTCTCAACGAGTATTTCCTAACGTGTGGTGCATAACCCCATGGTGGGTTATGCAATATTTTGGTGGAGCTTGTTTAGAAACCAAGTTAAAGGCCTTTTAAACTTCCTTCACATGAATTACTGTAAATTTAAAGAATTAAATATTATAGGTTTGGTTTGGTTTGGTTAATAGGATATCAACTTTTGTAGGTTATTTAATGCCAAAGCCATTCCCGTAGAAGAACAGTAGTGGTACTATTTAACCCATAGCTGTCCATCCGCAGTCCATCGCTTTAACCATTATACCACGAGGACACCCCCTCTTAAATATTATAGGAAGGGCATCAGGATTTTAGAAATACCAAAGTTGGTCATGGCCCGAATCGGTTGGGAACCACTGTTCTAAACTATGATAAACTGCTTTAAATCTGGAGGTGAAAAAATGTAATTACTAAGATAAATAAAAATTTTTGCAATATTTTTTGAATTTGCTAGTTTGTGGAGCGTATTATTATAATCAAACAGGCGACATCACCACTGTAAACGGAACCCCTCCGAAACTAGAAGACAAATTCACTTACCTAGGAAGTAGCGTCTCATCAACCGAAAAGGACATCGACACGCGGCTAACGAAGGCATGGACAGCTAATGATAGGCTATCGATCATATGGAAATCAGACCTGACCGAAAAAGGCAGCGGTCGTATCGACACTGTTGTATGGATGCACTACTTGGACGCTGACTAAACGGCTGGAGAAGAAGCTGGACGGCAATTTCTCAAGAACTGAACAAGTCCTGGCGGCAACACCCCACAAGGCATCAACTATACGGCCACCTGCCTCCCATTACGAAAACTATCCAAGTTAGACGAACCAGACATGCAGGACACTGCTGGAGAAGCAGGGACGAGCTCATAAGTGATGTACTCCTATGGACCCCTACATATGGCCGGGCAAAAGCAGGACGACCAGCTCGAACATACATTCAGCAGCTATGTGAGGATATGGGATGTGGCCCTGAATACCTACCAGAAGAGATGAACGATAGGGAGAAGTGGCGAGAGAGAGTTAGGGATATCCGTGCCTGTGGCACGACATGATGATGATGATGATTATTACGTGACAAGGTAAGGTAAGTTGGTGACCGTAATCGAGGGTGACCCTAAGGCTTCCTTTTCGATAGTTACTACACCAAGATGTAGTGGAGGGCGCTTCTCCTTTCCTTGTATTACCCTACTTTACCCTTGATCCGCACCATATAATGCTGAGTGTTAAGCAAGGAGGCATCAAGTACCATTTTTTGAGTCTTTGGTATGACTCGACCTATCCAGGTCTCCCAGGCGATTGGCGAACACTCTAACCATTATGCCAAAGAGATATGACAAGTAATGATAGCTAACGACTGTGTTCGGTAGTATCGTGATAGGTGGTGTGCTGACATGTTGTGCATTGCTTCATTCTAATTCGGGAGCGCATAATTTACGAATTGATCCATAACAAAACAAAAGCTACCAAAAATATTCGTTGTGCAAAAGGTGAAGACACCGTAACTAAAGGCATCAAGAAATTTCTCTTGGATTACAAGAACGTCGACATTCAGGCAAAGTCGGGTCAGCCTAAAACTTTGGAGGATCAGGTGAACTTACCATCTCACAGTCCAGTGTGGTTCCTCACCTTCATGACATTGGTAAAAGCAGCGAGCAGCACACACAGCATATCAGGTGAACTCAGCCTAACTCCTCCGAGGAGGGTTAAAGCCTGGGGGACGGCCCCCTGAGGCTCGAGGTATGTCCAGAAGACGGGACACACCCGACCATATCCGTGCCGTTGACACTACGGCCGGCCGAAACGTGTTCCAGCAATTGGACCCAGCTGATTAAATCAACAGTATTTGTTGACCGCCACATCAAACGGGCAAGTGTAGCACAAAGGCTTTTTTAAGGTGGGTCCGGGTGATGGGCCTTAGCCTACACGCGACCAGCATTCCCAAAAATGCCTCGGGCCCCGTCGACATTCCCCTAAAGAGGGACATCTCAGGCGCCAGGTGATAAATCTAACCCTGCCGAGGAGGGTTAAAACCTGGGGTCACCGCCGCCTGAGGCTTAAGGAATTCAATCCAGAGACGATACACACTCGACCAGATCCGTGCCGATAACACCACAGCCGGCCAAAGTGTGACCCATCTACTGGATCCAGCTTATTAATCAACGGTATTTGTTGACCACCCCACCAAACGGGCAAGTGTAGCAAAAGGCCTTTTTTAAGGTGGGTCCGGGCTCAGGGCCGGAGACCAGACGCGCTCGGCATTCCCAAAAATGCATCGGACCCCGTAAGCATTCCTCTTAAAAGGGGCACCTCAGGCGCCAGGCTATTAATCTAGCCCCTCCGAAGAGGATTTAAGCCTGGGGGTACGGCCCCCTGACGTTCGTGGCATGTCCAGAAGACGAGACACACTCGACCAGATCCGTGCCGTTGACACCACGGCCAGCGGAATTGTGACCGATCTACTGGATCCAGTTGATTAAAATCAACCATCAATGTTTTTAATCGTAGGCTATTTATGGCTATGAGCCAGTCCATCAGATAGAGTGCTGAAAGGGTGCTTGCTACACCACCAGAGAGAATGAGAGAAAATTGATGCCAATTATGAATAATAAAAAATAAAAGTAAGTTCAAGTACAAAATTAATTATGAAGGGTTTGATTGCTTTGTTAAAGGGCATATGAACCTTGCTGGGTTATTTAATCCCAAAGCCATATTTGTGGAAGAATAACAGTGCTACACTTTGACACATAAATGGCGAGGATAAGAGACTCGATATTTTTTCCAAGAATATTTGTCCGAATACACGACGAGAGTTCGAACTCACTTCGAGGCTGCCGTCCAACACTTTAGCTATTATGCAACGGAGCTCCTTCACGTGTCAATTCCCTTTCTATCACATCAAAGCAAAAAGTTTAGTAAATTACCTCGCTAATGGGATTCTCCCAAAATAGTTTGAAAAATTAAAACATTATAAAAAATCATAAGGACGATGAACCACGATATGGGATGGTCTGTGTTTGAACGCTTTTCTGATTAAAAAAAATAACATCTCGTTTATTTCATTATACGTATATTTTTAATGTGTGTGTGTGTGTGTATGTGTGTGTGTGTGTGTGTTTATCATATTTACCAACCCTCGGCTCGGGTAGGATATGACACAAGGTCAATTTTCAAGCGGAGTCTAACAGGTTTGAATTCAGAGTTTTCCTTCTCATAGACTAGTTGCCTCACCAAGGCTGAAGAACCTATTCTGCCCTATTATTTTCCCATAGCTGGAGGGCGAATAATTGGATTCATACCTTTCCCAAGGGTATTAATGCTATGGAGAAATGCAATCAGTCTCGTCCAGGATTTGAACTCGTGTCGCCGTGTCCATTTCCTGCGACGATAACCATTACACCACTTTTATGTGAGTGTGTGTTTTTATACCAGAAAAAAGACTCTTATCCCTCAATAGACATTAAGTTGTTTGGAAAATACTGTTTAATTTTAAAATAAACTTTTATTCCCAAATTAATCAGTCTAAACAGTGTTTTAATCAGTCAAAATATGATCCCTCTGAACATCAACTTATTTCTGACATCGATTAAACAAGATTATTTATGCTTGTAGAATAAAACTTTAAAAGTTTTGATGTTAGGAAATCTTTAAATGTAATTTCCGTTTCTCCCCTAAGACGAAATGTTTTTACATAAAACCGTGTCCAAATGTCTGAAAAAAAGTCTAGTCGATGTGTGTGTGTGTGTGTGTGTGTGTGTGAGAGAGAGAGAGAGAGAGAGAGAGAGAGATCAGGAGAATATGGTGAATATGAAAAAGTCTCCCATCTTAAATCTGATGTTTTCATCGGTCATCCTGGCAACATGTGGCTGACTATTGTCATGAAGCAAAATTATGACTGAGCTTGAAAAGTAAACACATCCTTTCTTTTATTCATATTCATGATTAGGGGCGTATAACCTTTAAAATTAAATTCTGAAAGAAGTGATAAAAAACTAAAAAAGAAATCATTTTAATCATTAGGAATGTGAGTTTGTTTGTTTGTGTTTTATGGCACATCAACCTTTGTAGGTTATTTAATGCCAAATCCATTTTATACAAATAAACAGCTCTATTCCAAACAATTCAATTTAGCATAATTATACAGTTTAATTGTAAAAATAATTTCTATTCAGTTTAGCCAAACAGTTCTGTTTCAAAAAAGTTATGCTTAGGGTAAGTACAGTTTCAATGTTAAAACAGTTCTATTTCAAATAATTCGGTTTAGCATGCAAGACATTTTCATTTTAAACAATTCAGTTCAGCTTAAGTACGTAGTTTATATGACAAAACAGTTCTATTTCAAGCAATTCTGTTTAGCATAAGTACACAGTTTAGTTCTATTTGACCAATAGATATGATCCTATCAGGTGCTACCTCACCGGGCCAGAGTTGACCTGGGAGTAATGGCAATGAAAGGGTACTCCGCATACTCCAAAGCTCCAGCATTACTGGAACCTCACCATCAGATTGTTTAGTATCACCAATCAGGACACTCGTTGGTCGGGGGTCTTACCCCTCTGTAGAGAAGCAGTCGGTGTATTCTACAGTCCCAGCCAACTGGACAACTGCAATGTGACATTTTTCAAATACTACTACTTAGTATATATTATATATATTATTTTTCAAACAACCAAATAGTCTCACAACTGTTCTTTTCAGGGTGGATTTAGCATTAAGTAAGCCATTAAGGTAGTTGCGCCATTAAATTAAGAAACCCAACCCAACCATACCATAACCCAGCAAGACTACATATCACAATGATATTTTCCTGAATTCATTACATTTGAAGTACCTTTAGGGAATAAAGCTATTTCCATTTCAGTTTGCAAATGATTTATTTGATAAGTTTAGCATAAGCGCCGAACGTCATATTTTTACCGTCCAAATTTTCTATATTACGGAGATGAATATGAGATTCTAATTTGAGTTCAAATTCCTTCTTAATTAAACTTTTAGTAACAGTATAAAGATGAAGAAATAAAAGTTGTTAGATGAACAAGTAACTGAACAAAACATGATCGGTTTCTTTGTTTGATGGCATATCAAGCTTCGTGGGTTATCTAATACAGAGCCATCCTTGAAGAAGAACATTAGTAGTACTGTTCAACTCATAGCTGGCGGTAGGGTGGGATAAGGAGATTCATACCTCTGCCAATAGATCGTGTGGAGTTCGAACTCGTTTACTACGATGTCACAGTTCAGCTCTTAAGCCACAATGCATTTTGAGAGAAGTGTGTAAAAACCAAGAAAGTGATGGTATTGAAAACAAGTTGTAATTGTGATGAATAGGAGAATAACTGAATCAAATGAAGCAGCAGGATATAAAAATTGAAATTGCCATATTACATAGTGATTAATATAAGGAACACATCGTTGTAAAAAGGAATTGATTGGTTTGTTTTATGCTGGAATATTGAAAAGGCATTTAATCAGCTATGTAGACGTGTCTCTCTCCGATGGTTCTTTTGTATAATAGTATATCAAACTTTGTATGTTATTTAATATCAAAGCCATCCTTTTAGAAGAACAGCAATGTCACTATTTAACCCATAGCTGGAACGATAGTGAATAATATAAGGAACACATCGTTGTAAAAAGGAATTAATTGGTTTGTTTTATGCTGGAATATTGAAAAGGCATTTAATCAGCTATGTAGACGTGTCTCTCTCTGATGGTTCCTTTGTACAATAGCATATCAAACTTTGTATGTTATTTAATATCAAAACCATTCTTTTAGAAGAACAGCAATGTCACTATTTAACCCATAGCTGGGACGATAAAAGGTTCATAGCTTTCCCAAGGGTATTATTTCGAAAATGAACGTAATGGCGTTACTGGTATTCGAACTCGCTGACTACGATATCGCAGTCCAGCGTATTAGCCTTTACACTGCGAAAACTCCCCTTTCCCTTTTAGAATACTTGAGAGGAGAGTCTAGAGATAAAGAATTAATAAGAAAGAAAAAAAGATAAGAGAAATAGGCTGAGGGAGAGAACGATAGTAATTTATAAAGCTCTTTGCTTTTATGTGGCACAAGGCCAAATTAATGGGGCGCCCAATGAGACTCGAACTCACTCGTGTAGGTTTGCTAGTCTAGCTTGCTAACCGTTACACCACCAGAGGTGCCCTGAGGGAGAGAACGATAGTACAAAATAAAGAAAAAGAAAGGCAATTTGAAAGAAGAAGAAAAAAGACATTGAAGAAATGGAAGGATGAAGGAGTTTCAAGGGGAGATAGTATAAATAAAAAAAGAAAAGAAAAGAAAAACCAGGACTACATAACAGTTTGTTTCTATTACTCTGTTGATAAAAAAGAAATAAGGAATAAAAAAGATAAAAGAAAGAGTGTAAGATAGTGAGTGAGAGAGATTAAACCAATAGAAAAGGAAGGAAGTGAAAAATCAATGTTATGTTTCTTTCTATGAAAGAGAAAGAAGAAAGGTGAGAAAGGAAAAAAGAAAAAGAAAAAGACACAAAACAAAACTAAAAAACAAAAAATAAAACAAAAGACATCCCTCGCTGAGAAACGAGGAGACAGTAATAAATAGAAAAAAAAAAAAAAAAGAAAGAAAAAAGGAGTAAAAAATGGAAAGCAAATGAGCGAAAAAGATAAAACGGGGTAAATAACAAAAACCAAGTAAAGTAAAAACAAAAAGAGAAAAACAGACTGAAAGGGTTTGGTTTTTTGGTTTTAATAGCATATCAAACTTTGTGGGTTATTTAATGCCATAGCAGTCCTTGGAGAAGAACAGTTGTAGTAATATTTAATCGATCGTTTGCTTTGGTTTAGTTTGGTTTAATGGCATATCAACCATTGTAAGATATTTAAAGCTAAATCCTGTTCATAAATATATATTAAATACATGATTTGTTTATACATTTTGTAGACAACATTCTTAAACGAGCCTGAGTTCCTTTTTGCACACAATTAAAATGGTTTGTTTTGGTTTGGTTTAATGGCATATCAACCATTGTAGGTTATTTAATGCCAAATCCATTTTTATACATACAAACAGTTCTATTTTAAACAATTCAGTTAAGCATAAGTACACAGTTTAGGTATATTTGACCCATAGATAGGACCCTATCAGGTGCTACCACTCTGAGCTAGAGGTTATCCAGGATCGATGGCTATAAATGGGCACTTCACATTCCCCAAAACCCCAGCATTACTGTAACGTCACCGTCAGGTTGTTAAGTGTCATATCCAAGACACTCATTGGGAGGCGGGGTCTTATCCCTCTGCAAAAATCCAGTCGGTGTATTCTAGAGTCCCAAAAGAGTTGCTATATAACAGTCATAATTTAACATCAGTCATTTGCTTGCCCACATAGTTTGTTTTATTTGACCCATAGCTTGGACCCAATCAGGTGCTACCACACCAGGTCAGAGTGGACCTGGGAGTGATGGGAATTAAGATGTAATGAAAACGGTTTCAAGCTAACAAAGGAAAGAAGCAGAAAGTACCCGTCACAAGCAATTGAGGACACGGACTACGCAGATAACATAGCACTCCTGGCAAATACACCCACCCAAGCCGAAACCCTGCTACATAGTCAGGAACAAGCAGCTGCTGGTATAGGCCTCCATGTCAATGCACACAAGACGGAATATATGTGCTTTAATCAAACAGGCGACATCTCCCCACTAAACGGTAGCTCTCTGAAACTAGTAGACAAGTTCACCTACCTAGGAAGCAGCGTCTCATCAACCGAGACAGACATTAACACGCGACTGGCAAAGGCATGGACAGTTACAAGAGACTATTGGTCATATAGAAGTCAGACTTGACTGATAAAAGACACAGTTATTTACAAGCAGCGGTCGTGTCGATACTGCTGTATGGATGCACTACTTGAACGCTAACTAAACGTATGGAGAAAAAGCTTGAGAGCAACTACACAAGAATGCTGCGAGCAATATTAAACAAAGCCCTGGCGGCAGCATCCCACAAAGCAGCAGCTGTACGACCACTTACCACCCATCACGAAAACTATCCAAGTTAGACAAACCAGACGTGCGGGACACAGCTAGAGAAGTAGGGACGAGCTCATAAGTGACGTACTCCTGTAGACCCCTTCTCATGGACGAGCAAAGGCAGGACGACCAGCAAGAACCTACATACCACATCTCACTGCTGGTACAGTATGTAATCTAGAGCACCTGCCGGATGCGATGGACGATAGAGAAGGTTTGCAGGAGAGGGTCAGCAATATCCGTACTGATGGCGCGACATGATGATGATGAAGATGATGGAGATATTCTCCAAATTCCGAAGGGTGCAGCCTTGCCATAAGATGGTTTAATGTCAATACTAGGACACTCGTGGGTGGGAGGTCTTATTTCTCTGCAGAGATGCAGTCGATGTATTCTACAGCCTCAACTGACTGGGGCTGT
This sequence comes from Sepioteuthis lessoniana, assembly GCA_963585895.1. Classification (NCBI taxonomy): domain Eukaryota; kingdom Metazoa; phylum Mollusca; class Cephalopoda; order Myopsida; family Loliginidae; genus Sepioteuthis; species Sepioteuthis lessoniana. Next base: position 64,742,004 of record OY757916.1, on the reverse strand, counting down.
AACCCAGAGTTGAAGGAATAATGAGTTTCATATCTTTATCAGGTGTATTAGTCTGAAAGTAAACAAACAGAGCGATTGGAGTTCGAACCCTCTGACTGCAATAATGCAGTCAGTAAACCATGAAGACTGCCCAGGATAGAAAAGTGAATCCTTCGATTGTAGAAGTAAGTGAAAAACATGAAGAGTGAGAAAGAGAAGCTGATCGAAATATACAGAAAGACATATATATATATATATATATATATATATATATTGAGAGAGAGAGAGAGAGAGAGAGAGAGAAGTAAAGATATCTAGATGCAAATGAATGAAATGTAAGAGGAAAGTTTCTAAACCGAGCTTTTCAGTCAAAAATCACGTTATTTCTGCTAAGACTGGACGAAGAGAGGAAAAGCTTGGCGTTGTTTATAAGAATGACGTCCGGTGATGACCATTATAATTACTACACCGAACAATGGGTCTGAACGTTTGAGGTCGCCGGTGGAGTTAAGAGTTCTATTGTCTTGGATGAAGGGTCCATTGACAGGCCGCTGTACCTTTAGGATTGACCACAAGCGTCGGGTTGGCGTTGAGCGAACATAGATAACACATCCCGTACCCGCACTGACATACAACAGAAGCCCAGTTGACCCCCGGGATCATATTCGACTCATCCATCATTTCTACAGAGGGTATTTTACCTGAAATCATTGCTTCTTTCTTTTTATCTTTTATACTTCTTTACTTCTCGCTTTTATTCTCCGTTTTCTCTTTGACGTAATTCATCTTTCTTTCTTTCTTTCTTTCTTTCTTTCTTTCTTTCCTTTAAGATTTTTCTTTTGTTTTCTAATTTTTCCTTTATTTTCTAACCTTTCTTTTAAAATTTTTCTTTTGACTTGTAACTTTTTCCCTTCTTTTTTTATTTCTTTCCTTCTATCTTATGAACTTTTTCTTTCTTTCTTTCTTTCTTTCTTTCTTTCTTTCTTTCTTTCTTATAATTTTTATCTTTAGGCTTTCCTTCTTTCTTTCTTTCTTTCTTTCTTTCTTTCTTTCTTTCTTTCCTTTAAGATTTTTCTTTTGTTTTCTATTTTTCCTTTATTTTCTAACCTTTCTTTCTTTCTTTGAAAATTTTTCTTTTGACTTGTAACTTTTTTCCTTCTTTTTTTAATTTCTTTCCTTCTATCTTATGAACTTTTTCTTTCTTTCTTTCTTTCTTTCTTTCTTTCTTTCTTTCTTATAATTTTTATCTTTAGGCTTTCTTTCTTTTTATATTCTTATTTCGTTTCCAAACTTCTCTGCGTGTTTGATTTCTTCTTCTTTTTTCTTTTAATAATTTTCTTTTGTTATCTGACTTTCTTTCTTTCTTTTTTTCTTTCTTTCTCTCAAATCTTTTTTTTTGTTTTGAAATTTTTCTTTCTTTCTTTCTTTCTTTCTTTCTTTCTTTCTCTCAATTTTTTTTGTTTTGTAATTTTTCTTTTTTTTTCTTTCTTTCTTTTAAAATTTTTCTTTTTACTTTCTATGTTTAAAATAATTTCTTTCTTTCTTTCTTTCTTTCTTTCTTTCTTTTAATATTTTTCTTTTGGCTTGTAACTTCTTTCTTTCTTTCTTTTTTCTTTCTTATTATTTTCACTTTCGATATCTATCTTACTTTTACTTCTTTCATTGGATACTTCCGGTGGTGTAATGATTAGCAAGCTATAAAAGGAAATCTTCACGAGTGATTTCTAGTCTCATTGAGTGGCCCATAACTTTGGCCTAGTGCGACATTGAAGCAAAAAGCTTCATAAATTACTACGTTTTTAATTCTTTTGTGTAAAATCTTAGTTTAAGTTTTTTCGTTAAAAATTTTAATTTACTGAAAATGTAGAACGCGTAAAAAGCACTTTTCTAACTTTGTTTTTTTCTTTCTTTTCTTTAGCTTTTTCAACTTCCTTTGTATATTCAGTCTTCCAGTTTACATTTTCAACTCTTCTTTCTTTCTTTCTTTCTTTCTTTCTTTCTTTCTTTCTTTTACATTTTTCTTTCTTTCTTACATGTTTCTTTTAGCTTTCTTACTTATTCTTTTAAAATTTTTCTTTCTTTTTATTAAAAAAAAATTCTGTCCGTGTTTCTTTTTTTCTTACATTTTCTTCTGAAAGTTTTCTTTCTTTTTTTCTTTTTTCTAACATTTTCCTCTCTTTCTTTTCGTCGCTGTTTATTACATTTTCTTTTTCTTTTCTTACGTTTTTTCGTTCTTTATTACTTTCTTATATTTATATTCTTTCCGGTTTTTACATTTTCTTTCTTTCTTTCTTTCTTTCTTTCTTTCTTTCTTTCTTTCTTTCTTTCTCTCTTACATTATCTATGTCTTTTTTCTTTCTTTCTTTCGTCTTTTCTTTCCCATATTTATCTCTTTCCCTTTTCCTAACATTTTTATTTTTTCTTATATTTCTTCGATATTTTTGCATTTTAAAATTTTTTTGTTTCTTTCTTTCTTTTAAAGGTTTTCTTTCTTTTAAAGGTTTTTTTTTTCTTTGTTCATTCTGTTTTTTTTTCTTGTATTTTAATAAAGAAGACATGTAAGAAAGAAAAAAGGAAAATGTAATGAATAAAGAAAAATAAAGAAATATTGTTTTATAGCAATTCATCCTTCATTGGTAATTTAATGTCAAAGCCATCCTCGTAGAAGAACAGTAATGGTACTATTTAATCCATAGCTGGTGGGAATCAGGAAGTTAATACTTTTCCCTAAGGTATTAGTTCGAAAGAGAACGTTATAGCGTGACTGGAGTTCGATTACTACGATATCGCCGTCCAGCACGTTAGTTACTACACCACAGGGTCTCCCTGCATATATTGTGTGTATGTGCGTGTGGTGTGTGTGTGTGTGTGTGTGTGTGTGTGTGTGTATGTGTGTGTGTGCATGTGTGTGTGTGTGCGTGTGTGGTGTGTGTGTGTGTATGTGTGTGTATGTGTGTGTGCATGTGTGTGTGTGTGTATGTGTGTGTGCATGTGTGTGTGTATGTGTGTGTATGTGTGTGTGCATGTGTGTGTGTTTGTGTGTGTATGTGCGTGTGTGGTATGTGTGTGGGTGTGCATGTGTGTGTGTGTATGTGTGCGTGTGTTGTGTATGTGTGTGTGCATGTGTGTGTGTGTATGTGTGTGTGTGTCTGTCTGTTTGTATTTGAGAAAGATAAATATATATATATATATATATATATAGAGAGAGAGAGAGAGAGATTTAGAGTGGAAAAGAGCGACTAAGTGAGTACAATAAACAGAAAGACACGAAGATGAAGAACAAAAGACTAATTTCATTTTTATTACAGATAACATTGAAAAACAATTCGGGTTAATACAGGTCGAAGAAGATAAGAAATGGTGTGCGCACGCGCACACACACACACACACACACACACACACACACACACACACACACACACATCTATCTATCAATCTATCTATCAGCACACACATATTCATTTGTGTGTGTATGTGTTTTCATTGTTCGAATATTTCAGTATACACACTTTTTGAAATAGACAATTTAATTTCTGTTTCTTCAACATGCCTTTTCATGCTCCGAAGATTTATTGTTCCTTTATATATATATATATATATATATATATATATATATATATATATATATATATATATATATATATATATATATATATATGTAATAGTTTTATACCTATTACATGATTCTGATGCTGTGCAAAAAAACTCCGGATGATACAATTTGTAAGTAAAAAATATTACACCAACTAATATCTTGGGGGGAAAATTCCACAAAAGTAGAAAACACTAAAACATTCGTACTGCTGGAAAATAATCAATACCGCAATGCCAAATCAAAAGAAACAAACATCAACAGAATACCTTATGCTAAAATGTATAAGTGCTCAATACACTGAGATACGAATATCAACTGAGTCAGAAGTAATCTACCTTGGTTTCACCTAACCGGATCATCAAGATAAATTCTGACTAGAGAGGGCAAACGCGGCATCCACTTTGAACACTAGCTTTCTCATTGACAAATGTTCATGCAAAATGGTGGATACACTGCTTTCTGATATTTTCAACTCCTCTACTATCTCATGCAACTTCAATTTACTATAAGCCCAAACGACCATGAATATATGCCCTTATATTATCAAACGCCAAGTTAACCAATGGTGGGAACGATTCTATTATAGGATTTTGTTTCTTCAATATCCACGTAATTCAAAATATAAAAGAGAGCTCGATGTAAAATGATAATAAACAAAAATACAGAGCAAACAATTCTATATAAAAGAAAAACCTTTAAAAATGATTCATATTTTTTTGGAATAATATTTATTTCAGCAGATGGTTTCTTTGTCTGAAGATGCAGATCTAACATTTTAAGAAATATTGGGTCTACTGAAATAAATTTTATTACAAAACTATGAGTAATTTTTAAAGGTTTTTCTTTTATATGGTATATATATATATATATATATATATATATATAGGGAGGGGCGTTTGTGTGTGGGAGTGTGGTGTGTGTGGGAGTGGAATGAGCAGATCGTTCTAAGAACGTTTTTCAAGAATCAGAACAGTACTCAATCCTGATCTAAAGAGCATGGTATATCTTTAAACGCAAGAAATTTTCTCACCTCTTTGAGACATTCCGACATCCTCAAATTTTATGTACTTAAAAATATACAATCACTAAATGAGACTTGCGTCAAGACAAATTTTATCTGGAGATTGCATCCTTTTTTTTAAAAAAAGGACAGGAAACTACTAAGATTATCAAAAAGAGGAGACAGTCAACATTTACATATTTTAGGCTGGCAATCAACAATTGAAGTGAGTGGAAAGAAAAGCACATCCACATAAAAATTTAAAGAACATTTCAAAAATCTACTTGGAAACACTCTTAAAATCCCAGATGGACCAACTGAAGAAATCATCCGTGATCAACTAGACATTAAACTTGGAAACTTCAAAGTGGATGTACTCGACTCACTTCTGGGAGCAAATAAAAGCAGAAATGCTGCAGGCCTCGATGAAATATCTTCTGAAGTATCGAAAACGAGGAAATCTCATGGCATAATTCTTCGATTATGCAAAGTCTTGAATAAGCAAAACACAATAAAGAGAAATAAACGAAAAGTTGCAAGTTCATTTCTCCAAGAAATGTGATCTTAGAATCGCCAAGATCTACTGTGGTATAACACTTATGGTTCCTTGGTTGGTTGGTTGTTTAGGTTTTATGGCATATCAACCTTTGTATGTTATTTAAATCCAAATCTATTTTTAGGCAAATAGTTCCATTTCAAACAATTCACTTTAGCATAAGTACAGAGTTTGTCAAAAAATATTTCTATTTCAAGCTATTCAATTTATTCAAATAGTTCTAATTCAGCTAATTCAGATTGGTTTAAGTACAGAAGTTCTATATTAAACAATTCAGTTTACTGTAAGTACAGTTTCAATGTCAAAGCAGTTCCATTTTAAACAATGCAGTTTAAATGTAAGTACAGTTAAATTGTCAAAAACATTTCCATTTAAAGCTATTCAGTTTAGTCAATCAGTTCTAATTCAAACAATTCAGTTTAGCATAAATATGCAGTTAGTTCTATTTAACCCATAGATAAGGCCAATCAGGTGCTACCACTCCGGGACAGAGTAGACCAGGGAGCAATGGAAATGAAGGTGTGCACTATATTCTCCAAAGCTCCAGCATCACTGGAACCTCACCATCGGATTGTTTAGTTTCATATCCAGGACACTCATTGTGGGGGTCTTACTCCTCTGCATAGTAGTAGTCAGTGTATTCTACAGCCCTAGCCGACTGCGCAATCACCCTTATTGCTATAGCTGTTGAAGTTTATAATGCCTTTCTCAATCGTAAGTGACCAGACTTTAAGAATGTTCTTAGGAAAAATCAGAACGGCTTTAGGAGGAATTGGTCCACAATTTCTCCAATTCTGATTATTCGATGAATCTGCTAAGGAATTTATGCAGAAAATCTCGAGGTAACACTCTTATTTGTAGATTTCTCCAAGGTATTCCATCATCATCATCATCATAAAGTTGCGCTGACAGCACTGATTTTCTTGATTATCTCTCTCTATCCGTCTCTATCATCTATCGCTCCCGGCAAGTATTCCAAACTACATACTTTGTCCGCGCAGAGCTGATCTAAATAAGTTCTTGCTTGTCGGTCAACACTGGCACGTCCACGTGTAGAGGTTCATTGAAGAACATCACTAATGAGTTGGTCCCTGCTTCTTCGGCAGTGTCCCGTATGACTTGTTCGTCTAACTTAGCTTTTCAGATTTTCCATCATCATCATCATCATCATGTCGTGCTGGTAGCACGGATATCCCTGACCCTCTCTCGCCACTCCTCCCTATCGTTCATCGCCTCAGGCAGGTCTTCTGGACAACATCCCGTATCCTCACATAGTTGCTGAATGTATGTTTGTGCTGGTCGTCCTGCTTTTGCACGGCCATGTATGGGGGTCTATAAGAGTACATCACTTATGAGTTCGTCCCTGCTTCTCCAGCAGATGTTCCATACACAGAGGAAAAATTGAGGAAATTCTTCTAGCATATAGTTTTCCAAGAGAAACTGTTGCAAGGTCTCGAAGGCCATGGTCCGCTCACCAGAGGGTGACATTGATTAATTTGACATTGCCGCTGGAGTCTTGCAAGGAGATACATTGGCACCATTTCTATTCAAATCTACCGAGATTACACACTGTGAACGTCAATAGATACAATGAAAACTCTCTCATTCTAAAAAATAAAGGCAAGAAGAAGAATATATCCTTCAGAAACTGTTACTGATGCTGACTACGCGGCTGATATTGCACATCTTTCAAATACTCCTGCTCAAGCCAAATCTTTGCTGCATAACCTGGAACAAGTAGCAAGAAGCATTGGTCTCTACGCGAACTCAGATAAAACAAAATTCTAGTGTTTTAATCAAGATGATGCCATCTCTTATTTAAATGGTAAGTCACTGAAATTGGTTGCTTTATTCATATACATCAGCTGCAATATCTCATCTATTGAAAGCGATGTCAACATACGCATCGGAACAAAGCGAGGGCTGCTCTTAACAGATTATCGACCACATGAAAAGCTGATTTTCTTGATTAAATAAATCAGAAATTGTTCAAAGCTTGCCTTGTCAGAGATATTGTATAGGAGCACCACTTGGACTCTTACAAAACGCTTGGAGGAAAAGCTGGATGGGAATAATAAACTTATTATTTAAAAAAAAAGAAGCCTAGAAGCAGTTACCATAAAAAAGTAGCTGTACGGTCGCTTACCTCCCATCACACAAACTATTCAAGGGAGATAAACAAGACATACTGGTCACTGCTGCTTGAAGTAAGGACGAACTCTTAAACGACATTCATCTACGGACTCCTACAAATAGACGCAGCAGTGTTGACTGCTCAAAAATAACTTACATCAGCTCTGTTTGTACTCTTGATCTCATAAGAGTGATGGCCGATGGGGACGAATGAAGAGACAGACAGACAGACAGACAGAGAAAACGAGAGAAAGAGGGTCAAGAGAATCTATTAAGATCTGATGATGATAATATATAATAGCAAACATTTCTTCTTCTGAATTATCGGATAAAATGCAATTTTTCCCCAAACAGCGGACGTGTCAATACTACTATATTGGTTTCATAGGTTTAGTTTGGTGGGTTTTATGGCATATCAACCTTTGTAGGTTATTTAACGCCAAATCCATTTCTATGTTCTTTTTAAAACAATTCAGTTTTGCATAAGTACACAGTTTAATTGTCAAAAACATTTCCATTTCAAACTATTCAAGCAGTTATATTTAACAATTCAGTTAAGTGTAAATACAGTTTTAAAGTCGAAAAATACTTCTATTTGAAATAATTCAATTAAGCATAAGCACGCAGTTTAAATGTAAATACGGTTAAATTGTCAAAAACATTTCCACTTCAAGCCATTCAGTTTACTCAAACAATTCAGTTTAGCATTAGTATGCTGTTAGTTCTATTTAACCCATAGATAGGACCCTATCAGGTGCGACCACTCTGGGCAAGAGTGGACCTGGGAGCGAGGAAGGGGTACTCCGCATTCACCAAAGCAATGAAGGGGTACTCCGCATTCCCCAAAGCTCCAGCACTACTGGAACCTCACTATCAGATTGTTTAGTGTCATATATAGGACACTCGTTTAGGGGTGGGTCGTACCCCTCTGCAGAGGCGCAGTCGGTGTATTCTACAGCCCCAGCCGACTGGGCAATACTACTATATTGTAGTATAATATAGTACTATATAATACTACTACATGGATGCAGACTTAGCGTATGGAGAAAAGGCTTGATATGCAATTGCACAAGAATGCTGCGAGTTGTATTGAACAAATCCCGGAGACAACACCCAATAAAACTGTAGCTGAACGGCCAGCTATCACCCATCACGAAAACATCCAAATTAGACGAACAAAACATGAGGGACATTGCTGGAGAAGTAAAGACGAACTCATAAGTGATGTACTCTAGTGGCACCCTTCACACGGAGGGGCGACCAGCTGGAGCCTATCTACAAGAGCTCTGTACTGATACAGGATGTAGCATGGAAGACCTGCTGGGGGCGATGGACGATAGAGATGAGAGGTCGGTCAGGGTCAGAGAAATCCGTGCCAGTGGCACGACATGATGATGATGATGATGATATGTGGTTTAGACGTTCTTTATAATTCTCAAGAACACTAATTTATATTATTTATTGGCCAAGCTTATTAATTCTGATCCTAAATATACGTGGTACAGATAATCGATTTTTACGATTAAGTGATTTCTTTGAAGAAAAATACTTGTCATTATTAATATTTCATTAGCATCATCTTTTCAGTAATTATTACCATTCACATGTCTGTTAATTACACATTTACCGAAGCCACTACCCACCGCGACTGACTGCACTACTGGTGTCACTCCGTTCTCTTATAGGTTTGTTTTTGTCGACACCCAAATAAAAAGTAAAAAAAAAAAAGAACCTTTTACCAATACTCTGTTTCCCGTCTCGGCCTTTGTCTCGCAAGTAAGGTGATTGATCACCTGGTGACATCACTCTCCACTTTGGTGATGCGAACTCTGCTAACCAACCAACGAAACAAATAACCGTTTCAACCAGTGCATTGGCCATCCGGGCCATTCCTTCTGTAGCATCCCGAACAGCATGGAGGTCACCTAAGAGTCACGTCCATATTTGTCTCAATTAAAACGAATTAGCAATTAAGGGTCATAAAAGGCGGAAGCAGAATATCAAAAGTCTTTTGGTCCAGACTTCTGTGGACGGGTTGGTCGTTAGTGGTGAGGGTAGCATCCGTGCGAATTCGTCAGGGAACCACTCCTCCACACACACACACATACACACTTACATATATACCAGGATATCAGATAAGTGGGTTCTTCGACCCTCCTCAACCTTTATCGTTACGTTTTATTTGATAATGTCAGCTGATTTTTTTACAATACGTATCTTATTGTTCATTTTCTTTCGCCCGTGACAATTCGTAACTATTCTTAACAATTATCAGCTCATTGACGTATTAGTCTATTCATTTTGTTTTTTTATTTGCCAAAAGGTACCTACATGTAGACGTACAAACATAATCATTTACACGAGTATATATATATATATATATATGTGTGTGTGTGTGTGTGTGTGTGTGTGTGTATTATGTAGTTTACTATATTTATAAAGAAAGTGTCTGCAATATCAGTGATAGACCTTTGCCTGCTTTGGCAGGACCAAGAGTTATTGCTTGGTGCCTGAGGGGTCCCAGGAGGAGAATGCCGACGGGGCCAAGTATTTTTGGCACCGCTGGTCTTGCGTGCTTCGGCCCGTGTCCGATTCACGCACAAAAAGGCCTTATGCTACACTTAATCTTGGCGTGGACATGAACAAGTACCACTTTATATCTCCAAGTTAATATAGCGTAGACAGAGTCAGCGACGCTTTGTGACAGTCAGTTTCACGCCTATACGATAACCAGACCTTGTAGTTCCCACGAAGAAATTAGCCCTTGTTCTGTGGGCTATGATAGAAAGGGGCATCTATATTGTAAGGCATTCTGGGAAGGCCGGTTTAGATTCTACAGCGTGGTTTTTAAGTGACGATATTATATACGTTTCATTTATTGTTTTCATTATTTATTATTCTTATTATTGGTGATTCATTTTTTATACCTTATTTAAATAATTTGTTTATCTATAAATAATGTTCCACTGTCTACACTATTTTAATATATATATATATATATATATATATATATATATATATATATATATATATATGTGTGTGTGTGTGTGTGTGTGTGTATTTCTTTAAAAACAGTTGCAATGCAGCCAATAAACCTTTCCTCCGATGATGACTCATGATCTTATTTACCAACCCCTCCGCTCGGGCAGGATATGACACAACGTCAATTTTTAAGCGGAGTTTAACAGGTTTTAATTCAGAGTTTTCCTTCTCCTAGACTAGTTGCCTAACCAAGGCTGAAGAACCGAGTCTGTCCATAGCTGGAGGGAGAATAATTGGATTCATACCTTTCCCAAGGGTATTAGTGCTATGTGAAATGTAATCAGTCTCGTCCAGGATTTGAACTCGTGTCGCCGTGATGACTCATGATGCAGGCTTGGTTTCACGGCGTAAACATCATCACCACAAATCCGTTGAGCCCCAGAGCTATCTTAAAATGCTACCAGATTTTGTTGATTTTCTATCTCATCATGAAAATACCAGATCAATATGCAGCTCATTCATACAGTCTTTTGTTGCATTCACAACTTTTCAATGATGGAAGATTTGGTTTAATTGTCGAGATGACATATCATTACACTGGACGAGAATGAGAATGGAAAATTCGTGAAATTTACGTGCGACGACAACGTTAAAGATGCCAATAAAGAATTATAAATTCAGTGACGTTAATCTGAAATAATTGACGAGATGATAACCCCATCGAAAAGTTCAGACACCGTTTTACTCATTTAAAGGTAAAGTGACAAATTTTTAAACCGTTACCCCGTATCGATAAACAAAGTAATCCTACGTACTGTTAGAAATTCCTGACACTGGATCCCTTCAAGCGATTAAAAACACAGTATGAGATTTACGCTGGCGATCAAATCCAATTATTTAGTTACCTATGGGCAAAAATATACGTACAGCATACAAACATAATTATATACGCCAATATATATATATATATATATATATATATATATATATATATATACATGAGGTGACCTTTAAAAGTAATGGAATTGAAGCTGTATTTACCAAGGTAGAAATGAACTCCATTCTTATATTTAATTGCATTGCTGTTTGCAAAAACAGAATTCAAAAGATCGGACACTGTGCAGTTTAGCTGCTGCACAATTTTTCAAGAGCTGTACTATGGAAGAAATTGGTGCAGCTCCAGTCATCATTAATTCTAAATTCTTTACTGTTGTATTTTTCAGTTTCTGCAACTTCCAACGGTAAATTTCCAGCAAAGACAAAACAAACCAAAAACGACTGTTTCTGATAAGTTACGTTTGTAACAAGGTAACTGGTTTTTGGAGAATATCGTAGTTAGTAATATAATTGGAGAGTATTGTAATTTTCAGAAGGCGACGATTCGGAGGTAATAATATTTGATTAGCTATTATAAATTTTCCCAAACGAGAATAATTGTCGTGGAGCCAGGTGTGATTTTGAACTCATCAGATCAGAGCACATATTCTTAATGTCGTTTCAGACGAAGATGTCAATTGAATATCTTTTACTTTTGTGAACAGTAATACTGAATTTAAAAAAAATCAAACCATGGGAAATGATATTTGACCCTGATTTTAAACAATGGAAAATTGAATTGTTTCGGTGTGTGAGTTAATTTAATTCATGTGTGGAGAATTATACATATAAAAGTTTGGCCTTGTTGTTTACTACACTTTGCTTAGTGGGCATCTTGCGTGTTCTAATGGCTCGCGTTATAGCCTAGCAGACTATTGCTTGCGAGTTCGATTCTCACAAGGTGACTCATAATTCTTGTATGTAGGAGGAGTCTTCATGGTGTAGTGGCTAAAGTGCTGAACTGCAACATCGTAGTAAGCGAGTTCGAACTGTAGTCACGCTAGTGCCTATTTACTTTTAAAATAATACTCTTGTAAAAGGCATGAACTCCTTATCCCCCAACTATGGTTTAAAATGTACAACTACAGTTTGTCTTCAAAGATGTATTTGGCATTAACTTATCCACAAAAAATGCCATTAAACCAAGAAACCAAGCCATGTATATACTTACCCAACCAATTTTGTCGGCCCAGAGAGACGGCAGAGGATAAGCCAAGAAGAAGACAAGCACAAGACAGGTCTGGCGAGAGAAGGAAAGAAATACCAGCACACACGCAAAAGGCACACACGTAAAATTCCCTGGCATTCACTGATCTGATTCAATTTTGCAGACTTATTTGATCAGATTCCAGATCACTACCTTGTATTCTTTTGGGTAATTGATTGTCAACATATATTCAATTGTAGATTCTTTTTATTCGCTTTTATTAAATCGTCTGTATAAAAAACAACCTGGCGTTCTTATTTGATCGACAAGGCTCAAATTTTCCATTCAGAAAAGTCGTTACAACAAAAACAAATAAAAACATCACTGTTTACTGTCGCAGGGAGGAAAGGTATCTTTCATCGTCGGTAAGAATCACAACACTTTTGAAGAACGAGACTGGACTATCGACGACTGAAACTGGTACCAAGCCCTGTCAATTTAGAAGTGTAACACCCATCCATTTCACTAGCTGTACAGAGGTTGGGATATTGGAACGAATGGGGTTCGAACTGATTGCTACAAATTTACAGAAATGAAGACTAGACTGCAAGGGCTGATACGACACGTGAGGGGTGAGGAGGTTGATATAACGATAAAATGTTTTGAATCATCGTAGAATTTTATGATAATCAACATGTATGTTATAAACTGGTATTAGAACTATAAAAAAATATTTTACAGAACATTTCCTGAAAAGAAACAAAAAACCCGACTGTTTCACAAACGTTACTTCAAAATGTTTAAGTCTTCATGGAATTTTATGATAATCAACATGAATGTTATTAACTGGTATTAGAACATTAAAAATAATATTTTACGGTACATTTCTGAACACCAAACCCCACCAAAAAAAAAAACAAAAAAAAACAAAAAAAACCCGACTATTTCAGAAACGTTACCTCAAAATGTTTAATTCCTCATAGAATGTTTTGATAATCAACGTGAATGGTATAAACTAGTATTAGAACATCAAAAAACATTTTACGAAAATTCCCAAATTTTCTGCCTTGTTCTATATTACCTATATTATGTATAGCTACATGTGTATCATCGATATCAAAGTAATTGAGATTAGAATTTCCCAATTCTTTTTTCTTCCAATTCGTTTTCAGTATGAGTGAGTGATTTCATTTAGCAGCAATTTAAAAGAAGAATGTATCAGTTTTAGTCAAATTTGGGGTCAAAATAAGTAGAAGCTTCTCCGCAACAATCCACGGAAAACATAAAATATGGACAAGAAAACAGATCGTTGAATGTAATTCATTTATAACTGCATGCTGCATGTCATTTAGAATTCGACTATAATCGTACACGGCACGTCACTTAGAATGCAACTATAATCGCACACGACACATCATTTAGATTTCTACTATGATCACGTACGTCACGTAACTTAGAATTCTATTATATAGTCATATGCAGATTCACATCTACATATACACATGCATATACATGCAGAATGGATCACAACGACACAACGAAGAAGAAAGACGAGCGAAGACTTCTTTAACAAAATATACCTCTCATTTTATTGCAACGTTTGTATGTGAGAGGGACCTAGAGACCGAACAGAACTGCAATATATTGTCCCCCACTCTTATGGTCGTCAGCGTTGTGTCTTTCTCGTTCTCCAGGGCTGCTCAACCGGAGGCCCAGCGTCCCACTCTGCTGGCTTTCTCTATAGCATCTTATCACCAACTGGTCTGGTCCCCAAACTCCATCGGGGTTCCCTACCACATCTCTTCTCTACTCCGTCCGATCTCTGTCTGACTTCTTGTCTTGACCGAGTTATATATTAGTTCAACGCCTACTCAATCGCCCACTCAATTTTTGGAATGGCATGTTTGATTGTCATCAAGCGGAAATAACTGTCATGCAGTTCAGTGGTCACTCTCTTCCGGTGCATCAGTCTATGAGTGTATCATGGGATTTTTTACCTTGTCCCATTTCTTCAGCAAAGCACGCCTACGCGATTTCCTCTCGTAACTGCCATTGGAATGTGTCACTTCCTTCCGGTGCATCACTTTGGAATGGCAAGTTTGGCCGGGTCGAAGGTCAAAATACATCAATTCGGCTATAATTGCACATTGCACATCATTTTGAATTTGACTATAATCGAACACGGCACATCATTTTCAATTCGACTTTAATCGCACACGGCACATCATTTAGAATTCGACTTTAATCGCGCACAGTGCGTAACTTTGAATTTGGCTATAATCACACACGACACACCATTTAGAACCTGACTACAATCACTAACGGCAATTCCTTTAGAACTTGACTATAATAGCACAGCGCACGTAACTAAGAATTCGACTATAATCGCACACAGCACATCATTAAGAATTCGACTATAATCGCACACAGTGCGTAACTTTGAATTCGGCTTTAATCGCACACGGCACACCATTTAGAATTTGACTACAATCACTAACGGCAAATCATTTAGAACTCGACTATAATCGCACAGCTCACGTAACTTAGAATTCGACTATAATCGCATACGGCATATCATTTAGAATTCGACTATAATCGCATACGGCAGTAAATTGGTTAATGTGTGTCTAATATTTAATTCGTCGAATCTTCAACGCAAGGAAATATTAATAAGGTGTCGTACACTTAATAGTGTATTTTTCGAACACTTGTTTGATTTGACTTGGTTCATTTCGAAATTAAAGAAATCCTAAAAACCCACGAACAATCATTTCTGGCAATGTTGACCCATAAAAAGGAGAGAAACTAATTGCCCGGTTAATTGTTTACTTTTATTAACTCTTAACTTTTGTTCGGCTATTTGATGCCGACGTCAGTTCAACAATAATGGTCTCCAATTATATGTGGTACAGAGATATACCTCCATAAGCATTTTAGACTAATAAGAGCGCGATTATGTCCAACAGTTCTATTGGGTAATCATCACTCTTAGTAAGAATAAAAGTATGAAGCGACTCGATCGTCACTATATAAAGCAACAACAATATGATAAAACATAGACAATATCAAAGCGAAAATCGATAATATGCAGCAGAATAGGAAGTGTTGGTTATTTAATGATTGAGACGAAACTATTTATCACATGATAAGCGAATGAACCAAACTAGCACAAAAGGAGTATAAGATTAGACATGACTGGGCGGGGAAGGTGACTCACTGAGAATTGTGCAAGAAATTGAACTTTGACCATGCTACCACAAACTAGAATCTGTCCTGGAGAATGGGACATATGAAATTCTCTGGGATTTTGAGATGTAAATGGATCATCTAATCCCATCCAGAAGATCCCACCTCGCGATAATTAACAAAATAAAAAGGAACAATTGCTGTTCAAAGGGACCAGAGAAAAGCTGATCAAAGAAAACTAAAAGAGAGATAAGTACTTGGTCTTTGCCAGAGAACTAAGAAAGGGGTGAAAAACGCGAAGGTGAGAGTGATACCACTTATAATTGGCAGACTTGGAACAGTCCTCAAGAGTTTAGTAAAAATCGGAGGACGAATCGAAACCATCCAGGCTACAGTATTGCTGAGACCGTCCAGAATACTAAGGGAACCTCCTGTTGCTCAAACTCCAGTGAAAGACCATCATCTTGTGCTGGTGTGAAAAACTCGCAAGGAATAATAATAATAATAATAATAATAATAATAATAATAATAATAATAATAATAATAATAATAACGGTTTGTTGAATGAAGCAAACAAAATTCTCAAGTGAATGGTAACTTAAATGTTTAATAATTTTCTATTTTAAGGGGGCCTTAGCTGCCATAGAAGCATCAAATTCATTTTTTTCTCATCAGATAATTTCCAAGAACTAATCTTCGTTTTGGTATTTGAACCGCTGCAAACTAACGTGACCTAGATCGCTTAATTATGTCTTGTAGAGGGTGTATGACGACCGTGTCAGTGTCAAGGGTCAAAGGATCCCACATTTTGAACAGATCTAATTGACAATTCATTCACTTTGATAGGTCATCATTCTTCTCATTAGTTATATGGCGTTTTTGTAGTTGTTTTTGTTGTCGTTAGTCTGTCCATAGGTTAGGAAGGTATCGCTATTTTAGAGCGGTTGAATGTTCACATCATTTGTTGAGGCGGGAACTATTTGGCGGTAGTCGGAACAACATTCCCACCTGATAAAATACCCATTAATCTTTTATGCCTGTACGTGTTTATAACTTCCGACAAGAAGAGCTTCCACGTAAAAAGCCCCCCCCCCCAAAAAAAACCAAATCGAATGATCTTAACCTCTGACCCATACGTTAACAACTAAACAAATATTTTCCCGATAATTTATTTTCGACTAGTTTTTCTTTCGTTTTCTTTCGGTTATCTTTTATCACGCCTATCACATTGTTACTCTACGATATTTCAGTTTATCAAGAGGTGAAGGATAACTAAAAAAAAGTTCTGTTCAAATGAATTTAAACTGTATTTTATATAAAAGTAGAACACACACACACACACACACACACACACACACACACACACACACACACACACATATATATATATATATATATATATATATATATATATATATATATATATATATATATATATATATATATATATATATATATATATATATATATATATATATATATATATATTAGTAATATCCAGTCAGCGTCCGAAGACAGAGGGTGTGGATTATTCTTGTTTAGAATATATGAGGAATATCATATAAATCTATGTGAGTGCTGGAAGTATGGCTATTGTAACATCACTTATTCCCTAGTAGGTATATGACAAAATTCACATTCATAGCGTATATAGTACAATTAGAAGGAAACTCTAACCTGGTTAAGTTGTCATTATAAATTTATTTCGCCGGAGAATATTATTATACTCTCCGTCTCGGTAGATGACTTTTTACATGTTAGACTTGAGGTTGCGGAACAGCAATTGTAGAATTACAGTTCATATGTATACGAAGAGAAAAATATGTCTACAGAGTCAGAAAAGATCCACCTCACTTTCACCTAAACGGACCATTTCTGACCAAAGGAGGCTTGGACTAAACTACATTTTATTGATTAAAACTCGATAAGAAAAATAAAATTAGCACAAAATTTTTCTGACTCTGCAGGTATTCATATTTCACTCTACTTAGCGTATTAAGCACTCTTACTTTTAGCTTAAGGAATTCTGTTGGTGTCTTTTCTTTTGGCTTGGCATGCGTTATTGGTTGATTATTTAAAAAAAAACAGGCTTATTGGCCTAGAGGGTAGAGTGTTCGCCAATGGCTCGGGAGACCTGGGTTCAATCATAGGTCGCGACATACCAAAGACTTTAAAAATGGTACTTGATTTCTCCTTACATTACGCTCAGCAATATCGGGGGTAAAGTGTAGCAATCCAGGGAAAAGAGTAGCGCCCTCCCCTATACCTCGGTGTTGTAGCAATTGAAAAGGGAGCCTTATGGTCGCTCTCAACAACAGCCGCCAACTTTACTTACTTTTATTTTTAAGAAGTACGTACGCTTTTAGTCTTTTCTTTTATAATGGAATTTTTTTCCATGATACCAGTTTGTGTATCACTTTTATTTGCAAATTGTTCTATCTTGGTTTTTCAACACATTTTGAATTATAGAATAGTTTAAATAAAAAATCAATTACTTATATATATATATATATATATATATATATATCATGTTTTTGAGCAGAGAAGTGCCATAAGTCTAATTTAAAGTAGAACGTGATGATTGTAGAAAAGCAATTTAAAAAAAAAGTCATTTATTTCGCTCTATTTTTCATTAAATAACTATATTGTTCAGAAAATGGTCGCATAGATTGAAACATAACCAAATTTCCTATAAAGTATTTGTTTGGTTTCTTTATTTAAAGGTATATTAATTTTCATATATCATTTGATGCTAAATTCATCCTCAAAGAACAGTAACGTATCTGATCAAACCACAACTTGGAGAAAAAGGGGTTCCTACCTTTCCCAAGGTTGTTCGTCCGAATGTAGTGTAATAGCATGGCTGGTATTCGAACAAGCTTACCACGATGTCACACTACTGCAGATTAGCCACTACGTCATATGAAGAATACATCCTTTAAATATTTTGTTTTATATATATATATATATATATATATATGAGTGTGTGTGTGTGTATGTTTGGTAGATTCATCAGCATCTCAGTCTTATCCAACTCTGCGTTTATGTAATTATTTTGTAATGTTATAAAAAGCCTAAAAAATCTTTTTCAAAAAACTCTTTAAAAAACACTCTTTATACAAGCAAGCAACCCCTGATGATGGCCTATAAAAGGTCCGAAAGCGCTCGGGACAATTTTGATAAATTCATTCACCGATTCCAACCTGAAAACAAGATACTTATCAGGTAACTTGAAAGGATCTGAATAGAATTATATTGACAAAATGTGTCTTTATCATATTTACCCAACCCCTCCGCTCGGGCAGGATATGACACAAGGTTAATTTTTTTTAAGCGGAGTTGAACAGGTTTGAATTCAGAGTTTTCCCTCTCCTAGACTAGTTGCCTCACCAAGGCTGAAGAACCCTAGTCTGCCCAACTATTTACCCATAGCTGGAGGGAAAATAATTGGATTCATACCTTTCCTAAGGGTATTAGTGCTATGTGAAATGCAATCGGTCGCGTCCAGGATTTGAACTCGTGTCGCCGTGTCCAATTCCTGCGACGATAACCATTACACCACGGGCACCTCCTAAATGTGTCTTTATTATTTAATCAAACATGCTTAAATGAAAGAATCCTACCTTACTACACATATATAATAAATACATATTAGTTTATATATATTTAATAGCATGGTGGCTTATCTGCGACCAATGATTTTATGCCGTCTTTAGGCGACAACCACCAGAAAAGAAAGATTTTCGATAAATCGAAAAAATCAAAAAAATGAAAAAATACGGTTTAAAGAATGTTTACGTTAGAACTGAATATAACTCTTTTTGTGTGAATGTATGTGTGTGTGTGTGTGTGTAGATTATATTTGCGTATTATTATATTAGGTCGTGTATGTCGTTGTTACCATGTGTGTGTCTATGATGGTACATGGGCTGCAGGTTTCATAAATATATGCATAGCGATGTCTAGCTGAAGGTATCGGAAATCGAGAGATGGATTATCACTTACTCATCATACGAGAGGTGCCCGTGGTGTAATGGTTATCGTCGCAGGATGTGGACACGGCGACACGAGTTCAAATCCTGGACTTGACTGATTGCATTTCACATAGCACTAATACCTTGGGAAAGGTATGAATCAAAATATTCTCCCTCCAGCTATGGGTAAATAGTAGGGCTGTCTAGGTTCTTCAGCCTTAGTGAGGCAACTAGTCTAGGAGAAGGAAAACTCTGAATTCAAACCTGTTAAACTCCGCTTAAAAATTGACCTTGTGTCATATCCTGCCCGAGCGGAGGGGTTGGGTAAATACGATTATCACTTACTCATCATAAAACACCTTGCTAAACAAAAAAATCTGAAATATTATCCAAATGTCGAAATGAGAACAAACATCTACTTTCGCATTTTGACCCAAACACATAATCTATCTCCAACACCAGCATTTACCAGACCACTACCACCTCCACTATTAAAAACCTCCACACTTCTTCACGTAAAATCCGTAATTACCATTTTCCTCCATTGAAGCTATATATCCATCTCTAAACACTCCCACCATCGGTTGATATAATGTTTGCCATAATTTCATGATTTTTAGAAGTACCTTTTAATATAGTATATTTACTATAGTGCTTACGTAATACCATCATAGATTACAATAACGTATAAGTAATATAACATTAACATGACATAGGCAACTCATAAAAATTATTATAACGTACATATTATATTTTAACACGGAACATATTCGAACAATTGAATACTAGTATTGCATAATACACCATATTATATAGCAATATACCATGTCTCTTAACGCCATGATATTCCCACCTCACCAATTATTCTAACGTTTTAAATCTAGCATGCTTTTCGTCTGTTATACTTACATGTCAAATCAAAAATTAATGATCTTCATAATGCAATGATGATGATAAATTTTTCCCTTAGTTAAAATCATCACTACGCACAATAAAAAAAGTATTTTCGACCAAATCCCCAACCGTCCCTCCATTTCTGCTACCTTCTACTACACATCGATACACATATATTCATGAAACAACCACAAATCTGCCACGTGACACATGTAGCATCGTACACACACACATGCTAACAACAACATTTACGACCTCATATAGCAATACGCAAGTATAATTCAAACACACACACAAAAAAGGTTATATGCATGTCTAATATAAACATCCTTTTGACCGTATTTTTCATTTTTTTCTTTCTTTCGATTTCTCAGAAATCTTTCTTTTTTTGCCTTATAATTATCGTATAAAAGCGACATGAAACTAGTGGCCGCAGATAAGCATACATGCAATTAAACATTAAAAAAATAATATATTTGTTTATTATTATATCATATAATAGCTCTATCACAAAGATCGGGCACTTTCCAAATTATACTGCATTTGGTCTACCACAAACCCAATAAGTACGATAGTGACAACCATACACAGTTATATATATATATATATATATATATATATATATATATATATATATATATATATATATATATATATGGTACATTCAATAGGTTTCCAGACTTTTTTTGTACAGGCATTTAAAATTGTCGTAGACTCTTGAAAATTCAGTATGTTATTGCTATGCATCTTATGAGATGACTGATCAATTTTTATGAGTTCAGCTTCAAATGAACAGCTACAGCAGCAATTGGAAACACCCTACTAAAGCCTGATTGTCACAGCTCGTGAATTTCAAAAATGCAATCTGGACGTCAGGACACTTTAGAAAAACGATATGCAATAAAATTCTGTTTTAAACTTGGAAAAAATGCCACAGAAACGTATGGAATGCTTCAGACTACTTTTCGACCATCTTGCTTGAATCGAGCATCAGTTTTTGAGTGGTATAAGAGATTCAAGGAAGGCAGGGAGTCTGTGAGGGATGATGAGAGGTGTGGGAGGAGTTAGGAAGTCAGAACACCAGAGTTAATTACCCAAAAGTTTAGGGTTTGTCAAAGGATTACTATGTTGAGGTTTTAAGGGAGTTCAGGAAGAGATTCCGTTGGATGAGGCCAGCACTCTTCAAATCGGGTCAGTGGCATTTCCACCAGGACAATGCACCAGTCCACAACTCCATCTTTGTCACAGACTATTTGACCAAGGTGAGCATCAAGACAGTTCCTCACCGTTCCTATAGTCCATACCTTGCTCCCTGTGACTTTTGCTTATTCCCTAAGCTGAAGCTGTCGTTATGAGATAATTGAGGTAATAAAAAAAGGCTGTGACGAAGGTCATGAACACGCTCACACAAGAGGACTTCCATGGGGCCTTTCAGAATGTGTTGGAACGGTACAAGTGCATTGCAGCCGGAGGAGATTACTTCGAGGAGATTACTTCGACTAGCGTTTCATGCATGTACTATCAATAAAAGTACCCATACGAAAAAAGTCTGGAAACTTATTTAATCTCTCTCTCTCTCTATATATATATATATATATATATATGATAGAAATATTTGAAATTTGGATAAATCAAACACTCAACTCTGATTTAGATGCGTGATATTTCGTTATTTTCATTCCAAAGAATTTGTTATAAAAAGAACAAAATATCCCGCATCTAAATCGGAGTGAAGTGTTTGATTTATCCAACTTTCCACATATTTCTATGTTATTGTCAGATTCACCTCAAACTATCACTTCAACACACACACACACACACACACACACACACACACACACACACACGTATATATATATATATATATATATATATATATTCAGATGTAATGTAACTCGGTTTCAACAATCTGATCATCAGTATAATTGTAAGGGTGAGGATTATTCTGATGGTCTGGTAGGTGAAACCTAGGTAGATTACTTCTGGCTCTTTAGGTATTCTAATTTCGGTCTATTTAGTGTATCGAGGACTTTTAGTGTTAAGCTTAGGTAACTCCGTCGGTGTTTCTTTCTTTTAGCAAGACATTGGGGAGCTAGTTGATTGTTTTCTAGCTGTAAAAATGTTTTTAATCTCTTCATTTTTATTGAATTTTTCCACTGATATTAGTTTGTGTATTATATTTTCATTAACAAATTGAATCGTCTACTTTTTTCTTTACACCACCAGAGTTTTTATAGTATGAGTATATATATATATACTGGGCCATTTGCCTGATGAGTAGAGTGTTCGCCAACTGTCCAGAAGACCTGGGTTCATTCCCAGGTCACGTCATACCAAAGACTCAAAAAATGGTACTGATGCCGCCTTGCTTAACCCTCAGCATTATAAGGTAAGGATCAAGGGTTAAGTGGAGCAATCCAAGGAATGGAGTGGCGCCCTCCCCTACGCCTCTGCTATTGAAGAGGGAGCTTTCGGGTCCCCCTCGACTAAGGTCACAAACTTTACTTATATATATACTGACACTATAACTCATTTGCGCAAAGTTAAACGCAAGCTGGTGCAACCATGACTTGAACTCTGGTCACCGATTTCACATCCTTCAATGCTATGCATTTCGATAAACGTTGT
This sequence comes from Sepioteuthis lessoniana, assembly GCA_963585895.1. NCBI lineage: Eukaryota > Metazoa > Mollusca > Cephalopoda > Myopsida > Loliginidae > Sepioteuthis > Sepioteuthis lessoniana. Next base: position 64,719,054 of record OY757916.1, on the reverse strand, counting down.
TTTTCAAAATGTAATTGAGCAACAATTAAAAAATATCTATCAACTTGAACATAATTGGTTTATGTCTAGATTGCTAGCCCTAACTAAGAAAAGATTATTTTCAATCTCCTTCTAGAAAACTACCAATAAACCATCTATCTATCTATCTATCTGTCTGTCTATCTGTGAGGGTAAGTCAAAACGTAATGCCTTTCTCTTTAGTGTAGGAATAATTACCGACACAGGACCATGTATTATACATCAAAATAAAGCTGGTTTTCTGAGGAACACATTCCTACTTCTTAACATAGTCATCGTATCTCTGAATACCAATGTTTCACCTTCGAATGAGAGCATGTATCTCTACCTCGTAAAATTCTGGTGACTGTTCTTCGAACAACTACATCACGGCGATGTTTATTTCTTCGTCACTGGCATAATGTTTATCATCACTTCGGCTCCATGAAAGAGAGTTTAAAAAGCAAACATTATGCCAGTGACGAGGAAGTGAAAACTTCAATGATGAAATGGTTCAATGCACAGTCAACAGCTCAGTCGCCTGGGGCTGCTACGTACTCAGAAATACCACGTTCGAAAAGTAGTACAGTCATTATATATATTTATGAAGTTCTATTTTTGGTTTGTTGGCGACTACAGTCGAGCGCAACCCGAAGGCTTCCTTTTCAATAGCTACTACACCAAGGTGTAGAGGAGGGCGCTACTCCTTTTCCTGGATTGCTTCACTTTACCCTTGATACGTTCCTTAAAATGCTGAGTGTTAAGCAAGAAGGTATCAAGTACCATTTTTTAAGTCTTTGGTATTATTCGATTTGGAATTGAACCCGGTCTCCCGGACCATTGGGGAACACTCTAGAACACTATAAAATAAAAAATTTATATTATTTTATCCATTAGATCTAAAGAAGTCCTGTTATTTTTGGTGTTATTGATTCATCTCAATACCCATAACAGAATGGAAATAAATTCATAATCCTAATGTGGCCGATTTTTGTTTTTCTTAAAGAACTTATTGCTCTGTGATGTCAGTTACATTGATCTCTTTACCCGGAAAATTTAAATATTCATAGTTGAATGATTTTTTTGTCCTGACGGAATTATTCCCGATTCCGGTTTAACTGAACTGAATAATATATATATATATATATATATATATACGTGTGTATTGAAGTGAAAGAGCGAGGATAGCAGCAAATTTCTTTGTATATGTGAGATATATGTTGGATATATAACATACAGGATTAAATACACACACACTCACACACACACGCACACACACACACACACACACACACACACACACACACACACATATATATATATATGTATATATATATGCAGGTTCGTGTGTGTGTATGTGTGTGTGTGTGTGTGTGTGTGTGTTGTTTGCATCCATGTAATACATCCGTACAGTAATATGGACACAATCAGATGTTGAAAGAATTCCTGTTTTATTTCATCCGATAGGTCAGATTTCCATACGATCGATAACCTTTCAATAGCATTTCGCACGTTCGCTTGCCGTATTTTGACAAGGGCCCTACCCAATAATTTTACGAGCTGTCAAGAACAAATCCTAAAAGCAACACTGTACAGGACTGTGCCTGTACGGACACATACCTCTCATCTGACAAGCCATCCTTTTAAGATGAACAAGACACGCGCAGCATGGCTGGAGAAGTAAAGATAAATTCATATGTGACGTTCTCTTGCGGACTCCTACACGTAGACGTGCCAGTGTTGGCCGACCAAAGCGGACTTATAACAACTGTGTGGACACTGTATGCAGTTTAGAAGGCTTGCTAGGTGTGATGGATGATAAGGAAGGATTGGGAGAGAATCAGGAAACACCATGCTATCAGTATGACTTGATGATATATATATATATATATATATATATATGCGTGCGCGTATGTGTGAAGAGAAAGGGCGAGTGCAGTTACAAATTTTATATGATATACAAGAGTAAATTGTGTTCACATATATATGTTATATACGAGATTAAATTGTATTCACATGTATATACACGCACAGGCAGATGCAGATCCATATATATATATAGTTAGACGGGAGAAGCAAGGACGAGCTCATAAGCGATGTACTCCTGTGGACCCCCACATATGGATGTGCAAAAGCAGGACGACCAGCACGAACTTACATACAGCAACTATGTGAGGACACAGGATGTAACCCTGAAGACCTGCCAGGGGCGATGAATGATAGGGAGAAGTGGCGAGAGAGGGTCAGGGATATCCGTGCTGGCGGCACGACATGATGATGATGATGATATATGTATATATTTATGGATAAACCATCACTTACAACGGGTTTAGTAATATTTCGTTCTTTATTCACGGAAGAATAACCAGTTGTAAGTGTCTGATTTATCCACTTTTCCACTTATTTTTATCATATATATATATATATATATATATATATATATGTATATATATATATATATATATATATATATGCGTAAGAGAGAGACGGACAAATAGACAGACAGAAAAATAGACAGACAGACAAAAAAAGGGATGCGGATATATGCATATGGAAGTTTAGAAACGTGAACGATATACGAAATCAATTCTATTTTCTTTTATTCAGCTTCGTTTGCATGTGGACAAATTACTAAAAAATGTAACATAAAAGTCTTTTGCATTACGTCTTTTAAATTGAATTCAACTTCTGAGCAAAAATGTCCTTTTTACTAACAACAAAAAAGAAAAAAGAGCTACACTACAAGACATACGCATTTCTCCGCGATATTAAAAAAATAAAAGTGTGTTACTTGAAATTTAATATGAATTATCTGCACACACACACACACACACACACACACACACACACACACACACACACATATATATATATATATATATATATATATATATATATATATATATATGAAGGAGAGTAGAGACATAAATGTGTCAAATTTCTGCCGAGAAGTTGCAAAACATATTAAATATACATTTTGTGGTCATAAAACATCCTCTGCAAATAGACACCCTACGATGATCAGGTTGCTTGTTCCATTAAGTTTTATTTTATTCAATTGTTGAAAAAGGTCGGGTGCATGTAAGACTTACTAATTTTTAATAGTACATATGACTTGTAGGTATGTTCGTCTTCTTTAAGTAGAAAAGCAATTCGTTGTACCAAGTTAGGAAACCGCTTTTAGTTAAATTTAACTGTTATCATTTTTAGTTTATTTTAAAATCATAATCATTTTGTAGTTTACTTTGAACGTCACCTTTAGTTATCATTGTTTTTTGTTGATTTTGAAATACAAATTTAGTTATTATAAATTTTACTTTATTTTGAAGGCCACTTTTCGTTATCCTTTTTTGGTTTATTTTGGAAGCCACTTTTAGTTGATATCCATTTTTTGGTGTATGTTGAACACCACTCTCAGAAATTACAGTTTTTGGTTTATTTTGAAAGCCACTTTTAGTTATTAACTTTTTTCTTTTGCTTATTTTGAAATTCACATTTAGTTATCATTTTTTAATTTATTCTAAAAGCCACCTCTGGTTCTATTTTAAAAAAAAAATTGTTTTGAAAGTCTCTTTTAGTTATTATCTTTATTCTATTTTATTTATATAAAGCTACTTACAGTTATCATTTTTTGGATTATGTTAAAAGCCACTTTTAGTTTTTATCTTTTTTGGGTTTATTTTAAAAGCCACTTTTAGAGTAACGCCAATCCTCTCGCACGGCGTTAATTGTAATGCGATCTATGGTCAAGACGTCCATGTGACACCGTATCCTAGCCCCCAGGGCCGACGTCATCCACAAGACTGGCCGTTGGTTCTGTATGGTCCAGTATTACAGTTAGACCTAAGTCTCTGGCTTCAAATGCCGATTCGATATCACTCACCAGCCACGTTGTGGTTTTTGATTCAGGTGAGTAGTTATCGGGTCGTAGAATTCCGAAAGTTCTCCGTTGGTCTACCTGCAAGCTTGTTGGGTGAGAATCAGGTTAATGAAAAATAAATATGACCAAGTAAATCCGACTTTAGAGGGACAACAGTTTATATATATATGAAATCAACAATACATATAATAAATACAATTCACGTGGCAAAGAGTTGTACCTATCTTGTATATGAACGATAATCAACAAAACAAAAAAATATTTTGTGTAATTTCGTTAAAGGAGAGAGGTGGCTTCGTTTTAACCCTTTTTGATAACTGTAGCTTTTTGACCTTTCCTTTCTTAGAGGTAGTAATCTTAGTTGTTAATGGAAGTAATTCGCTTCTTCGTATTTATATCAACAGCACGTGTTAGCGAACATTTTGATCCATTCTCTGACATCACTTCCTGTCTTATTCGAGTGTCCGACTGTCTCTAACCCAACTCAACTTAGCTGCTCACTTGCTCCTTTTATTAGGAACGGGGTCGACCCATTTCCCGACACACTTCTAAAATAAAAAAAACTTCACACTTGTTTCATCTTTCGGTACCCTGACCATATTGTTATTGTTTTAAGTTTATTTATCAATAGATCTAAGCAATTTTGGTAGATTTTACATAGATTCATGTTGTCTTGGTTATCGATAAAATAAAATTAACATTTAAATCAAGACACTCTTAATTCTATTTTCTATTAATAATCTGATATCTCTTGTACGCTTAAAGAAAATTGTATTTCGTATTGTAAATAAAATCTGTAGCATTAATATTTCAGATTTTAAGGCATATCAACATCTTAGTTAATCAAAGACGTCTCTCATTCACTTGGCATTTTCTGTTTTACAGCATATTTATTAATAGTATCATCATCATCATCATTATTTTGTGGTGATATTGACCCAGCCATATTAGTTATCTTTTTTTTTTTTTTTGAAAGTGACAATCAGTTATCTTTTTAGGGTGGGAGGAGTATTTTAAAATCTGCTTTTAATTATCATCTTTTTTTAGTTTATTTTGAAAGCCACTTTTAGTTATCATCCTCGTTTTGCTTTATTTTAGAAGCTATTCAGTTATTTTTAAAGCCACTTTTAGTTATGGTCTTTTTTGGTTAATTTTGAAAGCTACTTTTAACTATTATCATATTTTTGCTTTACTTTAAAACCCATTTTACTTGTCATTGTTTGTGGTTTATTTTGAAAGCCCTTTTTATACTATTTTGTCTTATTGTGATAGCCAAGTTTAGTTATTTTTTGGTTGGGTTGGTGGTAGGGTTACTTTGGAAGTCATTTTTAGTATTTATCTGTTTTTAGTTTATTTTGAAAGCCGCATTTATTATATATTTTGGTTTATTTCAAAAGTCACTTTTAGTCATTATCATTTTAGTATATTTTTAGTTATAATATTCATTTTATTTTTTTGAAAGCCACTTTTAGTAATTATTTTTTTGTTTATTTCGAAAACCACTTCAAATTATTATCTTCTTTTGGGTTCATTTTGGAAGTTAGTTTTAGTTATTAACTTTCTTTTTGGTTGAATTTTAAAGCCACTTTTAGTTATTATCATTTTTTGTTTATTTTGAAAGCCGTGTTTAGTTATTATCTTTTTTAAAAAATTAAACATTTTTAGTTATTATGCTTTTTTTTCAGTTTGTTATGTTTCCAGTTTGTTTATCATTTCAACTCAGAAACCTACGTCTTTTTTTTTGTCCATTTTAAATATTGTTCAGGTCATATCAAAGATATTCTTTGGTTCTAGTAGTATGAAATCTTTAACATGTTACTTGATTTGATTCGTTAAGTAACCCTGATGAACATAAGTTATACTATGACGTATTGCCCACTGACAACACTGATAAAAATCATTGTTCGCACTCTGTATAATTGTAAAGACCGATATCAGTTTACCAATACAGCGAAAAGCTTAAAATATTTCATGATATTGGGTAATAGGTTGTCAGAAATAAATCTGAATTAGGATAATTAACCATTAATGCAGATGCGAGTGGTGTAACGGTTCTCAAGACAGAAACAGAACTGGTGATATGAGTTCAAGTTCTGACCGAGGCTATTTGCATTACTACCCTGGAAAAAGACATGAATCAATTATTTCTCCCTGGCTATAGTGACGATTGGGCTCTCTGAACTTGTCGAGCAATCAATGTACAAGAGGAATAATTCTGATTTTAAAACCAGGAGCTAGAGTCCCTAAGGCAGTCCAATATTGTCTTCAATATTGTTTTGAAAACTCATGTGAGGACACTGGTACACAAGTTATATCACCTGTAACTCTTACCTTGGGGGTGTCCTCGTGGTGTTATGGTTAAAGCGATGGGCTGTGGAATTGCAGAAAGCGAGTTCGAACTCCAGTTGCGTATTACATTCACTTTCGGACAAATACCCTTGGGAAAGGTATGAAGCCCCTTATCCTCCCAGGTATGGGTGAAATAGTACTACTGCTTTCTAGAAGGATTACTTTGGCATTAAATAACCCACAACTGTTGATATGCCATTAAAAAAAGAAACCAAACCAATGGAAAACATTGGCGTTATGGAAAGAAAGATTTGTTGCATGTCAAATTGTCTATGTTAAGTAGTGGGTGTCCTCGTGGTGTAATGGTTAAAACGCTGGACTGCGGAATCGTACTAAGCGAGTTCGAACTCCAGTCGCGCTATTATGTTTACTTTCGGGCAAATACCCTTGGGAAATGAAATCCCTATATCCTCCCAGCTATGGGTTAAATAGGATCATTGTTGTTCTTCAGAAATAATTAACAACTAAAATACTTGAAACCACTTAACCTATTTACCCAACGCCTTCGCTCGGACAGGATATGACACAAGGCCAATTTTTAAACGGAGTTTAACAGGTTTGAATTCAGAGTTTTCCTTCTCCTAGACTAGTTGCCTCACCAAGGCTGAAGAACCCTAGTCTGCCGGACTATTTACCCATAACTGGAGGGAAAATAATTGGATTCATACCTTTCCCAAGGGTATTAGTGCTATGTGAAATGCAATCAGTCGCGTCCAGGATTTGAACTCGTGTCGCCGTGTTCATTTCCTACGGCGCTAACGATTACACCACGGGCACCTCCCTTGAAACCACTTAACTTTCGGCAAACTTATAAGCTCAATCACCTTTGAGATTGTTAATCTCTTACATATCATACGTATTTATTTAAATGTGTTAACAAAAATAACTGATGTTAATTGTTACTGTTACATAGCAACTCTCGTAATAATTTACCTGTGTGCAAACAAACGAGGAAAAGTAAATAGAATGTTTTATCATCATCATCATGTCACGCCATCAGCACGGATATCCCTGACTGTCTCTCACCACCCCACCCTATCGTCCATTGCTTCAGGCAGGTCCTAGACTAGTTGCCTCACCAAGGCTGAAGAACTTAGTCTACCCTACTATTTACCCATAGCTGGAGGGAGAATATTTGGATTCATACCTTTCCCAAGGGTATTAGTGCGATGTGAAATGCAATCAGTCTCGTCCAGGATTTGAACTCGTGTCGCCGTGTCCATATCCTGCGACGATAACCATTACAACACGGGCACCTCCATACCTCTATAAATAGATAATAATCGATAGAAAGCTATGTTGTTTTAAGGCGTCGGTAATCGTACATATTTCGAATTTATAAAACTTCAAAAGAAAAATAAATAATTGAGCTATTTGTTTAACTAGAATACCTATTTATGTTTAATTAAAAATCAAATTTATTTTTAATTCTCTGGTTGAAAAGGAAAAGAATCACGTAGAATCTTTTCTTAGTTAAGACTAATGATGCGGTCATAAAGGTAATTTACAAAGCTCTTTGCTTCGTTGTGGCACAAGGCCGAATGAATGGGACCCCCAATGAGACTCGAACTCACTCGTGTAGGTTCGCTAGTCTAGATTGCTAACCGTTACACCGCCAGAGGTGCCCACGATGTGATCATAAAACAAGAAAGTTCAAATTGATAGATCTTTTATAACTGTTGCTCATTTACATTAGAATAGCTCTTTGTGCAACGGTTATCGCCACAGGAAATGGAATCGGTGACCTGAGTTCGACTCTTGCATGCGTTTTACTTTGTGCAAATGCCGTTAGGAAATGTACGAATTTAGCTCTTTTCCCCACATTCAAATGTGGGTAGATAGTAAATCTAACAGGGTTCCTTCGATCTTGGTTTGGCAACTAATCTAGGAGAAAGTAAAAATATAATTTCAAACCAACTTTGCACCGCTTTAGAATTGAACTTGTTACCCATTCTGCCGGTGGCGGATGGGTTGGGTAAATATAAACACAAATATGTCTGATTTACAAGTTTAACGGGATTTTAGAAAATACCATATAGACTCATTTATAAATCGATCGTGCAAAAAGGTTGACTATTGATTTGTGTATTTACCCAACCACTCAGTGCGAGCAGGATGTGATACAAAGTCATTTTTTAAGCGGATTTGTTCGAGTTTGAATTCAGAATTTTTCTTCTTTTAGACTGGTTGCAATACCAAGGTTAAATACTACTATTTAACCATAGCTATGGATTTACAGTCACAAAATTATTATTTTATGTTATTACTTTTAAAAGCCAAAGTCTGACATTACTATTTCCTCTTAAGCCTGAATTTAAACATAACAAAAAATTACTTGTTTTTTCACCGATATAGACTCAAAATTATAACCAGCCTTATCCCACTTAAAAAAGCGGTCAGTAGAAAAGGTGTTGCACAAATATAGACAGAAGTTGGCAGCTTGACTTAATTCTTGAAATTTTACCCTACGTAGACATGTACTTCAACTCATACGTGATAGCATTTTGCATCAACAACGCTTCAATCTTTTTCATTTTATTTTAGCGCAAGGTAAATCTATTGTTACACACACACACACACACACATATATATGTATATATATATAGATAGATATATAAACTTAAAATTTCTATTAAGTGCAATAAACAAATGCGTAAGTCGATCAAAATTCTCTTTTTCAAATGATTTCCAACTAAGCAATCAGATGAAAAAAGCCGTATTCTTTCACCAGATTTTGGCACAAATCATCAAAGCAAAACGGCTGAATATTTATAAACCTGATTTCTTTTTCGATTCTATTGCACATAAACAAATCGCGTCTGTTCGACTTGTTTTTCTCATCATCAGTTCGACTGAAAAACATTTCTTATTTTCAGCCGCCTTGAAGTCACATTCCGTCATATCTGTATTACCAATTAAGACCGCTATTCTAAAGACCTTGTATAATAACTTTTTCGGGGAGCAATATATTGCAGTTAACGCAGCCTACGATTCAAGCTTTGTGGCCGGGTAATAAAACACAGAAATTTGTTTTAAAAAACGAATCCTTCTTTTAAAAGTTTATTTAGGACAACTGCATGCTGCAAGACATTCTGCACAGTTTTCTTAGGGTCGGTTGCCGTGAAGAAAAACAAATTGAATTCAGTGTAATATTATACAGTTTGGAAAATTAATATCGTCGTTTTAAGAATTAAAAAAAGGACATAATTATATATCTTATAATTTTATCTTCTTCCACCAAAAAACTGAACAAGAAAAAATAGAGTAGGAAGATAGTATTGTGCTAACCTTGCGAAAAACTTGTCTGCTTTTCTTAAAACCTAAGAATTCAAATCTTGCCCAGTCGGCTGGGACTGTAGAATACACCGACTGCATCTCTGAAGAGGGTAAGACTCCACCAACGAGTCTCTTGGATATGACACTAAACAATCTGATGAAGTTTCTGTAATGCTGGAGCTTTGGGGAATGCGGAGTACCCTTTCATTGTCATTGCTCCCAGGTTCACTCTGTTCCAGAGAGGTAGCACCTAATAGGGTCCAATCTATGCATCAAATAGAACTAAAATGTGTACTTATGCTAAACTGAATTGTTTGAAATAGAAATGTTTATGGCCTAGTGGGTAGACTTAAAAAATGGTACTTGATACCTCCTGGATTAACCCTCAGCATTATAAGGAATGTATCAAGGGTAAAGTGGAGCAATCCAGGGAAAGGAGTAGCACCCTCTCCTACACATCGGTGTTGCAGCTAATAAAAAGGGCGCCTTCGGGTGGCCCTCGACTACAGTCACCAACTTTACTTACTAACTTACTGTGTGTATGAAAATGAGTTTGGTATTATTAAATAACCTTCAATGGTTGATATGCCATAAAACCAAACCAAACCAAACCAAACCAAGCATTCAGATCATACCTATCCTTTGGGCCCGAATAGAGATGTCGGTAAAAAAAGGAATATCTTTATCTAACCGGTAGAATTAAATAGCGACTAACCTTGATCAGGATTATTAAGTTGTCGCAAAAAATATGAACCAAATGTTTTGCAATATTTTAGTAACGTTTGGCAAAATTCGGCAGTTTTTGTTGAGGTCATGAAGGTGAGGAAGAACACTGGACTGTAAGATGCCGAGCTGGCCTGATACTCTCACTAGATTTGTCTCAATGATTTCAAGCACAGCCTTGGAATTTACAATTCTAGACTTACCTGACTTTTCTTGATTTCTAGAGTGGGGGGGGGGCAAGTTAACCTTGAACCTTCTGGTCACTGTGATCCACTACACCTTCACTTTCACTTCACAGAAGTTTTTTTGCTCGCGTCCTCGACGTTATAACCCAATTCGACCTCGTAAAGCATAAGTTGCCGAATTAGACTACATGGCACACTCATCTGTGCAGCTTTCAAATCACACTCGGTGTCAAGCAATGTACAACGAGTCAGCGCACCATTTACTACTAGCAAACCACAGCAGTTACCTTTCACGGCTTGAACTGCTTCGATCACGTGATATCATCATCATCATCATCATCATCATGTCGTGCGGCTTGCACGGATATCCCTGACCCTCTCTCTCCACGTCCCCCTATCATTCAACGCCTCCGGTAGGTCTTCAGGGTTACATCCCGTATCATCACATAGCTGCTATATGAATGTTCCAGCTGGTCGTCCTACTTTTGATTGGCCATATGCGGGGGTCCACAGGAGTACATCACTTATGATCTCGTCCTTGCTTCTCCAGCAGAGTCCGGAATGTCTGGTTCGTCTAGCTTGTATAGTTTTCGTGATAGGTGGTAGCTGACCGTATAGTTGGCGCCTTGTGGGGTGTTGCTGCCAGGACTTGTTCAATATTGCTCGCAACATTCTTGTATAATTGCCGTCGAGCTTCTTCTCCAACCGTTTAGTCAGCGTCCAAGTAGTGCATCCATATAGCAGTATCAACACGACTGCAGCCTGGAAGAAACTGCGTTTCATTTTATCGGTCAGGTTTGATTTCCATATGATCGAAAGCCTACGCGCCAAAAACTAGTACATATAGCAAAACTTTTGACTCATCATAGAAAATGAAAGTTTTTAACTTCCAGATTTAACGCAGTTTATCACAGCTTAGAATAAAATCTCTTTAACAAAAACAGAACCATTCGTATCGTAGCGTTTTTACCAACAATAAACAAGTCTGTTTATTTTGATAACAGAATTCTTGAGTCCTGGAACTGAGGGATTCTTCGAATATATCTCTTCAAGAAGAAGTTGGAATGCTTGAAAAGTGGTATTCGGTTGGAGAAATGTTTTAAGAGTAAACTTGATGTTGGAGATTTGGTTGGTTTGGTTGAGCTTTATGGCATATCAACCATTGTAAGTTATTTAATGCCAAATCCTATTTATACATGTATATTAAATATATATATGATCTGTAAACACATTTAAAGATAATATTTTTAAACGAGACTGAGTTCATTTTTTTGCACCCAGTTAAATGGTTCCAACTATTTCTATTTACTATTAATAATTTAAAAGATTTCAAGTATCTCATAATATAAAACACAGGAGTAGCGTTCTGTGTGTAGATCTGTGTGTGTGTGTGCATAATATTTAAAAAAAGGAAGAAAGAAAAAAAAAAGGAAGAAGGAAAGAAAGAGCGGAAGAAGAGATCTCTGACATTTTTTGGCGTAATCTTTAAAGAATGTAAAAATTAAAGCGAAAAAGAAAGAAAGAAAGAAAGAAAGAAAGAAAGAATCATGTGATTTTGTCGCTTGCTACATCGAAAGAGAAAAGAAAAGAAAAGAAAGCAGACAAGTCAGCATTTAATACAGCAGGCTGAGTAGAGATTGCCCAGTTGGCTGGGGCCGTAGAATACACGGACAACACCTCTGCAGGGGGGTAACCCCACCCCCAACGAGTCTCTTGGATATGACACTAAACAATCTGATGGTGAGGCTCCAGTAATGCTGGAGCTTTGAGGAATGCAGAGTACCTCTTCATTGCAATTGTTCCCAGGTTCACTCTAGCCCGGACTGGTAGCACTTGATAGGGCCCTATATATGGGTTAAATAGAATTAAACGGCGAAATGATGTTAAACTGAATTGTTTGAATTTGAACTGTTCGACCAAACTGAATAGTTTGAAATAAAAATATTTTTGACAATTAAACCGCGTAATTATGCTAAACTGAACTGCGTGAAATAAAATTCGTTTGACATCGAAACTGCGTAGTAATGCTGAACTGATTTGTTTGAATTAGTACGGTTTGACTAAATCGAATAGCTTGAAATAGAAATGTTTTTGACTATTAAACTATGAATTCATTCTAGACAGAATTGTTTTTGCATAAAAATGGATTTGGCGTTTAATAACCTAAAAAGGTTGATATGCTATAAAAACCCAAAGAACCAACCAACCTGACTTGAAAACTAAAAGACTAAAAGAAAGAAAGAAAGAAAGAAAGGTGTCTGGTGTTTTTGAAATCTTAAAGAAAGAAATGAAATTGAAAAAGAAAAAAAAGATGGGAGAAATTTAGGGATTTGTAGTTTCCCAGCGTCGAAGACACCAAAAAAAAAAAGAAAAAAAAAGAAGTAAAACAAGGAGATATATGTCCACGGAATGATTTTAAAAGTTATGAAAACTATTATTTCAATGTTTTTTTAAACAGTCATGTTTCTGAGAAAAAAATATTTCCCAAATTGGAAAATATTCCACTTAGAAAGAAATTTGATAATTTTTATTTAGTTTAAAAAATCCTGAATTAATTTTTAAAAGATGAAAAGAAGATTCTAAGGCTTTTGAGTCATTTTTTTCGCGTTTCATTTCGATTTTTGCTCATCATATTATAAGATATCTATTTATGGAATCATCAGTTTATATCGAAAAAAAAATTGCTATTCTTTTGTTTTTCTTTCATTTAATTATTTTGATATACACAGATATTTTATATAAAATTCAACCGTCATTATTGACTGGTGTATTCTAGTTACCATATAACAGTTACACCTTAGCATCAGTCATTTGTTTGAACACCGTTTGTAAGCTATTTCATTTTTAAATGAGTTTGAACTAGTATGTTTGTACACTAATATTGGTGTTTTTTCTACACTGATAAACGGTTTCAATAATTGTTATTTAACACTTATAATTCTATTCGACCCTATTCATTCATTTGCACACAGTCAAATGGTTCCAAGTATTCCATGTCAATGCTCACAAAACGGAATATATGTGCTTTAATCAAACAGACGACATCTCCCCACTAAACGGTAGCTCTCTGAAACTAGTTGACAAGTTCACCTACCAAGAAAGCAGTGTCTCCTCAACCGAGATAGACATCGACACGCGACTTGCAAAGGCATAGACAGCTAAGGATAATTTATCGGTCATACGGAAGTCAGACCTTCCGATGAAATAAAACGTAGTTTCTTCGTGTCGATACTGCTATATGGATACACTATATGGACGCTAAGAAAACGTATGGAGAAAAAGCTTGACGGCAACTACACAAGAATGCTGCGAGCAATATTGAACAAGTCCCGGAGGCAACACCCCACAAAGAAGCAGCTATACGGACACCTACAACCCATCAGGAAAACTATCCAAGTTAGACGAGACACTGCCGGACACTGCTGGCGAAGTAGGGATGAACTCATAAGTGATGTACTCCTGTGGACCCCTTCATATAGCCAAGCAAAAGCTGGGGGACCAGCTCGAACCTACTTACAGCAGCTCTGTGTAGATACGAGATGTAACTCTGAAGATCTGCCGGAAGCGATGAACGATAGGGAGAAGTGGCAAGAAAGGATCAGCGATATCCGTTTTAATGGCACGAGATGATGATGATGATGAAAATATCTAACAATTTGATTTTACGTAAGTAAATTGTTTGCACATAGTTTAAATGCCATACAGTTCTATTTGGCCTATAGATAGGACCCGATCAAGTGCTACCACTCCGAGCTAGAGGGGACCTGGGAGCGATGGCAAAAAAAGGGGTACACCGCTTTCCCTAAAGCTGCAAGACTAAAGCCTGGTCATCAGATGGTTTAATATCATATTCAGGACACACATTGTGGGGGTTTTACCCCTCTACATAGATGCAGTCGGTGTATTCTATAGCCCCAGCTGACTGGGCAAAATAAAACGTGATTTCTTCCAAGCTGTGACTGTGTCAGTGTTGCTCTATAGTTGACTCTAAAGAAACGCATGGAGAAAAATATGGATAAAAACTACACAAAAATGCCGTTCTGAAAGAATACAAGAAGTTACACCCGACAAAACAGCGACTGTACTGCCACTTACCACCCATTTCACAAATCATTCAAATAAGAGAAAAAAGACCCTGCTGATTACTGCTGTTAAAGTAAGGACAAACTCATGAAGGAAGTACTCCAATTCATCTTCGTGTCAGTGTTGGCCGTTCAGCAATGACTTACATATATCAGCTCTGTACGAACACTGGATGCAGTCTAGAAGACCTGTCGGGAGTGATAAACAATAGAAACGAATGGCAAGGGAGAGAGAGAGAGAGAGAGAGAGAGAGAGAGAGAAAGAGAGAGAGTTTCTAGGGAAAATCTGTGCTCTCAACGAGACTTGACGATGATGATGATGATAATGTATCATCATTGTGTTTTGAATATTAAGACCTCATATTAGTTGAACAAATAAATTGTTAAGAATAATAACGAATTTCGTTATCTTATTTTCTACACATATTCATTATTATTATTATTATTATTATCATTATTATTATTATTATTATTATTTTACTCTCTTGAGAGTTTTTCACACCAGCGTTACTTGATGGTTTCTCACTGGATTTTGAGTAACAATAAGTCTCGTCAAGTTTCCAGGACTCTTCCCAGTATTCTGGCAGATTATTATTATTATTATACTCCTTGCGAGATTTTCACTCTAGAGTTTATCTGATGGTCTTTTTTACTGGAGTCTTGGTGACAGTAAGTCTCCTCAGATGTCAAAGACTCTTCTCATTATTCAGACCGATCTCAATAATAGAAAATCTCGATTCGCCCTCCGGTCAGGCAGCCTCGACCGAGTAACTGCCACCGCTAGAGACAGACAGTGTATTCTTGTTTATAGATTATTAACCACTCACTTTTCAAATTTTAAACGGCTCACCCGCGACAAGCAAAGGAATGGGCAACTATCGATACGCTATCGGTCATATGGAAGTCAGATCTGACTGATAAAATAAAACAATTTTCCCCAGCAGTGATCGAGTCGAGACTCCTTTATGGATTCACTACATGGACATTAACTAAACGTATAGAGAAAAAGCTTGACGGCAATTACACAAGTATGCTGCGAGTCATATTGAACAAGTCCTGGTGGTAACACCCTACAAAACAGCAGCTGTACGGTCACTACCACCCATCACGAAAACTATCCAAATTAGACGAACCAGACACGTGGGACACTACTGGAGAAGCAAGGACGTAGTCCTAAGCGATGTACGCCAGTGGACCCCTTCACATGGACGAGCAAAGGCTGGATGACCAGCTAGAATCTATATACAACAACTCTGTGACGATACAGGATGTAGCCTTGAAGACCTCCAGAAAGCGATGGACAATAGAGACAGGTGGCGAAAGAGGGACAGGAAGATCTGTGCAAGCTGCGTGATATGATGATGATGATGATTTTTATATTTAATCTCTTTCAGCAAAAAGGTCACTTCACTTGGTGCAGTTGTTAGCTAGTTAGACCGGCGGACCATTAACACTGAGTTCGAAATTCATTGGGTATCAATACTTCCGATCTCATGCCCAAAGTAAGCAAACTTTTCTCTTTTTCTATCATGGTGGAGGCACTTGACTTGCAGAGCATGGTTAGATTTATAGCTGTGAGTGAAATGGTTGTTTGTTTAACACTATATTTTTTAGGCACACAAATGAATTACGAAACTTTTCTTTAACAACACAACAACGAAAGTTCTTTATTTGCCGCTTTGAATATGGTTTGCTTTTGGTGCTGCAAAACTCGTGGTGTTTAGGCTTGTTAGTATTGGAGACGAAATGGCTTAGCGGGATGTTGAGATGGCAGCGTGTTGTTGAACGTGTGAGGGATGTGTTTAAAGTCACCGTGTAGTTTTGTATCTGGTTTTTGGAGGAGAGTCTGCGATATCTCCATGTTGTCGAGAGCGGAGTTACGCTCGGATCGACATAGTCAATTTTTGGGGTGACATGAAGTGGTGCCTGTGGAAGGCATGCTGAATGTTTCTAATTTATGTTCAACTGGGATTCCTCGTAAAGAATCCATAAATTAGATGGTTCCCTCATTGAGTGTCCATGTTGCTGCTGCTAGTGTTAAAGCCACAGTGAGATGTCCACACTGGGTGGCTTGTCTAGCTAAAAAGCATCGCTAAGCAGGGACGATCAGAGGCACGTCTGTTCTGGTCGCCGTCTCAAGCCGAAGAGACTGGGTTTGGCCGCTCACCCGTTTTGCTAGCCGGAAATGAAGGTCCGGGCTGAATAGGATAAGTCATCCTGATTGGGTGAAATTCAGTGTTGAATTAAATTGCGCGCCGAAACAAAATACGAGATTTTCCTCTTCTCTACGGATTATTCTTGTGTACAGGAAGAAGAACAACGACACTGGTGTATAATTTTCTTCTTTTCTCATTTTTTATTACCTGAAATGTACGTATGGGTAGAGTAAGAAAAAGTCAGAAATTGCTGAAATGTCCACACGCAGGGATGACGGTGTTGTTTTTTTGTGAGACCTCTCTACATTCGACCTCAGTCGAAATTTTCTCAAGTTTATGTATTTTTCCGGACTCCCACCCAAATCAAGGTGGCAACATAACCACACTGGGCCACATGTTTTCAAACGGGTTAAAACCTACTTGGAAACGCTTGAATGGGAAGTCCTACCTAAACCACTGTATTCACCAGACATTACCCCGTCAGATTATCTCTTGCTCCAATCGATGGCACATAACCTGGCTGTGTAGCCCTTTCATACTTATGAAGATGCTATAAAATGGGTCGACTTGCAGTTAGCCTCAAAAGACGTGTCGTTTTACCGATGTGGAATTCAAATGCTGCCAGAAAGATGGGAAAACGTAGTATCTAGCAATGGTCAATACTTTCAGTGACATATTTTTTTTTACTAATTTTTGAAAATAAAATTTTACTTTCCATGAAAAATCAGTGAGAACTTATTCAAGGTCCTAATATTTAAGAAATTTGTTTGTGTTAGCAACATTTGAAAGAATTTAACTCTGTACAAAAAAAAAGGAAAAATAAAAAAAAAGATCTGGCTCGTTTAAAAATGTTACCAACAAACTATTCACTTACAAATTAAAGTATATATATATATATATATATACTTCATTTGGAATTAAAGAACCCATGAAGGTTTATATGCCATCAAACATCAACCAACCAACCGAATAATTCATCTAAGTCTAGAAACCTCACGTGATGTAATGGATAGCAAAATAGATTAACACACCATTGTTACCGAGTTTAATTCTCACTGGGCGCTTCATACTTCTGGCCTTATGCTACATTTAAGCTTAGTATATGAATGGATATCTATGTCCATACATATCCACCTTAGTGTGTTTATTATCCATCAACACAAACTTTTATTTCTTCCATTTTCCTCTTTCGTTCCGGATCGTCCTTTTCTCTTTATCTTTTCCCTACTTTTAATTTCATATTCATCCTTTACTTAGGTAATTTTCAAACTCCATTATTTCTCATCTAACCTCTTTACCCTTTCTCTCATCATCTGCCTTCTGCCATCCTCTCTTCATTTCCATTTTTAATTCTTTCATCATCTTTCAAGTCCTAATTATTTGCTTTTGTACCACCTACAGCTTATGACATTATTACTTACACGCTGAAGCATTTTAAATAGAAAACATTTAGACAAGTCTATAAAGAAAAGACCGCAACTGCAACAGCAACAACAGAGAGAGAGAGAGAGAGAGAGAGAGAGAGAGAGAGAGAGAGAGAGAGTATTACTGAATCGTAAAAGCGTGCTCAATTCTACAAAAGAACGGACTAAGAGAATTCAGCGCACCGATTTCATTTTGCTAAATTCAAATTGATTCCCACCGTCCAAAGTTTGTCAAAAAGCAAATCTTTTGTGTCCAGATCAACCCCCTGGGTTTCACAGATGATTGATTATCTATTACATCTGTTCAAATTGGTTTGAATTTCAGCAGGGACATGCCACGTCGGTGCGGGGAACTACGAATAAGTTTAATTTGGGCGTTTGTCAGTTTATTTATTTATTTAATAGCGTCCACATATGTCAGGTAGTTGTTTCCTATCCTCAAAGGAACAGTTCTCTCTTTCCCCGCCTTCACTTCATTCACTGACCGATTTGCGCCCCCTCTGTAGATTTTGTTTTCGAAGACATTTTCGTTTCTTTCGATGAAGGCTTCCCAAATTTGTTTAATATTACGAATGAAAGATGGACAGCTCGTGGTGAAATATGTATCAAATTCACTGACAAGGAACGAAGAGACACTTGAAAAAATAGCTGCAGATTCTTATATATGCATGTATCAGATTCATTTATATGCATATATCAATTAGAATATATATATATATATATATATATATATATATAGAGAGAGAGAGAGAGAGATTGATTGATTGAGATATAACAATGAACATTATTAACTCACTCGATTATTAGGATGAGAAAGAGTCGATTATATAAGAGGGATTGATTTTAACGGCGTTTAAATCATTCTGGAGTTTTTAACATTAAGGGTTTGCGGACTATTGTTTTCATCTTTATGGTTATTTCCGCAACGTCCAATAGGAAACATAGCCTAACCGTTATAGGCGTTGATTCCCTAAGCTTCTAAGGAGACAATCATTTGGAGGTTTCAGGTTCAATACTGACTGCAGGCGAGTAACAATACAGGAATACTTAACACTTTTACCAGGTTGTGGCTAACGAAATCAGAACAGGCGACCCCCACAGATTCAATAAAGGACGTAGTTCAAAGTTCCGTGTAGGTTCTCGTGTTCGACAAACACCTGAAGAACGCCGTAGGACATATCGCCCGAAACGTTGTGGAAATAAAGATAAAGATGAAGACAATAGTCCGAAAACCCTTTAGGACATTCAGACAACCTTCTGGGGTTATTATATGACAAGTGATCATTCAATCGCCTATATTGCATATTTATGTTAACATTTTTGTGTAGTTTCCAAATAGCCCACAATTTTATGATATCAACTATTCCTCTCACATAAAAATAATCTGCAAACAAATCTATCGGGTTTTATAGCATATCAACATTTTTAGGTTATTTAACGCCAAATCAATTTTTATGAAAATTTTAAAAGATTCAGTTTAGCATAAGTACACCGTTTAAATATTAGTACAGTTTAATTGTGAAAAACATTTCTATTTCAGGCTATTCACTTTAGTCAAGCAGTTCTAATTCAGCTAATTCAGTTTAGTATGAGTAATAATTTTCTTTATACACAGTTAAATGTCAAAACAGTTCTATATTAGATAATTCAGTTTAGTGTAAGTACAGTTTCAATGTCAAAAAACAGTTCCATTTCAAATAGTTCAGTTTAGCATAAGCACGCGGTTTAAATGTAAGCACTTAGTTTATATTTTAGTGAAAACAGTTCTAATTCAGCTAATTCAGGTTTTCTTTGCTCACAGTTAAATGTCAAAACAGTTATATATCAAACAAATCAGTTTAGTGTAAATACATTTTCAATGTCAAAACAGTTCCATTTAAAACAATTAAGATTAGCATAAGCACGCAATTTAAATGTTAGCACGGTTTAATTGTCAAAAACATTTCTAATTCAAGCTATTCAGTTTAGTCAAACAGTTCTAATTCAAACAATTCAGTTTAGCATAAGTATGTAGATAGTTCTATTTAACCAATAGATAGGGCCCTATAAGGTGCGACCACTCCGGGGCAGAGTGGACCTGGGAGCTATGGCAATGAAGGGGTACTCTGCATTCCCCAAAGCTCCAGCATCACTGGAACCACTCCACCAGAATGTTTAGTGTCATATCACGGACACTCATTGTGGGGTGGTGACCACTCTGCAGAGGTGCAGTCGGTGTTTTTTACGGCCCCAGTCGAAAGCACCAGAACTGGAGCCTCACCACCAGATACAGGTTAGTGTCATCTTTAGGACTTCCCTTTTTTTCGAGAGGAATGTCTCACTCGCAGTAGAATAAAAAATCTCAACCCTACCAACAGGGCGGGGGTCAGTTATCACGCTAATTCTCAACTTTAGTCGATCGAGCAATAGAATTAGTAGGTTAGTTTGTTAGTTAGTTCGGTTTTATGGCATATCAACCCTTGTAGGTTATCTAATGCTAAACCCTGGTTACATATATATATTGAATATATAACCTGGATATAAGAGACCATGATATAAGAGAGATTTACTCTGGTCCCAAATTAGAGCCCGTGTTACCTAAACAAAATTAAACCGGGATATAAAAGAAACCCGGATATAAGATACTTATTCTCCGGTCCCGACAATTCTCTTATATCCGGGTTACACGGTATATGATTTGAAAACACGTTTGATAGATAACATTTTAAAATGAGCCAGAACTCATTTGTTTCCATACTGTTCAATGGTTTTAAATATGATTTGCATGTTAATAGTCTCTTTTAAATTTCATTTTTAAATGAGTCAGAGTTAAGTATTACTATTGTTGGCACACAATTAAATGGTTCCAAGTAACCTAACATGAATAGTTCTATTTTGTATCAATCATTTGTTTTCACACACTTAAATGGTTTCAAATATTGCTGTCAAACATAAATAGTTTTATTTGCACACTATTACATCTCTTTTGACCGACTCATTGGCTAGTGGGTAGAGTGTTCGCTATTGGTCCCAGAGGCCTGGGTTCAATCCCAGGTCGCGTCATACCAAAGACTTTAAAAGAGGTACTTGATACCCCCTTGCTTAACACTTAGCAATATAAGGTACGCATCAAGAGTAAAGTGGAGCAATCCAGGGAAAGGAGTAGCGTCCTCCCCTATACCCCTGTGTTGTGGCTATTGAAAAGGGAACCTTCTGGTCGCCATCGACTACGGTCGCCAACTTTGCTTTTACTTGCTTTACATTATGTAACACTAACAATTCAATTTAAGCTTACAGTTAAAAAGTGTCAAGTATTGCTAATCAACACCCATAATTCCATTCAAAATAACTTATTCGTTAACACTAACACTTTTACGGTCTTCTTTTCCTCTTTGCTGAACTTAATAAATATCTAGCCATTAAAAAGGAAAAAGAAACAAATAAAGAAAAGAGACAAGAAAGAAAATGCATTAAGAGAAACCAACAAACAGGACAATAGGAAGGTGAAATAAAATACCGAAGAAGTAATTGAAAAAAAAACCCTTACATCTTGATGTCAAGTTTAGTTTGGTTTGCTGTGGCTTATTTTCTAACTGCATGTCAACTCCTTATGGGTTATCTAAAGCTGAAATTTGATACATTGGTTTAGCTTGGTTTGCTTTATTTTTTTAACGACATATTAACTCCTTTCGGGTTATTTAATGGCGAACTTTGATTGATTTTTAAATGTTTTATAGTAATCATAAGTTTATTTTTAATTTTTCATACTTTACTATTTGCAAATTTTTAATTGTTTGATTATAGACATGATTATTCATATTTATACCATTTAATTGTAACAATTATTCGCAAGTATTTATTTGACCATGATGATAATCATTTGCTTGCAGAGTTATATGGTTTCAAGTATTCCTATCTAACTGCAATAATTTGTATGTTATACTGTTTTAAGTAATTAAGTAATTATTAATAATAACAATCCTGAGTAAACAATTATAAATTCTAGTAACTATTCTTAATACAAATAACTTGCATACAACTTAATGGTTTCAAATATTCCTGCCGACCTTTTATAATTCTATTATATATGCATTATTTGCCTGCACTAATTTATATAGTTCTATGAATACCTTTCTAATAAACATAAAATGCACACAATCATATGATTTCAATTATTTCTAAGACTAATAATTTTCAAAAAGATCTATTTGCCCGCTAGATGAGGCTTGAGCAAGAACCGCCACTCTGGTCAGAGTCGACCTTGGACCAATGACAATGAAAAGGTACTACACACTGGTGAGTGTAGAGTATAAATATAAGATGCAGTTTAGTGTCATACCCAGGAATCCCCTTTTGTGGAGGGGTCTTACCCCTCTGTATGGAATACAGTCGACATATTTTAGGACCCCTCGACAGAGTGACAGCAATGTTTGAGATTTGTAAATTTTTACAAAAAAATGAAGAAAGCCGACCCTCAACATTGAAAAGCTGTTTTCCTCGAGCTGATGAAAATGTTGCAAAGACGTTCAGATAATAATGCAGATCATTAATGGAGCTATGGAGAATGCAGAGCACCCCTTCATTGCCATCGCTCCCAGGTCCCCTCTGGCCCGGAGTGGTAGCACCTGAAAGGGTCCTATCTATGGAACAAATATAACTTAACTGCGTATTTATGCTAAACTGAATTATCTAAAATAAAATTGTTTTTGTAAGCTAAACTGAATTGTTAGAAATTGAACTGTTTTTGACATTAAAACTCTACTTACGCTAAACTGGATTGTTTGAAATGTAAGTACAGTTTAATGATCAAACACATTTCTATTTCAAGCTATTCAGTTTAGTCAAACAGTTCTAATTCAAACAATTCAGTTTAAGTATAAGTATGCAGTTAGTTCTATTTAACCTATATATAGGACCCTATCAGATGCTACCATTCCGGGCCAGAGTAGACCTAGGAGCAATAGCAATGACGGGGTACTCCGCATTCCCCAAAGCTTCAGCATCACTGGAAACACACCATCAGATTGTTTAGTGTCATATCCCGTACACTCAGCTGACTGGGAAATACATAGAGTTAATGTCAAAGCAGTTTTATTTCAGATAATTCAGTTTAGCATAAGTACACAGTTTAGATGTCAAAACAGTTCTCTTCCGAGTAATTCAGTTTAGATTTAGTACGCAGTTGAAATGCTAAAATATTTCTATTTCAAACAATTCCGTTTAACATAAATACGCAGTTTAAATGTAAAAAACAGTAAACTGAAGAAACCATGGTTTAGTTCTATTTAACCTATAGATAAGACCCTTATGAGGTGCTACCACTCAAGACTAGAGTGGACCTGGGAGTGATGGCAATGAAGGGGTACTCTACGTTCTCCAAATCTCCAGCATTACTGGAACCTCACCCTCAGATTGTTTAGTGTCATATCCACGACACTCGTTGAGGGTTCTTACCCCTCTTCAGAGATGCAGTCGGTGTATTCTACAGCCCCAGTTTTTAATCATTTATATCAAGCGCGAATAATTCTATTCATTTGTTAGTGCACATTTCAATGGATATACATATATGATTTGTGATTGAATATTTTGTTGGTAATTTCATTTTAAAACAAATTTCAAATAATTTCTTTTCACTTTCGTATTGCTATTTTTCTACTTAGTAAAATGGTTTGAATTATTGCTTTCTAATACTTATAATTCGATTCGATATTAATCATTTGTGGTTAAATGTTTTGCTCTTTAACTCTATTCAATTCAATATTGCTCATTCGTTTGCACACAGATAACTAGTTTCAAGTATTGCTATATATCACCAACAATTCAATAAAACTTCAATCATTTGTTTACACACAGATAAATGATCAACCATTTCTATTTGTAACAATTAAATTTAGCATAAATCATTTGTTTGCTTACAGTGTATTAAATCATTTGTTTGCTTACAGTGTAATATAATTGCCGAGGGATTTCGTTTTATATATCTTGCCTTTCGGTTTAGTTAGGCTGAGAACCTTTCGCTTAGCGCATTGGTTAGTTAGGTGCAATATTAACGCAGGTGTTCACTATAGTTCCGCCTAACTATCTACACATAGTGGATGGATGGAGAAATGGTTTTATGGCTTTCCGGTCAAACGGCTTGATGTATGCGTTAACCCAACCCCTCCACTACAAGCAGAATGCCACACAAAATCATTTTTTAACCTCAATATGACTGGTCTAGATTCAGAGTTTTCCTTCTCCTAGACTGGTTGCCTTACTAGAGTAAAAAAGCACGATCTTTCCAACTATTTACCCATACCTGAGGTGAAAACATAAAAATTCATGCTTTCCAAAGGGCATTAGCATGAAGTGAAAAGCAAACAGTTGTTATATATTGACCTTTGA
Organism: Sepioteuthis lessoniana; assembly: GCA_963585895.1. Taxonomy (NCBI): domain Eukaryota; kingdom Metazoa; phylum Mollusca; class Cephalopoda; order Myopsida; family Loliginidae; genus Sepioteuthis; species Sepioteuthis lessoniana. The sequence goes on along the minus strand of OY757916.1, from coordinate 64,694,619 downwards.
CAAACCGATTAATTAGGGATTTCGAAACAGGATATGCACCTATGTAAACAAGGGACCGTGGAAATGAATCTTGCGAACTGAGCGAGAAGGAAATATGTATGGGCGTCCAGAAAATATATAATGCGGAAGATTTTCAACCAAAGAGTCAGCGTAGTCATTTGGAGAGCAGCCAGCAAGTAGACAGAAGGGGATGCAAGTGGTCCCTAGCTGAAAAACATATGTGTATCCAAACGCTCGTCAAAGAAGCAAAGCTCTGAAATATGTCTGTCCCAACGCGGTGTTAATAATAGCAGTCCTCCGTCTCTCTCTCTCTCTCTCTCTCTCTTTCCTTCTCTCTCTCTCTCTCTTTCCTTCTCTCTCTCTCTCTCTCTCTCTCTCTCTCTCTCTCTCTCTCTCTCTACCTATCTATCTATTTATCTACCTCCTACTGCCATTTCGACCATTTCGTGGAAATAGAGTTATATTTTTATAAACAAGTGATATTGTTCCTTCCTTCGGCGGCTATATAACATAGCCACGCCCAGATTTGAACTCGGACGAACAGTTTTATGTAGTTTAGTTTGGCTTCTTTATTCAATAGCGTATCAACCTTCGTAAGTTATATAATGCCAAATCCCTCTTAATAGAAGAACAATTGTGGTACTATTTAAACAATACCTGGTGGGGATAAGGGGTTCCTACCTTTCGCAAGGTTGATAATTCAAAACTAAACATAATAGCCAGACTGGAGTTCAAATTCGCATATTACGATATAGTAGTCCAGCACGTCTATAACACACGTATTACCCTTCCTCTCTTTGATGAAGAGCTACAAGATTTAGTATTTATACTTATTGGATCCGGGAAAAAGTTCTTAAATTGATTTTTTGTTCCTTACAGGAAGCGAAGGCCACTTATAAATAATTTGGAAGTTGGATATTCAAGCTAGATATATCAAATAATTGTATTTAATTATTTCTTAGTTAAGACCCCATTGGTTTAGTGGGTACACAACTAAAGACTCATAAACTGGTACTTGATCCCACCTTGCTTTGAATCAAGAGTAAAATGGAGCAAGCCAGTGAAAGGAGGAACGCCCTTCACTACACCATGATGTAGAAGCTAATGAAAGGGGAACCTTCTGGTCGCCTTGGACTACAGTCGCCAATAGCTTTTTATATTGATTTCTTTGTTTAATGGCATATCAACTCTTTTTAGGTTATTCAATGCCAAAGCCATTCTCCTAGAAGAACAGTAGTGGTACTATTTAACCCATAGCTGGGAGGATAAGGGGGTTCGTACCTTTCCCAAGGGTATTTGCCCGAAAGTGAACGTAATAGCGTGACTGGAGTACGAACTCGCGTACTACGAATCCGCAGTCCATCGCTTTAACCATTACACTACGAGGACACCCCCCCTAAGCATAGCTGAGTGTCTACGTATCTGACTAAGTCCTTTTATTAGACACTGCTAAGATCGGTTATTTAAAATCTGAAGATATTCTCAACTTAACTTTAATTCTTTTTATGAAACAATGTTAACTTCATTAGATGATATAAATTGGTCAACCAATTTTCTGCTTTAGTGATTTTCTGTTATGTGATTTGTATTTTTAGTGATAATAACCCTTTTTAGGCGTGATTATAATAACCCTTTTTCGGCGTTTATTTTAGGCGTCAATTTTTAGTTTACGACAACATTTGTAAAATATACATTTTTTTGAAAAGTGAAATAAGCCTGTTATTCTTGCAGAGGCAGCAATTCAAAACTTGATTTTTTACCCGACGCTGACGTGCACTTAAGCTAGTTTGATTTTCTTTCTTTCTTTCCTTTTGAATCCTCCAAAACCGTTTGCTTTATCAAGGTCAGATTACCCAATTTGCCCTACTTTTTAACCATTGGTGGTGGAGGGGTTGAACAAGAGTATTCATACATTTCCCAATAGCAATAGCACACTGAGCGTCACCGATTCTATTTTCTTCGACAAAAATATTGCGCCATCCTCTTGAGTGCATGCGTTATAATAATAATAATAATAATAGTGCAAAGGGAATATAATACTAGATACGACGAGGAGGGAAAAGTGATCAACAGGGAATAGTACAAGAGATGGAAATTTGACTACACTACAAATGGTACATGCACAATCCCACAAACTAGAATCCGTTTCGGAGAATGAGACGCGCAAAATTCTCTGGGATTTTGAAATACAAATAGATTGCCAAATCCCGACCACAACCCAGATCTAGTGGTAATTAACCAAAAAAATAAAAAAAAAGAAGAGAGAGAGAGAGAGAGAGAGAGAGAGAGAGAGAGAGAAAAGAGATCATACCAGTTTGTAGACTTTGCCGTCCCGGCGGACCACTCAGGACAAATCAAAGAAAGCAAAAAGAAAGACAAATGCTTGGACCTTACCAGAGAAATAAAGAAGCTGTGGAACATGTGAGTGACAGTGATACCAACTGTAATTGGCACACTTGGAATGGACCTCTTAGGATTAGAAGGAGAGCTGGATGTGTTGGAAATCGGAGGACGAGCAGGAGCAATCCGGACGGCAGCATTGATGAAATCGGCCAGAATACTGAGAAGAGTCCTGGAGACCTGAAAAGACTTGCAGTCACTCAGATGTTAGTGAAATACCATCAGCTAATGCTGTTGTGAAAAACCTGTAGGAAGTATAATAATAATAATAATAATAATAATAATAATAATAATAATCCTTCTAAGGTTCGTATCTTTGGACAACCACATTCATACGTTTGATTATAGAAATGACTTCAGTTTATTTTATAAGAGAACAAACGAAATTTTTCAGTAGTTAAAATTATATATATATATCCTATTTACCCAACCCCTCCGCTCGGGCAGGATATGACACGAGGTCAATTTTTAAGCGGAGTTTAGCAGGTTTGAATTCAGAGTTTTCCTTCTCCTAGACTAGTTGCCTCACCAAGGCTGAAGAACCTAGTCTATCCTACTATTTACCCATAGTTGGGGGGAGAATAATTGGATTCATACCTTTCCCAAGGGTATTAGTGCCATGTGAAATGCAATCAGTTTCGTCCAGGACTTGAACTCGTGTCGCCGTGTTCATTTCCTACGACGATATATATATATATATATATAACAAAAAACAAAAGCAAAACGATATTGATCACATATGCTTGAGCTTGTGCGAAAAGATCTTGGAAACGGGTGCGAAAAATTGTTCGTCCTGGGAACCAGCTGGTTGACCTTACATCTAACGAACCCGGTAACTCACCCAGGCCTTTGTCTCTTTAAACAACCCGACTGTCAGTCAACGACCACAAGGCGACCCAGCGAAGCCCGTGGTAAGCTGAGATCAGCGGCCCCTCATGCCCAGATTCTACGCATGATTGATGATTGCCTTCAGAAAAATTTATTGGCGCTCAACAAAAAGAACGGCGCGCATGCTTGGTTGCGATGGGGCACCCCGTCCCAGTGGACATTCATTAAAGACTTGACAATTCTTTTTGCTGCACCCGGCAGTAACGGAACATGACAGTCGCACGAAACAAGAAAAAAAAAAAATCAAATTCGGTCAATGCTTGCTTTGTGTTAGATCTGAATGAAAAGAGACGTATGTAGAGAAATAACTAAATGTTTAATTAGTAAGTGTAAACATGAAAATACTTGAAAAATTTATTACTACATGATTATCCTGTATTTGTTTAGCTCCTTTATTACTAACTACGCTTTCATTGGCTAAGTGGGTAAAGTGTTTGCCGAATGGTCCGGGAGACCGGGGTTCAATCCTAGGTCGAGTCATAACAAAAGACTTTAAAAAATGGTACTTGATACCTCCTTGCTTAACACTCAACATTATAAGGTATGTATCAAGGGTAAAGTGGAGCAATCCATGGAAAAGAGTAGCGCCCTCCCCTATACCTCAGGGTCACCCTTGAGTATAGCAGCCAACTTTACTTACGTTTTTACAATCTTAAACCTTTTGTAGATATATACAAAGAGAACACGTCTCAGTTAGAGAGACACTGCAATCTATAGGAGGACTGGTTGGGTTTTTTGTTTTACGTTGCATCAACACTTTTTAATCCATTTAACACGGAAATTAATTTCAAACAAGAGTTTAATATAAGTATAATTTTTATTTACAGTTAAACGTCAAAAATGATCTATTTCAAGCAATTCAATTTAGCATGAGTACACAGTTAAGTTCTATTTGAACGGTAGATAGGACCCTATTAGGTGCTACCACTCCGGGTCAGAGTGGAACTAGGAGCGATGGCAATGAAGGGGTACTCTGCATTCCCCAAAGATCCAGCATTACTGGAGCCTCACCATCAGATTGTTTAGTATCATATCCAGAACACTCGTTGCATTGAAGCAGTCGGTATATTCTACTGCCCCCGGTCGACTTGGCGATTTGTAGGAGGTGAATGATATCCTTGATAGTATCAGTGATTGAGAGGACAAAAATTTGATATTATCTCTTAGCACTACGACAAATTAGGATTTTGTTACATTAACCTGGTTGATAATATTACAATCAAGCTACATTATTTAGTTATCTTTGTCGGCATGTCAATATTTCTTGTGTTATTTTATGCCCAGCGGTTAAGGAATCGTGCTTATTGTATGTTGATATTTATATCTTTGTGTGGTTGTTTCTAACAGTTATGCACAAACCAGAATCAATTCTTGACAATGAAACACATAAAATTCTCGGAGATTTTGAGATACAAATTAATCAGCTAATCCCTGCCAGATTAAATAGTGTTAAATAGCAAGAAGAAAATAAGTTGCCGTCTTGTAGATTTTGCTGTTCTGGCCTACCATTCATTGAAAATAAAAGAAAGTGAAACAAATACTTGGACCTTGCCAGAGAACTACAAAAACAGTGGAACATGAGAGTAACAGTGATACCAATTATAGATAGTGTACTTGGAATGATCCCCAACGGCTTGAACAAAGAACTGGAAAAATTGGAAATTAGAGTATGAATCGAGACTAGACTACAGTATTGTTGATATCAGCCAGAATACTGAAAAGAGTCTTCGACACTCAGACTCCAGTAAAAGATCACCAAATGACCCTGATGTAAAATAACTCGCAGGGAGTAAAATAATTAGTACACAATTATAGCTTTTAGTAACTATTCTTAATACTAATTATTTATAGTTATGTATAATGTATCCTTATCCTTGTAATATGGTTTCATGTAATTATTTCGATTCAATAATAATCGTTTATATATACATAGTTATTTGGTTTCATGTAATTAATAATATTCATTAGTAAACAATTATAGTTTCAAGTTTTCGTTTAGTTTTTTGTTTCTTCGTGGGTTAGTTATTGGCAAAGCCATCCTTGTTGAATGTTTATAATTGTACTCTTTAAGCCACCACTGGGGAATAAGGAGATCCATGCCTTTTCCAAGGGTATTAATCTGAAAGTCAATGTAATGGCGCGACGGAAGTTCCAAATAGCTTACTACGATGTCACATTCCGGAACTTTAAACACAATACCAAGTTAAACTCCTATTTATAGCTTTAAGTAACTATTCTTAATATAAATAATTTGCACACAGACACATAGTTTCATATATTTGTATCTAAGACTAATACGTTACAAACAGATCTATTTGAACAGTCAATATGACCCTAACGGATACTTCAGTACCAGGTCAGAGTGAACATGGGAATAATAGCAATGAGTAAGTCCTCCACACTTATCATAACTCTCGAACTGAATTGGTTTGACTGGGTTTTATGGCATATCAACAATTGTAGGTTATTTAATGCCAAATCCTCTTTATAAATATATATTAGATATATATGATTTGTTTTGGCTGGGTTTTATAGCATATCAACCATTGTAGGTTATTTGATGCCAAATCCTCTTTATAAATATAGATTAAATATATATGAATTGTTTTGGTTGGGTTTTATGGCATATCAACAATTGTAGGTTATTTAATGCCAAATCCTCTTTATAAATATATATTAAATATATATGATTTGTTTTGGCTGGGTTTTATAGCATGTCAACCATTGTAGGTTATTTGATGTCAAATCCTCTTTATAAATATATATTAAATATATATGAATTGTTTTGGCTGGGTTTTATAGCAGATTAACCATTGTAGGTTATTTTATGCCAAATCCTCTTAATACATATATATCTAATATATATGATTTGTAAACACATTTTGTTAGCATTTCTGACAAGCCTGGGCTCTTTTTTGCAGACAGTTAAATGGTTTCAAGTATTGCTATCTTATACGAATAAAACTATTTACTATTAAACATTTATTTGCACACAGTTGAATAGATGTGCATGATATGTAAGAGATAACTACGTCAGTAATTTCATTTTTAAATGAGTTACAACTAATTTAGCCTAAGTCATTTGTTTGCTCTCTGTTTAAATGACAAACAATTCTATGTGACCAATAGATTGGAGCCTATCAGATGCAACCACTCCAGGCCAGAGGGGACTTGGGAGCGATGGCAATGAAGGAGTACTTCGCATTTACCAAAGTTCCAGCATTACTGTAATTTCATCATCAGATTGTTTAGTGTCATATCCAAGACGCTCGTTGTTGAGTGGGGTCTTACCCCTCTGGAAAGATGCAGTAGGTGTATTCTACAGCTTCAGCCGACTTGGTTCCGGAAATCGAGTCTCATCATTAGATGCCGTTGTGTATCATATCCAGAATACTGCTTTTTGGGGTTGGAATATAGTCAGCGTATTCTAAACGTCACTAACGGGGCGAAGTGTTTAGTTTTGATTGTTTTCATTAGCAGTTCATGTACTTGGTCAACAGCCAGGACTGTTAAAATCCGACTCAATCAGTGTTAAAATCATCTATTTCACACCGTCTAAAAACTCGTCATCGGAATCAGGAAAGATCTTTAACCCCCAACGTTTCCTTCCTCAGAGAATTCATAAGTTAATTCTTGAATTTAATGGTATCAAAATTCAATCATCTGCCGATGGAAAATCAAAGCATAAATCTCTAATTTTCAAAGCACCTTGTCGCTGAATGGAAGTCACAATGTCTGATTCAATAGCGTATATTACTTAACGAGGAACCGGCTCATTGGCCTAGTGGGTAGAGTGTTTGCCAATGGTCCGGGAGACCTGGGTTCAATCCCAAGTCATGTCATACCAAAGACTTTTAAAATGGTACTTGATACCTCCTTGCTTAACACTCAGCGATGTAAGGTACGTATCGAGGGTAAACTGGAGCAATCCAGGGAAAGGAGTAGCGCCCTCACCTACACTGCGGTGCAGTAGCTATTGAAAAGGGACCCTTCTGGTCACCCTCGACTTCGGTCGCCAACTTTACTTTAACTTACTTACATTGGTGTTATCATTTTCGATTGTAAACAAACACATGTTTGGTTGGTCAGAATTAGCAGGTCAGTAAATTAGCTTATTTTTCTTTTTTTTTATTATTGTAATTATTTTCATTCTATGACATTTTTTCACCCCAGTTTTAATTGGTGAATTTTGACTAAAACCTTAGAGGTAGCCACAATTAGTGTTACCCTCATGTTCCACAGTTTTTATTTTATTTTTTTTTTTTTTTCATTTCTCTGGCAAAATCCAAGTAATTGTTCATCATTTCTCTTTCTTCTGTTTTCACTCTGTGGTCTACCGGAACAGCAAAAAATCCACTGGATGTCGAGTTATTTTTCTCGTGTTGATTAACCCGAGGTCTGGTCTTCCGGTCAATATTTGCTAACCCGCTTGAATCTAAAAATCCCAGAGAATTTTTTGCATCTATTTTTTTATAATGGAATCTACTACTACTACTACTACTACTACTACTACGTGTTTTGATTTGATTATAACCTTACCAGTTTAAACAGTAGCAGTAAAAAGCTGTTGTCCCCATTATCAACCTACGCCCATTAAAAAGAATAAGTGATGTGTGTAGGCGCGCAGATATACTTTAATTGATACATTTGTACTTAAAGATATGTGTACGTGCGCGGTCAAGGGCGTGTGTTTTGAAATGGGGAAATGAATTTGGATGCACATTTCAAAATAAACAGAAACAAAAAGCCGGTAAGAGTCCTCATATATATATATATATATATATATATATATATATATATATATATATATACACATCTGTTTTGTCTTTGGGTGTGGAGACATTTCTGTCAGCAACCGTTATTTTTTGTTTCAGTGTTCAACAGGCTTCTTGCTGAATACAACTGCTGTCAGGCAGTTGTGTTCCCCGTGGAACATTTCGTAGCGTAACGGACAAAGAAACTTCGCCACTCAGCAGTCGAAAATAGCAAATATTGGGTCTTTTACATACCAAAGTGCATTGTTCGCATTCTTACTGAATTTCAAATGCTCAAACTAGTTTGCACTTTAGACAGCCAAACGTTTTTATGCTTGTAATAAAATAGTCACATCATGAAAATGTTCAACAATATTTGCCCTACATCAATTTTTCCAGAATATTCAGCCTTGCACATTTTTCTACAGTATTCTTTTCATGTATGTTTTTTTACAATATTCATTCTATATAAGTTTTTCTATAATATCCCTTCAATGCAATGTTTTCTACAATATTTACGCCACACAATATTCCTCTACAATATTCATCTTCCGTGAGTTTTCAATATATATATATATATATATACATATATATATATATATATATATGTCTGTGCGCACGTGCGTGTGTGTATGTGTGTGTGTGTGTATGTGTGTGTGCGTGCGTGTGTGTGTGTAAAATTTTACAAAAGTGCCGAGACAAACATGAAAAATATTTCTTTGCAAATACTTTAATTTCTAAAAGTCTACAACTTGCTAAGGCATTAGTTAATCTAGAGAAAAGGGTTTCTGAAGACATTTTTTAAGGCTTTTTGAAAGAGTTGATATGCTATAAAAGAAGTGCAGGGGAGTCCCTTTGGCCCTATGGCTAAAGTGCTCGACAGCCGCATCAGAGTCTTCCAGTTCGAACTTCAGGCGAGCTATTGCATTCACTTTCGGATTAATACCCTTACGAAACATAGGAACCTCCTTATCCTCCAAGCTATGGGTTAAGTAATATCACTGCTGTTCTTTATCAAGGATGGTTTTGGCGTTGAATAACACACGAGTGGTGATGTCATTACCCCCCCAAACCAAGCCTCATCAAACCAAAAGAAGCGACGAGATATGAACCAGTAACGTAGTATATCCAATCATTATGCACACACACACACACACACACACACATATATATATATATATCAGTGGCGACTCTAGCCTATTTTTGCTACTCGTGCCCCCCGCCCTCTGTCAACTTCAGTTCCCAACCCGTGGTCCGTGGACCCAAAGTAAGTCATCATAGTTGCTATTGCGTGATTCCCCATTGTATAGCACAGATTGACAAACGTACCTTGTATGGTGTTTTTTTTTTGTAAACAATCAAGATACTATATAATTTGTAGTCTTGTTAATACAGTAGATAAGATAATTTTTTTCCTTTCAAAAGTATAGAAGAAAAGAGAAGATGTTCATTACTATGACGAGAAAAATATGTTTATTAGAATAAAGAAACTGATGACAATATACACAGACACAGCTAGTAGTTTCAATTTCGCTTAAAATAAAGATTATTTGTTGAAAATGTATTCAAATAAACAAATTTTAGTTACAGAATGTAATATATGCAACATTCATTAAAGAAATAGACATCTGTTAGTGAAAAAACGAATTAAAACACGCCGTTTAACCAACATTTACCATAGCGATGATGATGATGTCGGCGGTGGCTCTAATGTGCTACCCCCTCTCTCTCTCTTACTCTCTCTCTCTCTCTCTCTCTCTCTCTCTCTCTCTCTCTCGGTCTCTCTCCCTCTTCCCAATATATCTATCAACAGTCACACGCGCGAAGATTTTTGAGCACAGTGTAAGGGTTGCTCTTGCTATTGGCTACAGCCAAAAGCGTATTTCTCTAACATTACTGTTATTATAAGGGTCTAGTGCCTGGCACGGATCGGGCGTTCAACATTATAGCCGATTTTATGGATGTTCAATGAATCTGACGGTGGCCGGACAAAGACCATCCTTTCAAAACAGCATCGTTGTATTATTCCCAGATATATTTATGAACTTTTGGCTACTTAGTTATCGAAACTTGAATAGATACGTAATTTAATTGAGATCAGACTAAGTATGTTTGCTTGAAATTAAAGGATGATTTTTAATCCATTTTGAATAACATTGACCGAGTTATTGGTCGTGCCGGGCACGAGTAGCACTAGTCCCGTCTCCGCCCCTGATATATATATATATATATATATATATATATATATATATATATATATATATATATATATATATGTTCCAGAAAAGTTCATGACTTGAGAAAAGAAAAAAAATCGTAAGCAGGAGTTGCTTCGGCAAGAATGAATCTTATATCCATTATGTAACTTTTATTGTCGTAAATTGCAAATTATATTTGTTCTTTTCTATCTTTTTTTACTGTACTTATTTTATCAATAATCCTTTTTGTATGTATTTATGGTTTTGTTTGGTTGTGTTTTAAGAGATATCAACCCTTGTGTATTATTTAAAGCCAAACCCTGCATACATATAAATGCATGCATCTATCTATCGATCAATTTATATATATATATATATATATATATATTGCAAGTGAATAGTTAGTAGTTAATATTAATTCAAACAAACCTGAGTTCATTTGTTTTCACACAGTTAAATGATTTCAAGTATTGTTATCTAGCACTAATAGTTATTTTTAATAATAATTATCTGTTTGCAAACAGTAAAAAGGTTATTGTTAACTCTAATAATTCTAAATGATTTCAAGTTTTCCTACATAACATTATTAGTTCTATTTGCACTGTTAAATGGTTTTAAGTATTGTAATTCATTATTTGCACACAGTTAAAAGGTTTCAAGAATTGTCAGACTCAACACCAATAATTTTATTTAATATTGAGGAAAATCCCTATAAATGATGAAACAGTTCTATTTGACCAGTAGATAGTATCCTAATAGGTTCTACCACTTCGGGACTGAGAGGACCTGATAGTAATGGTACTGAAAGGGTACCCTACATTCCCCGAACTCCAAGACTGAAGCCTCACAATAAGATGCAGTTTAATATCATACCCACGACACAATGTGTTTTTGCAGAGTTAAAGATATACTCGATGTAGTATTGGATGTTATATGTTAATTTAATCATCAACTGGTTTTTTCGTACATATCTCACACAAGTACGTGGAGTGGGGCTGCTTTACATAGACGGTAAAAATTTATTCGACCAAAAGAAAAAAAGAAGAAAAAAAAAAGAAAGAAATGTAATCATTAATAAAAATTTCAGCTGAGACGTGATAAAGTAATCAATCCAAAATTGAAAATGGTGAAGTCGTTTACACTAGAATTGTCAAAAATGTTCTTAATAATAATAATAATAATTATAGATTGAAAAAAAATCTGTGTAACTGTTGCGTTCTGGTTAGTGAACGCTTGTAATATTAAATAAAGGACAAACCACGATAAGAGAGGAAATATAGATATATTCACAGGAAAAAGTATTTACAATACAGAGACTATTAGTAGACATAGGATTAGGGAATACGGAATAAAGATATAGTCCACCGATAGTATTGGCTTCCGTTATTACAGTAGCAAGTAAGGTGATCTAGTGCGATCTCCAGTCTCCAACGCTCAAATACTATTCCTATAAGAAGCTGCTCTTCACCTTCTAGTCTGCCCTGGTATTAGTAGCTACTGCTATATATGGCAGATGGACTAGTTCATTGTGTAGAGAAAGGTGGGTGATACCCAACAGTAACACGAAAGTGATAGTGATACCAGTTGTAATTGGAGTGCTCGGTACAGACACCAAAGGATTGGTACTGAGACTTGAGGACGAGTAGAGACCATCCAAACTACAACATTACTAAGATCGCCCAAAATTCTAAGAAGGGTCAAGGACACTTAAGGAGACTGAGAAGAGTCATGGAGACTTGAAACAGTCTACCATGAACCTAGCAGATATCAAGCAGAAACTTGTCTCTGAGACTCCAGTGGAAAATCATCAATTAACGCTGGTCTGAAAAACTCTCAAATGAGAAAAAGAATAATTATTATTATAATGATTATCTATGGATACTTCAAACGATAAACTGGTATTATTGCACGCAAGAAAACCTGGAAACTTTGAAAGTGAAGCTGAATCTCTTTCAATAGCAGCACAAAACAATGTTATAATGACCAATTATATCAAAGCGAAATTTAATAATACCCAACAGAATAGCAAGTGGTATTTGAAGACAAAGGGAAATAGTTTATTACATGATAAGCAAAGGCAGTAACCTAACAGAAAATTTACATGTCTGGGTAGCTAAGGTGATCTCTTGGGAATTGTGCAAATAATCAAAATTGACCAAACTAGCAAATGGTATATGCACAACCTAGAATTCGCATCAGATTCTTTGGGACTTTATGATCCAAACAGATCACCTAATCTCAGCCAGAAAACAGGAACGAATGTTATTTAACAAGATTAAAAGAGCATGCAATCGCTTAGATTTTGCCCTGAGTGAAAATCAAAGGAAGCAAAAAGATAAATAAATACTTGCACTTTGCCAGAAAACTAAAAAAGAAAAAAATGGAACATGAATTTGACAATGATGCCACTTGCAATTGGTGCTCAAGGAACGGTCTCCAGAAAATTCGAAAAAAAAGATTTAAAAACTGGAAATCAGAAAAAGAATCGTGACCATCAAGGTCACAGCTATATTCATATTGGTTAGTGTTGTATCGTGGCAAGGAAAAGATACACAGTGAAATAGAGTTAATTGTTTATTAACTCAAATGGTACAGTCCGACTAGTATAAGTCTCGCGCTGTTGGTTTTTACGTCCGAAGTTGGTCTTACTACTGACCGACGTCCTTTCAGAGCTATCGCTCTTTCTTCTTCGGCTTCTGCTTCGGCTTCTGTCTCTTGCTTTTCGTGCTTGAGAAACACCACGTCTTTTATACTTCTGCGATACCGCAAGTCACGTGATACGAGCCACTATACACCAGTTAGAATATTTAGAAGAGCCCTGAACACCTGAGGAGATTTGCCGTCTCCCAGACTCCACTAAAAGATCACCAGTTATAAATGGTTTGAAAAACTTAGAAGTCAATAATAATAATTATGAAAATACGAACAAATTGTATATGCACTACCCAGCAGCTGTCCTAGAAAATAACACACATAAACTCCTATGGGACTTTGACGTACAGATGGATTACCTAATCTCGGCCAGAAGACCAGACCTTATAATAATCAACAACAACAACAACAAAAAGAGAATTTGCAAAATTGTCAACTTTGCTGCCCCGGCTGACCACAGAATAAAACTGAAAAAATGTGAAAAGAAGGATAAATACCTCGACCTTGCTAGAGAACTGAAAAAACTATGGAACATGAAGATGACAATTATACCAATTGCAATTGGTGCTTTTGGTACAGTAACTAAAGGATTACTAAAGGGACTGGAGGACTTGGAAGTTGGCGGCTGATTGGAGACCATCCAAACGACAGCATTATTGAGAACGGCCAGAATACTGAAAAGAGTTTTGAAGACTTGAGGAGACTTGCTGTCACTCAATCTCCAGCGAAAGACCACTAGCTAACGCTGATGTGAAAAACTCAAAAGGAGTAAATAATAAAAAACGCCATAAGGACAAAATATCTAAAACCGAAAATAGGGGCAACAGAATAGAAAGTGTAGGTTATGTACTGATAGAAACGGGACGATTAATCACATAATAAGCGAATGTAGCAAATTAGCGCAAAAAATATAAGACGAGACATGATTGTTTGGGGACGGGTATTCAAGGAAATTGTACAAGAAATTGAAATTTGTCCATTCAATGGTATATGTCTAAACCGGAATCCATCTAACAGAATGAGACGAACAACATTCTCTGTGATTTTGAGATATAAATCAACTTATCACAGCCAGAAGACCAGACTTGGTGGTAGTTTATCAAAAAGAGAAAAAGAGAACCTACCGAATAGTGAACTTCAGGCGGACGACTGAATGGAAATTGAAGACAAAAAAAAAAGAGAAATAAGTACTTAGACCTTGCCAGAGAACTAAGAAAGCTATGGAACATGAAAGTGACGGTGACACCAAGTGTAAATGGTACGCTCGAAACAAAGGCTTGATAAGAGGGCTAGAAGAGTGGAAAATCGGCAGACGATAGCATTGTTGAGATTGGCCAGAATACTAAGAGTCCGGTTAATTGAAGGACTTGCTGTCACTCAGACTTTAGTGAAAGATATCCAGCTTATGCTGTTGGGAAAAACTCGAAAGAAGAGTAATAATAATAATAATAATAATTAAGAAGAAATTCAAAGAAAGAATAGCACTTAATTGCAGTAAAACTCAATGCCAAGGAACCTATTATGTTAATCTTAGAACAGATTAAAGTTATGAGAATAGCAACTCCCGGCTGAATTAAGACAGAGATTAAGCAGTCAACTATATAAAAGCGAATGTCGTAAATTTGACACGAAAAAACCGACACCAAATTCTCTGGGATTTACAGATGAAAACGGATCACCCAATCCAGACCAAAGTTGTCATCTAGTGGATTTTGTTGTTCCAACAGACCACGGTGGAAAATTAGAAAAAAGCGAAAAACTAGATAAATACCTAAACTTTGCTAGATTACATAAAACTCTATTGAACAAAAAGATGATATTAATCATAGAACGATCTTGAAGAGCCTGCAGATCCGACGAATGATTGTATAGTCAATGAATACCGAGAAGAATCAGGGTGAACGGAAAAGATTTGTTGTCCCTTAGACAACAGAACAAACGAGAAAACATACAATAATGATACACTGAAAATACGGTGAAGAATTTCAAAATCCACTTATAACACAAGCACTACACTTTTTTTATTGTGTGTGATATAAATTCGTGGCTCAGTTGTAGCTTTGCAATCCATGCGCGTTGGTTCGATCTCCACTGGTGGAGATCACGGTATACACTGCTGATGAGACTAAATAAGGTCGAAACAGCTGTCCAGTGTTTCCGTATGTCATGCATAAGTGTTTGCCGGATTTTCTGGTCCTGGTAATTCAATTCACATCGTTAAAAATTTGTTTTCTTAAATCCGTAAAATACTGTTACCCTTTGTTTCTTTTAAATTCCACCTTATGATATAATCAATTTCGAACATATTAGTCAGTATTATTTCGTTGTTTTGATAAAGAAATATTCTTTTGTCTTGAGGATGACTTCCAACTGATATGAAAATTAATGTTATGATTATTCTATTTGTCACATTTGAAATAATTAAAAAATATTTTTGCAGTCAAAGATTTTGAAGTCTAAACGCGTTGGTATGAAAATAAACAAAACAAACAAACATTAAACAAATAATGAAAACTACACTAATATATGTATTAAGTTTATTTCCTTTTTCTACATATATTCTGTCAGATTAATTTCATTCCTTTTTCTATATATATCATCATCATCATCATCATGATGTCGTGCCGCCAGCACGGATATCCCTGACCCTCTCTCGCCACTTCTCCTTGTTATTAATCGCCTCTGGCAGGTCTTCAGGGTTACATCCTGTGTCCTCACATAGCTGCTGTATGTAAGTTCGAGCTGGTCGTCCTGCTTTTGCTTGGCCATATGTGGGGGTCCATCGGAGTCCATCACTTATGAGCTCGTCCTTGCTTCTCCAGCAGTGTCCTGCGTGTCTGGTTCGTCTAACTTGTATAGTTTTCGTGATGAGAGGCAAGTGGCCGTATAGTTGGTGTCTTGTGGGGTGTTGTCGCCAGGACTTGTTCAATATTGCTCTCAACATTCTTGTGTAATTGCCGTTTAGTTTCTTCTCCAGCCGTTTGGTTAGCGTCCATGTAGTGCATCCATATATCAGTATCGATACAACCGCTGCCTGGAAGAAACTGCGTTTCATTTTATCGGTCAGGTCTGATTTCCATTTGATCGAGAGCCCATCGATAGCTGTCCAAACGAGCCAGAGCCTATTTGCCCATACACAGCTAAATTGTCCCAAGCATTGCTATCCAACCCTAATAGTTCAACTCAACATTATTCCTCCGTTTGCACACAGTTAAATGGCTTCAAGTATTGTTATGTAATGTTAACAATTAAATTTGACATCAGTCATTTATTTGTACTCAGAGAAATTGTTTCAACTAAAGAAAATGATTAGATATTTCTACCTAATGTTGGATATTAGCTGGAATATCCATTTGACATGCCACATTAGCTGTGTGCGTGTCGTAGCAGAATATTCACCTGTTTTCTAAACTAAGCAGAGCACAGATATTTCCTGAGCGGAAGTGCCACATTAGATGCGTAAAGGCCATGCAAGACAGTAGGTGTGTCCTCGAGCATTGAGTGGGCGTCTGGAAAATTATATAAACCAGGGAAGATTTCGACCCAAAGAGACCGAAGAAATCCTGCAGAAGAGCTACTTGACGTTACACCGTCCCGGGCACTGGCCTTGCACGAGACTGCCCAGAGTTGGGAGGTTGAGAAAAGTCGGAGTTGTAAGAGATTTGCGAAAGTCGAGAAACGGGTAGCAACTGAGATGATTCGGTGGCGTGTGATGACCTGTACGAGATTTGAGAGATAGAGAAAAACCGGGGCTTTAAGAGA
>OY757916.1:64665465-64672965 GCA_963585895.1 Sepioteuthis lessoniana | reverse complement strand
CCTTAGCATCAGATGGAGTTTAGTGTCATATCCAGGTTCTTTGTTAGGGTTGGGTCGTACCTCTCAGCAGCATTGACATTATCTATAAAAAATAAAGTAGCCAGTTTAGGGAAACGTTTTATTGTATGAACCGTGATTGAGTTTGAGAGAGTTATTTAGGGATTTGGATTTTATGCATAATTGTCACCAGATTCAGAATCAAGATTTGTTTAGGTTTGGTTTGCTTCTATAATTCTATGGCATATCAGCCCTTGCTGGTTATCTAATGCCAAATGCTATATATATATATAGTCATCCACAGACAGATCTGTTTCGTTCTATCAGAACTCATCAGTGTGGCTAGACAGTATCTTCCCGTAGATGGGATCGAAATCCGGTTGACTCAAACGTCAACCCATGCTTCTAACCATTCAGCCACGAGGAGATGTTAGCTGCGAAGTAAATTTTAAACGGTTACGAATCACAATTACTATTGTCTACATACATCCGTTCAACGGTAGCCGAGACCTCAATTCAAACGAAGAGGCTTGCAATAGTCGCTAATGGCAACACGATTACTTCTTAGCCAGAGAACTCAACCCCACGGGGGTAGGGGAGTATATTATCTCTATAGTCATCCACAGACAGATCTGTTTCGTTCTATCAGAACTCATCAGTGTGGCTAGACAGTATCTTCCTGTAGCTGGGATCGAAACCCGGTTGACTCAAACGTCAACCCAAGCTTCTAACCATTCAGCCATATATATATATATATATATATATATGATTTTTAAGTGAATAGTTTGTAGGTAACATTATCGTTAAACAAGCCCGAGCTCATTTGTCTACACACAGTCAAATGGTTTCCAGTACTATGTCATAGTTTGCTGACTGTTCAATGGTTTCAAGCGTTGCTATATAATACTAATAATTTAATTTTGAATTAATCACTCGTTTGCACACAGCTGAATAGTCTCTAATATAGAAAATGATTAAACAGTTCGAATTGATCCATAAATAATACTTTAGAAGGTAGAGTGGACCTGGGAATAATGGCAGTTAAGGGGTACACCACATCCTCCAAAGCTCCAGGTTATTTAATGCCAAATCCTGTTTATACAGGGTGGAACGATAAAATTATTGCCCTAGAAAAGACGACATGATTCCATTTCCGTTTAATGAAAACCAGTTTTCTTTTTTTGTTGCAGTTCATCTACTAGTTGGCCAGTTGTATACAAATTCCAAGAGCAATAGGAGCCTCCTATCATGTCTGAATGTGACACAATGTTCAACGAGCGAGATTGGAGATGCGCTGCTGTACAACTCATGCTCTCTACCGATCCAAGTTATGACAACAGGACCATTGCCAGCACCCTCAAAATGCAAATCCGGACGGTTCAATGCTTGAGGGCACAGCTCAACGCATCGGACGACCCTTTGGAGGTGGTGGAGCGGAAGGACTCCGCCAGGAAGACCCGGACCAAGGAGTTCATCGAAAAGCTCCAGGCAATCATTGATAAAACTCCCTAACGGCCTATTCAGCAGATTGCCAGAGATTTAGGCGTCTCACACACAACTGTGAATGCTTTTGTGAAGGAGGACTTGAAGTGTAGGTCCTATAGGCGCCAGACAAGCAAGATCTTGACTGAGAAGACAAGAACTTCAAGCTAACCAAGTCCGTCAGGCCCCACTCCTCCCCCGACCTGAACCCGCTGGACTACTTCGTTTGGTCATACGTCGAGAACATCACCAACATGACCTTCCACAACACCAAAGCCAGCCTGATTGCCGCCATCCACCGAGCTCCCGCCGGCGCTTGTGGAAAAGGCATGCTCCCAGTTCCGAATCCGTATCGAGGCGGTGATTGAGGCTGAAGGCGGTTACATTGAATAGATGTCAGCTCTACTACATAATCAAGTTACCTGAATTGATCTTTTCAATAAAAGTTTAAAAATAAAGCTGTAGTATTGTTTTCTTTTTGTAAGACACCAACTGTACGGCCACCTGCCCCCTATCACGAAAACTATTCAAGTTAGACGAACCAGACATGCAGGACACTGCTGGAGAAGCAGAGATGAACTGATAAGAGATGTACTCTTATGGATCCCCACACATGGCCGCGCAAAAGCAGGACGACCAGCTCGAACGTACATTCAGCAGCTATGTGAGGATACAGGATGTTGTCCTGAAGACCTACCTAGGGCGATGAACGATAGGGAGGAGTGGCGAGAGAGGGTCAGGGATATCCGTGCTACCAGCGCGATATGATGATGATTGTTTTCTTTAGGATGACAATTTTATCGTTTCACCCTGTATATATATATATATATATATATAGTGCAATTTGAAGGAAATTTAACCCTGATTATATTGTCATTATGAATTTATATATATATGTTTACATATGTATAAATTTACATATATATATATATGTGTGTGTGTGTGTGTGTGTGTGTATAATATTTGAAAGCAAATAATTTTTAGGAAACTTTAAGAAACTCAAATATTGTTATAGACATTTAAATGCTTTCAAGTATAGTAAAAGATTGAATAGTTTTATTTGACCCGTAGATGGGACCATAAAACGTACTACTAATCCAGGTAAAAGTGACTTGCTAATAATGGGAATCAAGAGGTATTCCACATTCCCCGAATCTCCAGGACTGGAAAATCACCATCAAACACATTTCAATATCATATCCAGGACACTCGTTAAGGAAAGAGTGACTTATCACTCTATAGCGTACAGTCGGCTTACTCAACTGAGCCATTTCACTGGGTGCCAGTTTAAAGATGACAACGTGACATCATTTAGGAAAAGTTTCTTAATATTTGATTCGGAGAACTTTGAACGAAGTTAGCTGATTCACTGACTCTTTTGGAAATAAATGAAATGTTAGATTACTGACTCCGTTTCCCGGTATGAAAACTGCTATAGAAAACAATCAAACTAACAAAAAGAAAAAAATGGACGCCAAGTTATTTAAGTATGAGAAAAATTCACCAACCACGAAGAAAAAAAAAAATAAATAAATAAAATGACATCATCCTGACTACGCTTACAGTATGTTCTGCAGAGGATTATAAACCTCTCCCCACAAACAAAGAGAGTATCTAAACTATATCTAACGACGAAGCTTCGGTTCTGGATATATATAGTCAGTGACACGCATAAGTATTGGATACATGTTATTTTCTGTTATAACTCTAGTTTATGTTCGCCATTTTGCCTGATATTAGGTAAGTAATATCTCGTAAAGTTGTTTTAGTTGTATGTGGAAGAAAAATTAAAAACTGATGGTTGAATCCATTTTTTTTTTATTAAAGTTCAAAATTACCCTATGCAAAAGTATTGGATACATCAATTTAATATTTTGTTGCGTAGACTCTGTTTTGTTTCACTGCTTCCAGTCGCTTTCTATAGTTGGCCACAAATTTTCCATACTGATCCAGCATTACTTTACCCCATTCTTCCTTGCATAATTCCTCTAATTGCTTGATATTTTGTGGATTCCGCTTATGAACTTTAACCTTCAAAGTATTCCACAAATTCTCACTTGGATTCAAGTCCGGAGACTGACTTGGCCAATTAAGAGTACTAATACAATAATTTTCAAACCATTCCTTTGTAAGTTTTGCGGTGTGTTTGGGTTCATTGTCGTGTTGAAGCACGAAATACTGACCATGTTCTAAAGAAGTTGCAGATTTCTGAAGGTTCTTCTCTACAATCTCCCTGTACATGCGAGCATTCATTCTACCATGGATAACTTGTAACTCACCTGTGCCCTTGGATGAAAAGCATCCCCATATCATAATGGAATCCACCCCAAACATAACTGTGTGGATGCTATTGTACTTCTTGGAAACAGTGCCATTTTTTCGCCAAACACTTGTCGCTGTGTTCCTTCCGAATAGTTCAACTTTCGTTTCATCCGACCAGATTACCTAACTGCATACCATTCTTTTCTTAAGTTTCGACAAATTTTAATCAGTCTTTGACATGTTTGATTTTCAGTAAAGGCACTTTTCTTGGTGATCTTAAATGAAAGCCTGTACGATATAGAGCTCTGCTAATGGTATTCTTACTCACATTAATTCCAGCACTCCCAAGATGAGTTTTAATTTCAGAACCAGTAATGCGGGAGTTTATTTGCACATTTCTGCTGATCCACCTTGAAGTTGGCTTATTTATTTTTCTCGGTCTTCCATTTCTTGGAATGTTTGCTGTACCGTCGCCATACTTCTTATACTTTCTGATGATATTTCCTACTGTACTGAATGCTAGATTAATTTCTTTGCTAATTTTTCGGTAACCTTGTCCTCCTTTGTGACGTTCAATGATTCTATCTCGCATATCTCTGGATAATTCTTTAGTTTTTGCCATTTTTAATCCTTGAATTGCAAAATGCACATAAAAGAGTCAGATGATTAGTAGCACTATCTTGTAAAAAATTGTGTGCTTCTCTGATTGGTCAGAAATAACATTCCAATACTTTCGAAAATTTGAATATTCAAAGTCTTTTAAAATTCAAATTTTTGATTGGAAATTTGAAAAAAGTGTCATGTATCCAATACTTTTGCATAGGGTAATTTTGAACTCTGATAAAAAAAAGGATTCAACCATGAGTTTTTAATTTTCCTTCCACATACAACTAAAACAACTTCACGAGATATTACTTATCCAATATCAGAGAAAATGGCGAACATAAACAAGAGTTATAACAGAAAATAACATGTATTCAATACTTATCCTTGTCACTATATATATATATACATATATATGATTTTTAAATGAATAGTTTGTAGGTAACATTATTTTTTAAATGAGCCTGAACTGATTTGTCTCCATATAGAGGACTGATATGTCACACAGATATTTATAAGGGGCTGTTCTCTTAAGGTAATGGTTAAAGCGATGGTCTGCGGAAATGTAGTAAGCGACTTCGTACTCCAGTCGCGCTAATACGTTCACTTTCGGGCAAATACCCGTGGGAAAGGTATGAACCTCCCAGCTATGGGTTAAATAGTACCACTATTGTTCTTCTCGGAGAATGGCTTTGGCATTAAATAACCTACAAAGGTTGATATGCCAAGAAACCAAACCAAACCAAACCGATATGTATAAAAACAAGTGTGTACAAACAAATGACGATATATATATATGTATATTCGAAGGGTATCTTGGATATGACTATAAAATGCATATGATGATGAGGCTTATATATACGTTGAGCTTTCAATAAGTTTCCAGACTTTTTTTGTACTGACATTTAAGATTGACGTAGACTCTTGAAAAATTAGTATGTTATTGCTATACATCTTATGAGATGACTGACCAACTTTTATGATTTCAGGTTCAAATAAACAGCTACAGCAGCAATTGGAATAAACCCTACTAAAGCCTGATTGTCACAGCTGGTGAATTTCAAAAATACAATCTGGACGTAAGGACACTTTAGAAGAACCATATGCAATAAAATTGTTTTGAATTTGGAAAAAATGCCACAGAAGCGTATGAAATGTTTCAAACTTCTTTTGGGCCATCTTGCATGAATCGACCATCAGTTTTTGATTGGCATAAGAGATTCAAGGAAGGCAGGAAGTCTGTGAGGAATGATGAGAGGTGTGAGAGGGGTAAGGAAGTCAATACACCAGAGTTGATTGGCCAAATAAAGAATTTCATGGACAAGGACCGTCGTGTGTCGAAAGAAACAATAAGTGCACAGTTTGATGTCACTGTGGGAACTGTACAGACAATCATTCGCTCGGAACTGAAGATGTGGAAAATTTGCGCGAAGTTTGTCCCACGGTAGCTCAGATAAGATCAGAAAGAAAGACGTTAGCATGACAGGAGGGAGATGGTCGAGCTGATCAATTCAGATCCTGCAGTTCTTGATGCTCTGGTGACCTGCGATGAAAGCTGGATCAACTGCTATGACCCATAGACCAAGAGACAGAGTTCCTAGTGGAAGCATGCTGGCTCTCGCAGACCCAAGAAGGCCAGACAGAGCAAATCCACTCACAAATGGTGAGGGTTAGGGTTACTATGTTGAGGTTTTAAGGGAGTTCAGGAAGTGATTCGGTCGGAAGAGACCAGCACTCTTCAAATCGGGTCAGTGGCATTTCCACCAGGACAATGCACCAGTCCACAACTCCATCCTTGTCACAGACTATTTGACCAAGATAGGCATCAAGACAGTCCCTCAGCCTCCCTTTAGTCCAGACCTTGCTCCCTGTGACTTTTGGTTATCCCTAAGCTCAGAGGCTGTCGTTATGAGACAATTGAAGAGATGAAAGAGGCTGTGACGAAAGTCATTGACACGCTCACACAAGAGGACTTCGATGGGGCATTCCAGAAGTTGTTGGAACGGTAGAACAAGTGCATTGCAGCCGGAGGAGATTACTTCGAAGGGGACAAGAGTTTCATATGTGTACTATCAATAAAAGTACCGATACGAAAAAGTCTGGAAACTTATTTAATGATCCTCGTATATCTGCTTAATAAAAATGATTTTAAGCTAATATAACAACTGTAGCCGTAAATTATCTTGATTAAGTATAGTTACTTGAAGCTATAATTGTTTACTTAGGATTATAGGTTGAAACTCTATAACTGTGTGCAAACAAATGACTATTATTAAATAGAAATAATTAACAGTAACCATAAGGTTATCAAGTTAGTAAAGTTGGTGACCGTAGTCGAGGGTGATCCGGAAACATTTTTCTCAATAGCTAATACACCGAAGTGTAGAGGAGGATGCTACTGCTTTCCCTGGATTGCTGACACGTACCTTGATACGTACCTTATAATGCGGTATTATTTTTTTTATCTTTGGTATGACTCGACCTGGGACTGAATCCTCCGGTCTCCCAGACCATTGACGAAAAATCTACCCACTTGGCCACTTTTATTCAACCAGCCCATTGACCTAGGGGGTAGATTTTTCGCCAATGGCCCGGGAGACTGGAGTTTAATCCCAGGTCAAGTCATACCAAAGACTTAAAAAATGGTACTTGATGCCTCCTTTCTTAATACTCAGTATTATAAGGTAAAGTGGAGCAATCCAGGGAATAGAGTAGCGTCCTCCTTTACACCTTAAAAAAAGGAGTCTATGGGTCACCTTCGATTGCGGTCGCTAAATTTACTTAATTTATATAATTAGTAGTATTTGAAGGTAATACCTGAAACCATATAACTGTATACGCGTTGTTTATATTAAGAATACTTGATTTCATTTAATTGTGTGCTAAAACATCTTGAGAAAATTCTACGCGAAAAATGAAAATATAAATATACAATAAACCCTATTCCCTTAGACATAATGACTCTAGACGGATTGCCCAGTCGTCAGGGGCAGAAGAATACACCGACTGCACCTCTGCAGAGGGTTAAGAAACACCCCAACGAATGTCCAGAAAATGACACTAAATAATCTGATGATGATGTTCCAGTGATGCTGGGGCTTTGGGATTGCTTTTGCTCCCGGGTCCACTCTGGCCCGGAATGGTAGCACCTGATAG
>OY757916.1:64655465-64662965 GCA_963585895.1 Sepioteuthis lessoniana | reverse complement strand
ACAGACAGACAGACAGACAGACAGAGCGGTAATGATTTGAAAGGGAAAAAGACTGATTGATACAAAATAGACAAAGAGAAACTTGTTTTGGCGAATCAAAGACGTCTCAGTGCCTCCTTATTCTCAAATTAGTTTCCATGACGGGTCCCTTTTTTCCCAGGGGGCTCCCCCTTACTTGATAATGTCATTTATCATTAAAGCTGACCAGTGTGTACACTGTACCGGCCAGCGTATTTTCATATCGAGGTGTGGTTTGGATTTTGTAGATGCTTCTAAGAGTGGCGGGATTCGGGTATTGCATTTAAAACCATTTTAGAGAAAAGGCGTTGAAAATTCTGCAGTTCCATATCGCCTCTAAAATAAACACCCTAAAATGCACTTCTACATTCGACTGCGTAAGCTAACAGATAGCGAGGGTCACATAAATTAGCATAAAATGTTAAAAAATAAAAGTAAAAAAATATTAAAGATAAAGGTTAAAAAAAGATAAAGAAAAAGTCACTGTATTTTTAATTGCTTAGATTATTTGAGTTCAAGTGAACAAAACAAATGTTTTGTGACATGCTCTGTTCAGACTATGCGTGCCTGCGAAGGAGGCGCTCGTGGTGCAACAATTATGGTCCTAGAAAGGAGACTCGGCTACCCACGTTCAAATACTGAACGAGGCTATTTGCACGTCACATTGTGGTAACAACCTTGGGAAAAGTGTTTATCAAACTGCCCCCACTCCAGTTATGGGTAAATAGTAGGACAGACTGTGCTCTTTAACCCTGTTATGGCAACCGGTCAAGAAAGAAAAATGAATTCAAACCAGTTGTAGTCATACAGATGCATGTGCTTCTTCTGGATATTTCTGCCCAAGACACGCTACATGATTTATTAGTGTGGTTTTATGGCGTATCAACCATTGTTGGTTATTTATTGCCAAATCCTCTTCTTACATATCTATCAAATATATGATTTGTAAACATATTTTGTAGACACACACATTTAAATGATCAAACAGTTGTATTTCTAACAACTCAATTTAGCATAAGTCAACAAAGTTACATGGTTCCAAGTATTGTTTTGTATCACCAAAAGATCAATTAAACATCGGTCATTTGTTTACACACAGTAAAGGGATCAAACTGTTTCATTATTAACAATTCAGTTTCTACGTGCAAATCAATACCTGTAGTTCAGTCCTGGATATGACCACTATTAATAATGAGTGATATAACTGGCCGTTGTCGGTAGAATTACTTTTTCAACGGTCTCTAGGAGGCAAAACAGCAACGCCTTTTGGTACTTAAGGAAAAAAGCATGATTTAGGGCAATTTTCCCCTTTAAGATCCGTTTAGAAATTCCGTTAAATGTCGTATCGAGGTCATTAGAAATATTTGAACCGTAGATGGGACCCTAATAGGTACTACCATACCAGGTCAGGGACCTGGAAGTAAAGGCACTAAAGATGTACTCCATATTCCCCAAAGTTCCAGGACTAAAGCCTCACCATCAGACGCGGTTTAGAGTCAAATATAGGACACCAGTTTGAGGGGGCGGACTTACCTCTCTGCGGAGATGCAGTCAGTGTATTCGACAGCCTCAACCAACTTGGTTCTGAAGATTTGAAAATGAGTTGAGTTAAGCATTCAGGGCAAATGTCTAGTTCACATAGAAAATTAAAAAAGAACACCAGAAAATTGTTAAATTTAATATTTCAAACTACAATACTATCAGAGACCAGGTTTTTTCTGTGTGACTCCGTATTTTGTAAGATTGCAACTGAAAAGCCACAAAATCCCTTTTCTAAAATATTTCGGCTTCACCGTTTACATATATTTAGAAATACAGAGAGATAAACGGACAGTTGAATCAAGCAGAATGAGATAGAAAGAAGACCAACTATGATAAAGACGAATAGATATATCAGGGAATGTAAGAATAAATAGATAGGAGCCTAATATAAATATATATTTAATAATCATTAACAATAATAGATAGATAGATAGATATCTACTTTTTAATGAAAAGATATATGAAGATTCGTCGCCTCTCATTAATTTGAATCAAAGCACTTCCAGCAGAAATAAAATTTTAGAAAATTTTTCATCTCTTTCGTTTCATTTCGTAAATTACAGCCCTGATCATATTTACCAACCCCTCCGCTCGGGCAGGATATGACACAAGGTCAATTTTTATGCGGAGTTTAACAGGTTTGAATTCAGAGTTTTCCTTCTCCTAGACTTGTTGCCTCACCAAGGCTGAAGAACTATTTACCCATAGCTAGAGGGAGAATAATTGGATTCATACCTTTCCCAAGGGTATTAGTGCTATGTGAAATGCAATCAGTCTCGTGTCGCCGTGTCCATATCCTGCAACGATAATCATTACACCACGGGCACCTGATGAAGGTTTTAAAATCAAAATGTTTAACCCTGGCAAATATTTATACGAATAAAATGTTTTATGTTTTTTCATCTTTTTTCATTTTCATACAGGTGTTGCGTGTGTGTGTGTGTGTGTGTGTGTTTCTGTGTTAGTGAAGTTGTTTGTTTGTTTGTTGGGTTTTATGGCATATCAACATTTGTTGGTTATTTTATGCCGAATCCATTTTTTACAATAAGCAGTTCTATTTCAAGCAATTCAGTTTATCATAAGTACACAGTTTAATTGTCAAAACTGTTCCTAAGTCAAGCTATTTGGTTTTGTCAAACAGTTCTGTTTCAAACAATTCAGTTGAGCATAAGTAAAGTTTCAATGTCGAAAGCAGTTCTATTTCAAACAATTTAGTTTAGCATGCAAAAACAGTTCCATTTCAAACAATTAAGTTTAGCATAGGTTACGCAGTTTAAATGCCAAAACAATTTCAATTTCAAACAATTCAGTTTTGCATAATTACATAGTTTAGTTCTATTTGACCCATAGATAGGACTTTATCAGGTGTTACCGTTCTGGACCAGAGTGAGCCTGGGAGCGATGGCAATGAAGAGGTACTCCGCATTCCCCAAAGCTCCAGCATTACTGGAATCTTACCATTAGATTGTTTAGTGTCATATCCAGGACACTCTTTGGGGCGGGATGTCTTACCCCCCAGCAGAAAAGAAGTCCCTGCATTCTACAGTCCCAGCTGACTTGGCAATACACAGAGTTAAATGTAAAAACAGTTTTGTTTCAAATAATTCAGTTTAGCACAAGTACGCTGTTTAAATGTCAAACAGATCTATTTAAACCTATTGAGTCTAGCATAAATTCGCAGTTTAATTGTCACAACAGTCCCATCTCAGCCAACACAGTTTAGTTCTATTTGACTCATAGATAGGAGGTGCACGTGGTGTAATGGTTATCGCCGTAGGAAACACGGCGACACGAGTTCAAATCATGGACGAGACTGATTGCATTTCACGTAGCACTAATACCCCTGGGAAAGGTATGAATCCAATTATTCTCCCTCCAGCTATTGGTAAATAGTAGGGCAGGCTGGGTTCTTCAGCTTTGGTGAGGGGAACTAGTCTAGGAGAAGAAAACTCTGAATTCAAACCTGCTAAACTCCGCTTAAAAATCGACCTTGTGTCATATCCTGCCCGAGCGGAGGGGTTGAGCAAATAGAATAGGACCTTATCAGGTGCTACCACTTCTGGCCAGAGAGAACCAGGAAGCGATGGCAATAAAGAGATACTCTGCATTCATCAAAGCTCCAGCATTACTGGAACCTCACCATCACATTGTTTAGTCTTATATCAGGATACTCTATAAAAAAGCAGTAGGTGTATTCTTCAGCGCCAGTCGACTGGGCAAAGTGAGATTTGTGTTGTAAGCATCACATCAAATATGGAAGAAAGGGCATGTTAATTATTCGCATTCGGTAAAATTTATAAATATTTTTATTTGGTTAACAGGTCTCTGGTTGCTTACAGTGCCTGCAATTCCTAAGAGGTTACCTATTTTAAAGCGGAAATTACCTACACTTGCTTAACTTCGGGAATCTGTCGGGAACCGGTGCTTTCAGCGTTACTAGACTATAAGAAAAAAGTTCCATGGTCATTATAAACTTTACTGTCTATTAGATCTGATTATTTCCCGATTGTGTAAACACTTAATACAATTGTCTTTTTTAATTTAAGAGTTTACACCTTGCATAGTCATTCTTTATTATACTCGTTGGCAATCAATGTTTAATCGAGTTTTATTGCTGTAAGGATAGGCGAATATAAAACTTTACATAAGGAATCTGCTATGCATACTTATTTGACTGTAAATGAGAAATAAGACTCGTTCACAACATGACACGATTATAATAAACTCAAAGTTGTGGAAGTTCAAGATGGAGTTTTTTTTCTCTTCTCTCTTATTTCTTTTTTTAAGCTGCAGGCTTTTATTCATTTATTTGCTTATTGTCGTCCTTCATTATTGCTGAGAGTCTTTTTCAGATTTTTTTCGATTGTTTTTTTTTAGCAAATTTCTTTCTTTCTTTCTTTCTTTCTTTCTTTCTTTCTTTGTCTTATTCCATTGTATTTTTCTTTCTTTGGTGTTCTTTCTTTCTTTGGTTTCGATATTTCTTTCTTTCTTTCTTTCTTTCTTTCTTTCTTTCTTTCTTTCTTTCTTTCTTTGTTTTATTCCATTGTATAATTCTTTCTTTAGTGTTCTTCCTTTGGTTTCGATCTTCCTTTCTTTCTTTCTTTCTTTCTTTCTTTCTTTCTTTGTCTCAGTTCATTTTATTTTTCTTTCTTTAGTGTTCTTTCTTTCTTTAGTGTTCTTTCTTTCTTTGGTTTGGATATTTCTTTCTTTCTTTCTTTCTTTGTCTTGTTCCATTGTATTTTTCTTTCTTTGGTGTTCTTTCTTTCTTTGGTTTCGATATTTCTTTCTTTCTTTCTTTCTTTCTTTCTTTCTTTCTTTCTTTTATTCCATTGTATAATTCTTTCTTTAGTGTTCTTCCTTCGGTTTCGATCTTTCTTTCTTTCTTTCTTTCTTTCTAGTTCGTACATAGTTGTTAATTCCCTAATGCTCTTGTGTCTTCCTCTGCGCCTTCTGTGTCTCTCATTTCTTTCCGATTCGGAAAATTTCTTTTGCCGATTCAGTTCTCTGGTTGATTTACTAGCAGAAACATAAGCTCTTTTGTGCCAAAGGCCGTTACGATGTTATAGTCAGAGATCAAACCTGGTACCAATCAATCACTGAGAAACGATGAAAGCATTGACCTTACTCAAAAAAAAAAGGAGAAAAAAAGGAAGAAAAGAACACTTAACTCAGAAAGTTTGATGACACAATGAACTTAATTCACGAATTCGTAATTGAAGACTTGAAAGCAAATTCACAAATGAAATTTGTTCTCAACTTTTGAAAAGCAATTATACGTTTACATTTCTTCCTAGAATCGCTCAGTAGAAATCAGGTATCCGTTACTCTTTGGTTTATTTTAGCTTGTTTGAGTATATCAACCATTGTAGGGGTTTTAATGCCAAATCCTGTTTATATATATATATATATATATACACCCCCATATATATATTTGAAGAAAATAAAAAAAAACAAAGTTATCCAAAAGTAATAAAATCATTATAATGGAAAGTCAACGTTAAAACGTTTCGGTTATAGTTTTTCAAAAAAGAACGCTGTTCGAACGGTTATAATATCTTTCTTTCTATCTATAGTTTCTCTTTTATGCCATCATTTTAATGAACATCCATCGTTATTTGAACAAAATTTTTCACTATCTTAAAGTCCTGATGAAGGTTTACTAAAACCGAAACGTTTTAACGTTGATTTTACATTATAAATTCATCCCTTTTGGATTACTTTGTTATTCTATTTTTTTCATTTTGTCGGATTTACATTCATTATTTACTTCCACCTATATATATGTGTGTATGGGGTGATTTGTAAGCAAATTGTTTAATTATCATCTCTTCGACCCCATGAAAGAAGATTTAAGAAGCAAACATTATGCTAATGACAGAGTTAAAAACTGCATTGATGAAGTGGTTCAAAGAACAGTCAAGAGAATTTTACGAGGCAGGTATACATTCACTCATTCATAGGAAGAACATTGCAATTGAGAGAAATGGTGACTATGTTGAGAAGTTGGGATGTGATCCCAATAGGACGAACTTTATTTTGATGTATGATACATGTTCCTGTCAGTAATTATCCTTATTGGCCTAATGAGTAGAGTGTTCGTCAATAGTCCGGGGTTCAATCCCAGGTCGAGTTATACAAAAAATCAAAAAAGGGTACTTGATGACGCCTTACTTAGCTCTCAGCATTATAAGGTAAGGATCAAGGGTAAAGTGGAGCAATCCAGGAAATGAAATAGCGCCCTTCCCTACGTCATGGTTTAGTAGCTAATAAAAAGGGAGCCTTTGTTGGGTTACCCTCGACAAAGGTTGCCAACCTTTATTTACTAAAAAAAAATGCATTACTTTTTGACTCACCCTCGTATATATATATATATATATATATATATATAGAGAGAGAGAGAGAGAGAGAGAGATTTGCGTATGTGTGTATGTGTGTGTTTGTGTGTGTTATGCGTAATTTATTATTTCAAATTACTTTTTTTCTGTATGTTTTCCCAAACCCTTTAACACGGACATAATGAGACACCAGATAAATTTTTAAGCGTCTTATAACTTTTATGGATTCTGAATTTTTCCTTCTCCTAAATCAGCTATCATGTCAGGTCTGGTCTATTATTAGCCCACAACAGGGAGGAGAAGAGATGGATTCATGCCTTTCTGAAGAACATTAGCGCGAATTTAATTGGAAACAGACGTGTCCAGGATTTGAACTCGGATTGCAGGATTCATTTCCTACTTTTCGTCAGTATAAATCTCCTAAAAAAAGATGGAAACTTGCCGAGACGCGATCGTATGAATGGACTTTATCATTTCATTATTTTGTAGACATAATTTTGCCCGCGATTTCTTGCGTTTATTGTTTGTACGTTACACGTCATTACACGTAAAAAAGGGGTGAAATAAAAATTGAAACAGATATGATCCATATGTTCGGACAGAACTGTCTTAAATCAAAAATAAATAAATAAATAAATAAAAAGGAAAAACAAACAAACTACATTTTCCCTACGAGAAAAAAAAAAAAAAAGGCCAAATCTCTAAAAAAGCAAAAACAAAAAAAGGAAATAAAGTTAAAAAAAAAAATACCTCTCAATTATAACGCTTTGAAGCTTCGGTAACATTTGTAACAGAGCACTTTGTTTTGACACTGATGAATTTGCATTTTTGCCTCTCACACTTCTTCTTCTTCTTCTTCTTCTTCTTCTTCTTCTTCTTCTTCTTCTTCTTCTTCTTCTTTCTTTCTTTCTTTCTTTTCTCTCTCTTTCGTTTTTTAATGTATCGTTTTTTATGTCTGTGGTGTTCTGCTTTAGTGCATTGACAACAAATTCTACACATTGATGAGCACACGCTCTCTTACCTCATCTCCTCCACAGGTGGAGTACAGATTGGGAAAGAAATACCATATACATCAGCAATACAACTCAGTTAATAAAAAATGAAA
>OY757916.1:64407965-64650465 GCA_963585895.1 Sepioteuthis lessoniana | reverse complement strand
TGGGGACCCTCTCTGCTGGCTTTCTCTACTGCATCTTATCACCAACTGGTCTGGTCTCCAAACTCCATTGGGGGTCCCGAAGGCCCTTCGGCCGGGTATGGCTTTCCCTACCACATCTCGTCTCTAACTCGTCTGATCTCCAACTCAATTAGGGGCCCCGAGGGCCCCCTCCGCCGGGCGGTGGCTTTCTCTACCACATCTTGTCTCTGACTTCTCTGGTCCCCAACTCGCTGACTTCGAGTTATATAATAGTTCAATCGCCCACTCAATCGCCCACTCAATCTTTGGAATCGCATGTTTGATCGTCATAATAACTGCGGAAATAACTGTCATGCAGTTCAGAAGTCACTCTCTTCCGGTGCATCAGTCTATGAGCGTATCATGGTCTTTTACCTTGTCCCATTTCGTCCGCCAAATCCACCTACGCGATTTCTTTCGGTTACTGGCCATTGGAATGTGTCACTTCCTTCCGGTGCATCACTTTATAATGAGGTGTTTGGCCGGGTCGAAGGTCAATATACAACACCATTAATGTTTAAAGGTTTACAGGTGTGTCCCACTTATATTTAAAAGGTTTTAATATGCATCCTGGAAATAGTTTCCTAAACAGCTTTCAAATATCTACATCTGTTTGAATATTAAACGTTCTATTTAAAGTATTCTTTATCATTTTAGATATCATTTGTCGGGTGCTTGTTTTTGCGTTTTGTATTTTGGGGAATTGCGTACTGCAGTGGTAAAACAAAACACTTCTTAAAATGAGTACATTTTGTAGTATGATCATTAAAATAAATACGTTCATCATTATTTTACTCCTTTTGAGTTTTTCAAACCAGTTTAAACTGATAGTTTTTCACAGAAGTTTGAATGACAGCAAAGCGCTTTAGGTCTTCAGAATTCTTCAGAGTTTTTTTCAGCTGATTTTAACAGTGCTGTGGTTTGGATGGTTTTGATACTTACGCTGATCTCGAATTTCCCCAGTCTCTTTTCCTGGCATTTGAGGACTATTCTAAGACAGCAATCATTATTAATATCACCGTCATCCTCATGTTCCACAGCTTTGTCAGTGTCCTGGCAAATGTCGGAGTATTTATCTATCTTTTCGCTTTCTTTTTTTTTTCTTTTTTTTTTTTTCTTTACTTCTGAGGTCTGTTTGGGATGGCAAAATCCACTTGTTAACAAGTTTTTATATCTTATTAATTAAAACTAGGTCTGGTATTCTGACCAGGATTTTGAGATACGCTTGTATCTCAAAGTCCCAAAGAAATTTTATGATTTTTTTTTTTGGGGGGGGCAGATTCTGCTTTGTGCATATGCCATTTGTTAGCATAATTAAATTCTAATCTTTTACACAATTCCTGTTCGATCACCTTCCCTATTCACTTGTGCCTAGTCTTGTACACCTTTTGTACTAGTCTGTTGCTTTCTCTTACTATGTGAATAAATGTTGCATCTATATAACCATAGCTAT
Source organism: Sepioteuthis lessoniana (assembly GCA_963585895.1). Taxonomy (NCBI): domain Eukaryota; kingdom Metazoa; phylum Mollusca; class Cephalopoda; order Myopsida; family Loliginidae; genus Sepioteuthis; species Sepioteuthis lessoniana. The sequence goes on along the minus strand of OY757916.1, from coordinate 64,648,994 downwards.
ACTTGCTATTACGTTACCTGTTACATATTTTTGCTTTATTATATTAATCCTAATACGGACCATTGGTCTAATGAGTAGAGTGTTCGCCAATAGTCCGGGAAACCAGGGTCGAGTCCTACCAAAGACTTGAAAAAATGGTACTTGGTGCGGCTTTGCTTAACACTCAGCATTATAAGGTACGGATCCAGGGTAAAGTGGAGTCGCGCCCTCTTCTACATCTCTGTGTAGTAGCTATTGAAAAGGGAGCCTTCGGGTTATCCTCGTCTAAGGTCGCCAAATACTTTTTGTTAATCCTTGCGAGTTTTTCACACCATAATTTGTTGATGACCTTTCACTGGAGTCTGAGTGACAGCAAGCCCAGTTCTCCAGATCTCTTTTCAATATTATGGCTGATCTTAACAAAGCTGTTGTTCGGATGGCCTCTGCTCGTCCTCTGATTTGAAACTCCTCCAGGCCACATACAAAGGATTCGGGAATCGTTTCAGGTGCACCAATCCCAATTGGAATCACCATCACCTTCATGTTCTTCAGCTTTCTATTTCGCTGGAAAGAAAACTTTTTTCTTTTTTCGTTTCCTTCGATTTTATGTCTGTGGCCTGCCGGAATGGCAGCAGGTTCTCTTTTTTTTTTCTTTATTTTTTGTAAAGTAAAACTCGGTCTGGTTTTCTGGCCGGGATTAAGTGATCCGTTTGTATCTCAACACTATAGAGGGGGTGTCCTCGTGGTGTAATGGTTAAAGCGATGGACTGCAGAATCGTAGTACGCGAGTTCATTCTCCAGTCGTGCTATTATGTTCACTTTCAGGAAAATACCCTTGGGAAAGGTATGAACCCCCTTATCCTCCCAGCTATGGGTTACATAGTACTGTTCTTCTAGGATAATGGCTTTGGCATTAAATAACCTAAAAAGAGTTGATATGCCATTAAACAAAGAAACCAAACCATGAATCAACACCATAGAGAACTTCGTGCGTTTCGTTTTCGAGGATGGATTCTGGTTTGTGTATATACAATTTGGAAGGATAGTCAAATTTCAATTTTTTGCACAATTCTCAGTGTATCACCTTCGCAACCCAGTCATGTTTTGTCTCGTACTCATTTTGTGCTAGTTTGCTGCATTCGCTTATTATGTAATTAATGATCTCGTCTGTATCCCCACTTCACCTACACTTGTTATTCTGTTACGTCCTATATATCTTCGCTTTTATGTAGTCGGACCTTATGACGTTGTTTTGTTATCATTATTATTATCATTTGAGATTTTCTACACCAGCGTTAGCTGATGATTTTTCACCAGAGATTAAGTGACTCCAAGTTTCCTCAGGTCTCTAGGATTCTCCTCAGTATTCTGGCCGATCTTAATAATGCTGTAGTTTGTATGGTCTCCATTGGTCCTTTTCTAGTCCCTTTAGTAATTTGGGGATTGTTCCAAGTGTTCTAGTTACAAGTGGTATCACCGTCACCTTCATGTTCCCTATCATTTTCCATAACATTTTCCACTCTCTAGCAAGGTCCAGGTATTTATCAGTTATTTTGCTTTCTTTTAATTTTACTCTGTGGTCTGCTGGGACGAAAAAGACCACAATTTGGCAGGTTCTCTTTTTTTTCTCTCTCTCAAGTTTTGTCGTCAATAAAGTTAAATAGTTCCAAGTTCCCTAACAATTCAGTTAAACATCAAATATTTATTTACACAGTTAAATGATCAAACAGTTCTACTTCAAACAATTGAATTTTGCATTAGTCGTTTGTTTGCACTCAGTTCAAATATCAAACTGTTATTTTTGAGCCTTTGATCAGACGCTTTCTAATGCTAACATTTTCGGCCAGAGTGGACCTGGGAGCGATGGTAATGAAGAAGTACCCTGCATTCCCCAAAGCTTCAGCATTACTGAAACCTCACCATCAGATTGTTTAGTGTGATATCCAGGACACTCGTTGGGGGCTGTCTTACCCCTCTGCAGAGATTCAATCGGTGTATTCTACAGCCCCAGTCGACTGGCCTATATAACTAAGACCCATACTATTAATAGGGCTTGCGTCAATTCTGTTGTATCTTGGTAAGAAAAAGGTAGACAGTTCGACTAGTATTATAAGTTTCGCGCTGTTGGTGTTACGTCCGAAGTTGGTATTACTACTGACCGACGTCCTTCAGAGCTATCTCTCTCCTTCTCTTTCTGCTTCTGCTTCCCCGTGCTTAAGAGACACTGCGTCTTTTATACTTCCGCGATATCAGAAGTCACGTGGTACGAGCCACTATACAACAAATTCATATCTCGAAATCCCACAGAACTTTGTTTGTCTCATTCACCAGGACGGGTTCTGGGTTGTGCATATACCACTTGTTCGTATGTTCAAATTTAAATTCTTTGCACAATTCCCGGTGGAGTCCCCACCTGGGTGTGTCTAGTTTATACTCTTTTTGAGCTACTATCTTATATGAGTGATCGTTTTGTCTCTATCACCACACAACATCCATTTGCTATTATTATTATTATTAATTTTGGTGAGTTTTTTTATACTAGCATTAACTGAAGGCTTCTCACTGGAGTTTGAGTGATAGCAAGTCTCCTCAAGTCTCCAAGACTCTTCTCAGTATTCTGGCCGATCTTAATAAAGCTGTAGTTTGGATGGTCTCCACACGTCTTCTTATTTTCCTCCCATCCCCTGTACAAATCCTTTGATGACTGCACCGAGAGAACCAATAATATTTGGTATCACCATCACTTTTATGTACTCGTCATCTTGTAGTCCAGTCGACTGGAGCTGTAGAATATACCAACAGCATCTCTGCAGAGGGGTAAGACCACCCCAACGAGTGTCCTGGATATAACAATAAAACATCTGGTGAAGAGGTTTCAGTCTTGAAGCTTTGGGGAATGCGGAGTGCCCCTTCATTCACATTATGCCCCAGATACCGGTATATATATATATATATACGCTCCCCCATGGGGGTTGAGCACTCTGGCGAAGGAATTGTCGACCGCCCCTAGCGTAATGCAAAGCTCTTCGTAAGAATTGAGCACTCTGGTAGCCGATAAGGTATAAAAAATGTAAACAAAGGCTTCTGCTGCTGTTGCTAAAAATAGATACCTTAAAATTCCCTTAGCCAACGTAGTCCGCTTGGTGGCCGACAGGTTTGAAGCTTAGTCTAACGTAAAGTTGGACGGGTTTCGATCCCGGCTTCGAGCGTCCTGCGTGTCTAACCACACAGAAGAGTTCTGATAGAACGAAACAGTCTGTCTGTGGATGACAATATATATAAAGTCTGATAATTGCATTGGCGAGACAGTTACTAAGCGCCGTTGATTCTTGGTCTACATGTGCTCTGGCACCAGTATTGAACACTATTTATAAATATAGCGAACTATATTGAATAACTTAGAATAAAACTCATGACTCTTAATTTCACGTAGCCGTTCTTCAGGTGGGCTAGTGCCAACACGTCTGAAGGCTGTTGAAATAAACTAAATGATTTGTTCATGTGAATTCAACCGAATGATTCAATTGAATGATTAGCAACCTATATATATATATATACATTAGGAATTTTAAGAAGGGGAGCATTAAAGAACCAAACTCAGCGGATGTAATGAGACTCAATGTAAAAACGTGCAAAAAATCATAAATAAAATAAAATAAATGCGTGCAAATAGGAAAGAAAAGTAAGGCGTGTCCACTGTCAGCCATATTGTGAAATGTTTGTTTATTTATACGACTTGTCTTCGTGGCACCTCAACCTCGAGAGGGCGCTATCGACACTACCCCGGCAGATACAAGCAGTGCTGTTGGCAGTCATGATAGTGGGTGTGGCTGTGGTAAGGTAGTGATGGGTGTGTTAAAAACCAAGATTAAAATAAAGAAGCAAATGATGGATGGGAAGTGTCAATAGACGTGACCTGTCACTGGTCATACGGCCTCGACATCGTAAAGGTGTACCTTCTAGTTGACTTGCAGGCTGAGACTACCTTGAAATAGGCACACACACAAAAAGTACGCACGCACTCATTGCTATATATATATATATATATATAAAAGGTGTTTCACAATTTTTGAAATAAAGTTGCGGCGTCTCTGTTCTTCCCTGTGACTTTATTGTCTTTTTCTTTTCAGATTATTGCTTGGAAATAGCTAACATTTTGATATATTCACCTAATTTCTTGGACGATTGAGCAGTTCTTTTGTGTGAAGACGTAAATTTTTCAAAATAGTTCAAGTAAGATACAGAACCCAGTTTAGTTTCAACACATTTCCAAAGAGGGATCAGATTTTCAAGTTAGTCAAGAACTTTGAAGCTCATGGCCTTTTGGAATGTTATAGAGCGATGGATTCCTCAATATCTGGGCTTTCGATAATAATTTAAAGATAATAATCGAAAGACACAATAATGCAAACAAAGTTCAATAGTCAGCTTCATTCCATTGAGTTCTCAACGGCGGACATCTGGAGCATGCACTCTGGAGCTCCTTTTGAAATCTCTGGTTCATGTTTGGGACTAAATGGTTGCAGATACTAAAATGTCATTCTTTTTTTAACTTTCAATAAATGTAATTTTCATTACTCCGTCATTTATGATCCTTGATTTCTGCCCGACTCTTTTACTAAAAAATTGCGACACATCTGATATATATATTGCAAAAAACATCTTTATGATGCTGTTGGATACAGAATCAGTGAGCTTCTTTAGTTCGTGGGGGGTTTCGGGTCTTTTCAACAACATACCCCATTACTAAAGTGACCCGGCCAATATAGTTGTTCGTCGACACTTCATACGTTGCTCTCTACGAACAAATTGTTTCGAGTTTCGTTCTTTATAAATATGGTCAGGATATATATATATATATATATCATCATCATCATCGTGTAGAGCTATCAGCACGGATATCCCTGACCCTCTCTCACCACTCCTTCCAATCGTTTAGTGCTTCCGGTAGGTCCTCAGGGCTACATCCCATATCAGCACAGAGCTGCTGTATGTATGTTCGAGCTGGTCGTCCCGCCTTTGCTCGTACATGTGAAGGGGTCCACAGGAGTAAATCACTTATGAGCCCGTCCTTACTTCTCTAGAAGTGTCCTGCATGTCTGGTTCGTCAAACTTGGATAGTTTTCATGATGGATGGTAGTTGGCTGTACAGCTGCTGCTTTGTGAGGTGCTGTCTCCAGGTCTTGTTCAATATTGCTCGCAGCATTCTTGTGTAATTGCCGTCAAGCCTTTTTTCCATCCGTTTAGTTAGCGTCCATGTAGTGCATCCATATAGCAGTATCGACACGACCGCTGCTTGAAAGAAACTGCGTTTTATTTTATCAGTCAGGTTTGACTTCTATATGGCCGGTAGCTTTCCATGCCTTGGCTAGTTGCGTGCTGATGTCTGTTTCAGTTGATGAGACACTGCTCCCTAGGTTGATGAACTTGTCCACTAGTTTCAGAGAGCTACCGTTTAGTGTAGAGATTTCGCCTCTTTGATTAAAGCACGTATATTCCGTCTTGTGTGCATTGACATGGAGACCGATAACGGCAGCGGCTCGTTCCAGACTATGTGGTAGGGCTTCGGCTTGGGCGGGTGCATTTGCCAGAAGAGCTACATCATTTGCGTAGTCTGCATCGGTAATTGTTTTTGCGGGGTCCCTTCTGCTTCTTTTTTTTTTCTTGATGTAATTATGATTATGATTAAAAGTTATCGCTAAAAGCGTTTTCATCAGTAAAAATGCTGTGCCCTTTGCACAAAAATGCCGAGTAATTTCACAATATTTTCAACTATATATATAAAAAAAGAAGACTTATAATTCTGAATTATATATGGCAGAGGCACAAATAAGTCTGAATTCAACCGAATGATTTTATTCCGTGGATTGATTTATTTAAATTCAAAAGAATAAATCATTCATTTGACTGCAACAGACTTCAAACGAGTCGATACTAGTTAACCTGATTTTCGATCCCGTGAAACTCTGAGTCGTGAATTTTATTCTGTTTTATTCTCTCTGTATCTATCTATCTATCTATCTATCTATCTATCTTGCTGTTTTCTATATTTATACATAAATTTAACTCAATATCGGGTTGCCCAGTCGACTGGGGCTGTAGAATACACCGACTGCTTCTCTGCAGAGGGGTAAGCCCCCCCGCCAACGAGTGTCCTGGATATGACACTAAACAATCTGATGGTGATGTTCCAGCAATGCTGGAGCTTTGGGGAATGCGGAGTACCCCTTCATTGCCATCGCTCTTAGGTCCACTCTGGCCCAGAGTGGTAGCACCTGATAAGGGTCCTATCTATGGGTTAAATAGAACTAAATTTGAAATAGAACTGTTTTTGGCATTGTACTCATACTAAACTGAATTGTTATATAACCGCTTGAATAAATTGAATTGTCTGAAATAGAAATGTTTTTGACAAGCTCTGTACTCATGCTAAACTGAATTGTTTGAAATGTAACTTATTAGTTACATAAAAATGGATTTGGCGTTAAATAACCTACAAAGGTTGATATTCCATAAAACCCAACAAACTAAACCAAACTTTTAGATTGAACTATTTTTGACACTGAAACTGTACTTACCCTAAACTGAATTGTTATATATAACTGAATATTTTGAAATAGGAATGTTTTTTGACAATTAAACTGTGCACTCATACTAAACCGAATTGTTTTAAATAGAACTGATTATTTACATAAAACTGGATTTGGCGTTAAATAACCTACAAAGGTTGATATGCCATAAAACCAAACCAAACCAAACCAAATCAATATCGGGGAGAGAGCAAAATGTACATGTAAGATAGGTTTGCGTAGACCCAGAATCAACGGCGCTGAGTGGCATCAGTTTCTTACATATGTGATCATCAGAGTGAGGGAGAAACTGAATACATTAACGCTATCATAACTTAGATCGTTCTCTTTCTCCCCTCTCTCAATCTGTCTGTCTACCAGTCTCTCTCTCTCTCTCTCTTAATGTCTCTCTCTCTCTCTATATATATATATATGTACACAGAATGTCTACAAAAAAAAAAAAAACAGGGTCAAATTTGATTTTGACATTCATGATACACACTTTTATAAAGAAATACTTGAAGTTTATTATTAATGCTTTCGGCAGCACCAAGCGTTCCTTTGTCAGTCTGAGTGCCAAAATATATACCTGTTAAAAAGGCATATTGTTTGCTTGATTCAAGTAATAGATTAGAATTCTTGAAATTATATTACTGTGCACAAAAGATTAGATAGTAATTATTCGAAAACAAATAATTGCTTCAATTATTAGAAAGGATAATTTTATACCATATAACTATATGCCATTAAAAAAATTCAATGAAACATTTTTATTGGGTAGGAATATGTTAAACTATTTCCCTGTGCGCAAACAAATGGTTACTATTCAATAGCATCATTAAACTATACGCATATTTTTTGCATGAAGAATAATTAGTTGAAGTTAAAAGTTTGCAAAAATTTATAACGTGCTTGAAACCGTATAATTGCTTGCAAATTATTTATAACGTGCTTGAAACCGTATAATTGCTTGCAAATTATTTGTGTTAAATAGGAATACTTGAAATCATAAAACCGTGTGCAAACGAATTTCTATTATTAAACAGGATGGCCTATTCAGCTGAAGACAGTGACCGAATCTTTGCAAATGGGTAAGACTCCCCAAACGAATTTCCTGGATGTGACACTAAACAATCTGATGGTGAGGCTCCAGTAATGCTGCAGCTTTAGGGAATGCAGAGTACCCTTGATTGCCATCGCTCCCAGGTTAACTCTGGCCGGTAGTGGTAGCACCTGATAGGGTACTATCTATGGGTCAAATAGAACTAAAAAGTGTACTTTTGCTACACTGAATTGTTTGAAATAGATCTGTTTTTGATGTTCAAACTGCGTACTTATGCTGAACTGAATTGTTTGAAATAGAGATGTTTTAACATTTAAACTGTGGTGTAATGGTTATCGTCACAGGATAGGAACACGTGATACGAGTTCAATTCCTGGACAAGGCTGATTGCATTTCACATAGCACTAATACCCTTGGAAAGGTATGAATCCAATTATTCTCCCTCCAGCTATGGGTAAATAGTAGGGCAGACTAGGTTCTTCAGCCTACGTTAGGCAACTAGTCTAGGAGAAGAAAAACTCGGTATTCAAACCTGCTAAACTCCGCTTTAGAAATTGACCTTGTATCATATCCTGCCGAGCGGAGGGGTTGGGTAAATAGGAACATTTAAACTGTGTACTTATATTAAACTGAGTTGTTTGAAATAGAACTGTTTATGAATTTGGCATTAAAAACTTACAATGGTTGATATGTCATAAAAACTAAACCAAACCAAACCAAATCATTAATTTGGAACAGTTACTTTAAACGACAAAATGTTACTGTTATGCAATAGCGTTTTAGAAGACATTTTGAGAAACGTTCACCGAGTAGACTTCCCTCTACGGTTTCTAATGATTTGTAGATTTAATATCGGATTAGAAACAACATTGAAAGTATAAGTCCTGAAGGAGACCATCAATATCTTGAAAAATAAACTTAGCTTTTTCCTACTCGGTACCTTCATTGACATCCATTAAAAATACTCAAGGAAGGTAGGTCAGGAGTTGAAAATTTCACACCGGGCTGGAAATTTTCTGGAAGAAGTTGAATATAATTGTTTAGAAACTAAAGTTATTACGAAAAAAAAACAAAAAAACAAAAAACACATGTCGAGATTTCTGCTCAAAAACACATGAGAGTTGTGGAAATAAAATGATTTTAAGGATTTCAGCAATGTTGACACAAAATACCTCTAGTAAAAGTATTTCTCGACAAAACTGCGCACATTGAGTACCAATAAAATATATATTTTCAAAAATAACTTTCTATTTCTTTTACACACACACACACACACACACACACACACACACACACACACACACACACACACACACAGACACACATATATATGTATGTATGAATGCATGAATATATATATATATATATATATATATATATATATATATATATATATATATATATAAGTACAATACAGAGTCAGCGACGTTTGGCATGGGCAACAAACTGATAGACGCCGTCGACTTTTCTCTGTGGTATCTAAAATTGACAAAAATAGTAAACCACATAGATAGATAGATAGATAGATAGATAGATAGAATGTTTACTCACCCCTTTTGTGACTATTCACTCATAGCAATTTCATGTACTTAAAAAAAATGCAAGCATCGGTGAGATTTATACATCAAGTTTCATCTTGATGTATTTTTAAGTACATAAAACTGGCTGTTATATATATATATATATATATATATATATATATATATATAATATATATATATATATATATATATATATATATATATGGGGGGTGTATTTTGCATATTAATAAAAAAAAGAGTGCTCAGTATTGTTGAAAATGCGTATATAGATCTACAAAGTCTCGGAACCGGCGGCACTTAATGACTGTTTTTCGTTTAAGCGACCATCCAATCATGATATATATATATATATATATATATATATATATATATATATATATATATATATATATATATATATTCTAATTTTAGATTTCAATCTTTAACCTATGCCTATGTACGATAAAATGGTATTTAGTTTTAGATATTCTCAATCATGGACAAAAATTTAAACTCAATTTTGAAGTTCCATTGATATATAGTTGTTATCTATTTTGACAAATCAGACATTAGACACTCAGTGAGAAACGTAGTGCCTTACAATGGTTAGCAATGTATAGGTTGCGAAGGGCACAATGGTATAGATAGTAGGTGTACGACCTCGTTTTTGAGTAAAACATTGCATTCGTTCAGAAAAGTCAAATTAGTTTTCAGATTGACCTCGACTTACGACCTTGGTACTTACGACGATTCACACATACGACCGTGACAAAAAAACAGGTAAATTATTTTGTTCGGCTGATTGTAGGAACGGCTGCTAGTCCTCCACGTGCCATGCCCGTTCACTCATGCATCTACCTTGTCTCACTTACAATCGTTCTGCACACGGTTTAATTTTCTACTGTAAATATTTGTGTATAACGCGCACTCCAAATTTTGAATAAGGAAACTCTAGAAAAAAAATTCCCGAATATAATACGCCCTTTTTAAAATTCATAGCAAATAAATTTAACATTTGTTTAACTTTTTATCTGTTCGTATTAACTAAAAATAAGAATTTATGCTGTTAACGTTTTGTCTTAAAAATGAAAATATGCACAATATTTAGAGTAAACAGACGGTCATATTCACAGAAAAAGGCAACATACTTATGGCGAAAATAAACTCTGATAAAGAGAAAAAATTATGAACAAATACACTTTCCAGTGGATATTTCTCTGTAACGGAGAAAAAAACATATTAGTGTTGACTAAGAATCTTATTTACTTTCCGTCATTTTGTCCCGAATATGGTGAGACATTGGGCCAAATAAAAAGTTTCTTATCTTGTTTTCGTGTATGATGCGCACCCCTTAACTTATGGGCAGAAAATCTAGAAAAATAGAGCGTCTCACACTGAAATAATAACGGTATTTGGAAAAAAATTTGTGAAGACACGAGATGTCGACTAAAAGTGAAATACCTTCATTAGATTAGATTCACTAGATTAGCCAAGAAGGAAAGACAAGCAATTAATTTGATTGATTGATTTTTACGAAATGTCAACCTGTTTAGGGTTATTTTATACTTCAAGTTTAGGAAATTGCGTTCATAGAACGCTTATATTTACATTTTTTGTGTAGTTATTTCTTTTATTTTTCTCCATGAGCATATCGAATATGAATAATTTTAAATAGATCTATATGACCAATAGATAGGAGCCTTACATGTATCATCACTCTGGATTAGAGTGGACCTGGGAGTAATGGCAATGAAGAGGCATATAACATCCCGGAGCTTCAAAACTGGAGCCTCACCATCAGACGCCATTTAGTGTTGTACTCGGAGCACTACATTTTTGGAAGGGGCTTTAATCCTCTTTATGGGATATAGTCAGCGTGTTTTTAGCCTTGACGACAGAGCGGTTAACAGTCCAAGTTATGACTAAATCGACTTAGTACTGATCTGTCAGAGTCTAAACCGGCATTAAGATGTCAACTATGTGTACATATCAAAGCAAGTAAATTCAAGATTTCTAATCCTTCAATGCCAGTCAAGGCACGGGACAACGGAGTTTATCATTTGAAAACGAGAAGAATCAAAAGGTTAAAAAAGGCGACGTCTATATCGAATAACAAACTGTTTGTTATATCTTCGTTGTTACTGAAGAAGCCGTTTATCCATTTTAAAGCGGCGTGGAAAGGCCCGACAGAGGTAATTGCTATATCAATTGCACTAGTGGGGAAAAAAGAGGCTGAACGAATCAACAGCTGCTGCTGGATACACAATGGCTCGCTTTATACACTGCTATTACCGTCCCCAAAAGAAAGGACAAATTCATTAGCCAATCAGCGTTAGTTTTATGAAAGAGTTTGAACGACTGGTTTATTTGGAACCAATCAAAAATGTTTTAAAAAGAGTGTTGAACTGTTCGAATAAGTCATGAATAAAAGCATAACTGAATCTTCCTTTTGCTTTCAAAATTAATAACAGGACGAACTCAGTTATTCCTACTACATATATAACTAATTCTAATACTAATATTACTCCTTATAAAACCTCGACTACTACTACAGCTATGATGTCAATATTGCCGGTTGAATTAGTTTTTAACAACAACAAGTAACAAAAAAGTTGGTGACCATAGTCGAGGGTGATCAGAAGGCTCCCGTTTCAATAGCTACCACACCGAGGTGTATGGAGGGCGTTACTTCTTCTCCTGGATTGCTCCACTTTACCCTTGATACGTAACTTATATTGTTGAATATTAAGCAAGGAGGTATCGAGTACCATTTTAAAGTCTTTGGTATGACGTGACGTGGGATTGAACCCAGGTTTCCCGGACCATTCGCGAACACGTTACCCACTAGGCCAATAAAAACAACAATAAACACATAGAATGCATATAATTACTATCTCCCCACCCACACAAAGTCTTGGGTAAAACTCGGTAAAGGATAATAATAATAATAATAATAATAATAATAATAATAATACGCAACAAAACAAATGTAGGTTATGTCGTAATGGAGACGAAACGATTAATCACATAATAAGTGAATGCAGCAAATTAGCACAGAAAGAGAATAAGACTAGGTAGGTCTGGGTAGGCAAAGTGATCCACTGAGAATTGTGCTAGAAATTTAAATTTGTTCATACGAACAATTGGTATATGTACACCGCAGCATTTGAGAGGTTCAAACTCCTCTGGGATTTTGAGATACAAATGGATCACCTAATCTCGCGGCCAGACGACCTGACCTTATAATAATAAAAAAAAATGAACTGGCAGAATTGTGGACTTTGCTGTCCTGGTTGACCACAGAGTAAAATTGAAAGAAAGTGAAAAAAATAATATATACCTCGATCTTGCTACGAATTGAAAAAACTGTGGGATATTAAAGCGACGATTATACCAATTGTATATAAGTGGTGCTTTTAGTGAAAAACTCTCAAGGAATAATAATAATAATAATAATAATAATAATAGTTAAACAAGGATATTGAGAAATTTGCTAGAACGCTGGAGAGATTTGAGAAAAACTCAACAAAATCATAACTTAGAAGTGAAAGAGCAAATGATAATACAAATGGTAATACGAAAAACGAAAAGAAAGATAGGTACTTGGATCTTGCAAAGAAATTGAAAAAACTGTGGAATATGAAAGTGACGATGATGCCACTTGTAATTGGTGCTCTTGGTACAGTCACTCAAAAGATAAGTACAGGGACTGGAGGACTCGGAAATAAGAGGACAATTGGAGGCCATCTAAATTACTTTATTACTGAGATCGACCAGAACATTGAAAAGAGTCCTGGGGACTTGAGGAGACATGCTGTCTCTCAAATTCCAACGAGAAACCATCGGCTAACGCAGGTGAGAAAACCTTACCAAAGATCAATTGTAATGATTATAGCAAATATAGGTTATGTGGTGATCGAGACAAAAAGAGTATAAACTACACACGGATGGATGGGAAAAGTGATCCACTGAGAATTGTGCTAGGAATTTAAATTTTACCATACGAATAAGTGGTATATGCACAATTCAGAATTCCCGAGGCAAGCATACACCTGGACTCGCTTAGAGCAACACTCAAGAAAATGCCAAATTGGAAAACGCCAGGTCACTGGTTTAGAAAAAAATTGTCCATCCTCGACAGACGGGCCTTGTAACTGAGTAGATGTCAACAAAAAGCAAGCATACTCGAAAGGATGACGAAAGAAAAACAAACCTAATCTAAAAATACCACTAACCCCACCCAAAAAGAAATTGTCATCCCAAGCAACTATAAACCGATAATGTGTTTATCTACGATATAGAAAATCTTTATAATATTAGAAATCTTTTACTCGCTCATATGCTGGGAATTTTTTTCCGGAAGAACAAAAAAGGGACAATAAAAAAAAGGACTTACTATGTATAGATCCTCAAAGTAGCCAAAACAAGACGGAAGAATGGAGCCACTGAATGGATTGAGAAGAATACCTATGATATGGTCCTGCAAATTTGGATAATAGAGTGTCTGAAAATACACAAAATATCCAAAAACATCGTAAACTTCATCACGAGTATCAAGGAAAATTGGAGGGTGGAATTGATGATAGAAAGACAAACCTCAACAAAGGTAAAAATCCAATGAGGCATCTTCCAAAGAAACTCGCTTTCACCACAGCTTTTCCATACAGCTTCGATACGTACTAAGTAAATGCATGAAGGGGCTACAAAAATAACAATTCACAAAAATGTTTGGTTTGGTTTCGTTTGACTTTATGGCGTATCAACCATTGTAAAATACTTCTATTTCAAACAATTCAGTTTAGCATAAGCTCACAGTTTACTTCTATTTGACCCATAGATAGGACCCTATCAAGTGCTACCACTCCGGGCCAGAGTGCATCAGGAAGCGACGGCAATAAAGGGGTACTCCGCATTCCCCAAAGCTCCTGCATTACTGGAACTTCACCATCAGATTGTTTATTGTCATATCCAGGACACTCGTTGGAGGAGTTTCACCTCTCTGCAGAGATGCTGTTGGTGTATTCTTCTGTCCCAGCCGACAGGACCGTCACAAAAAAATGATAGATCATCTTATGTACATTGATGATGTAAAATTATTTTCAAAAAATGAAAAAGAACAGGAAACTCTGTTAGCGATGATATAGCAAAGGAATTTGACATTGAAAAATGTGTCATGCTCATAATGAAAAGTGAGAAATGACAAAGAGCGGAAGGAAAAAAAATCAGTAAAGCATTAAAACGTTTGAAACTAACGAAAATTACAAGTACTTAGGAATAGTGGAAGCAGACACCATCAAAGAAGCGGAGATGAAGAAAAGAATATGTCAGAAGAACGAGAAAGATCCTTAAAAACAAGCTTTATAAGAGAAATCTCATCATAGGGATATACACTTAAGGAGTGTCTTTTTTTGTATGTATTTACTAACCCTCCACACGAATAGGATGAAACATGAGGTCAATTTTTAAGCAGTATTTAGAAGGTTTGATTGAGAGTTTTCCTTTTCTTAGACCGATGGCAATATCAAGGTTAAATAAACCCGTCAGCCCTACTATTTTACCCCTAGTGAATTCATACCATTCCCGAGAGTATTAGAGTTAAGTGAAATGCAAACAGTCTCGTCCAAGATTTGAATTCTAGTCCACGTGTCTATGTCCTACGATGATTACATTTACATAACGGGCACCTCCTTTGTTAGATACTCAGGACCATTTTAAAAATGGACCTGGGGGGAAATCAGACAAATCGATCCAAGGACAAGAAAGTTTATTACTATGCACAAGACGTTACATCTGATATTTACATCTGATGATATAGGCAGACTGTAAGTGTCAAGAAAAGGAGGAAGAGGACTCGGCAACATTGAGCCATCAACACAAGTACTCAAGGACAGCATTAAAAAGAGCCAAGAAAGATTAAATACGGCAGCCAATATCAGCATTGTCAATATATGTACAGACAGAAAAACTACAAAAACGATCAAACAGAAATGGGAGATAAAACAGCTGTAAAGATATTTCCAGCAACAAACTAGCTTGTATGGAGATGGTTAAAAAAGAGAAACCTCTTGAGAAAAACTAAATCTCTACTAATAACAGATCAAAATAACGCCACAAGGACCAATTAAGCTTGGTTTGGTTTTATGACCTATTAACTATTATGTGTTTAAGTAACGCACAATGCCAGATCCATTCTTATACATATGAGCAGTTCTATTTCAAACAAATTAGCTTTGCATAAATACAGTTTTTTTGCTTACACACAGTTAAATGATCAAACAGTTCCATTCCAAACAATTCAGTTTAGTGTAAGTACGCTGTTTAGTTCTATATCACCCTATCAGGTGCAACATCTCCAGGCCAGTGTGAACCTGGGAGCGTGGACAATAAAGAAATACTCCGCATTCCATATAGCTTCAGCATTACTTGAGCCTCACCATCATATAGCTTAGTGTCGTATCCAGAACACTCGTTTGGGGAGTCCTATCCCTCTGTTATGTTTTGACCTTCGACCGGCCCAAAAAATGCCATGATGCACCGGAAGGAAGAGACACATTCTAATGGCAGTTAGGAGAGGAAATCGGAAATTGGCTGATGAAATGGGACAAGGTAATTCCCATGGTACACTACAGAGTGATGCACTTGAAGAGAGTGACCTCTGAACTGCATGACAGTTATTTCCGCTTGATGACGATTAAACATTCGATTTCAAAGATCGAGTGGGCGTCGAACGATTATATAACTCAGTTGAGTTCGACGAGCCAGGGGAATTGGGTTCCGGGCAGTTGAGTTGAAGATCGGACGGAGTTATAGATGAAATGTGGTAGGGAAAGCCACATCAGGCCGAAGGGGCCTTTGGGCCCTGATGAGTGGGCCCTAGGCCTCCGGTTGAGCAGCACTAAAGAACGAGAAAGACACAACGTGACGGTCATAACAAGTGGGGTCAAGATATTGCAGTTTATGTTCGATCTCCAGCTCCCTCTCACATGCAACACTTGAACAACCCTTTGGAACCCTTGCAATAAAGTGATAGGTAAAATATAGTTAAAGAAGTCTTCCTGCGTCCTTCCTGCGTCGTTTATCCTGCGTGCGTCTTTTTTCTTGCGTCTTTGTCATTGCGTCTCTCTTAATTATTGTGTCATTGTAATGCTGTAGATGAGTATATAACACCTCTGCATGGATGCAGTCGGTGTATTCTACAGGCCCAGCCGACTGGGCTGTATAAGTAATGTGGTGACAAAGATGAAACGATATATCACATTATAACCGAATGCAGCAAACTAGAAAAAAAGGATTGCAAGACTAGGCATGACTGGGTGGAAAAGTTAATCCACTAGGAATTGTGCCATAGATTTGATTTTTACCATACTACCAAACGGAACATGCACAAGCCAGAATCTATTCTAGAAAATGAAACTCATAGAATCATCTGGGATTTGAGATACAAACGGATCATCTAATCCCGGAGAGAAGATCAGACCTAGTATTAATTAATTAGAACAAAAAAACTTAGTATCCCGTAGATTTTGCCATTAAGACTGATCATACGATAAAAATAAAAGGAAGCGAAAAGATAAACTATTACTGGGAACTTGCCAGAGAACTAAAAAAAGCTGTGAAAATGATAGCAATCGTAGTTGGGAAGTTTGGAACGGTTACGAAATGTTTGGAATAAAGACAGGAGGAAATGGAAATCAGAGGAAGAATTGCGACCCTCCAGACTATAACATAATTGAGATCGGCTTGAATACTGAGAAGAGTCCTGGAGACCTGATGAGATTTGTTGTCCCTCAGACTCTAGTGGAGTATCATCTGCCAACGCTGATGTGAAAATCTTTCAAAGAGTCAAATAATAAAAAAGAACAAAAAAATATTGCTGTAGCGATTAAGGGCAATATCATTAGAAATTAAGGACAAACAGAAAAGCAATAAGAACTCTTAAAAATTCGGAAAAAAAAATAACTATACGGATACTTCAAGTGTCAAACTAACAAAATTGTACATGAAATAACCTAAAGATGGTTAAGCAGGGGAGACCTGAACAGAAAAAACTGAAGTTTTAAAAATGGTAGCACGAAATAATAGTTAAGATCCAATTATTTCAATGCAAAAAATTGAAGAATAGCAAGTGTAGTTTTGTTTGGCTTCAGAGATGAAACAGTTAATTACATTAGCGAATGGAGTAATCTAGCACAAAAGAAGTGCAAGAGTAAGCACGACTGGGTGGGAAAGGTGATCCCTTGGGAATTGTACAAAAGATTTAAGTTTGATCATGCTGACAAGTGGTATACGCATAAACCACAAAATAAATGCGTAAGATTTTTCAGGACTTTAAGATACAAACAGGTTAACACATCCCAACCAGAAGATCAGGCTTAGTGTTAATTCAATAGAAAAAAGAATTTCTTATTCGTGGATTTTGACGCTACCGCTGTCTATTGAGTTAAAATAAAAGAAAACGAAAAATAAACAAATACCTAGATCTTGCCTGAGAGTTAAATATTCTGTGAAACATGAAGGTAATGGTGATGTCACTTGTTGTTTGAGCGCTTGTAACGGTTCCTAAAGGGTTACTCGTATTCAGGAGAGTAAGCTTTCATAAGATATATAATTCTTACTCGATTGGAAGTTGAAAAAATAACAGTGACTTGGAAGAGAACCGGTGATCAGAGCAAGAATGAAGCTATCCAAACAATAACAATGTTCAAATGAAGCAAAATATATAATTATTTAAAAATTTTTTTTAGTCAGATTAGTTCAATTTTTGAAAAAAAAAAAACGCGATAAATCTAAATTTTCATGATTAGCTTTGTTATTCAAGCACTTTTCCATTAAAATTCAGCCCAATATGAGTGAGCAAGAAAAGAAACGACCAAGAATCTATGATTTGCTTAACGCCGAAACCAAGCCAAAAAAAAAAACGAAATTGATTACGCTATATGGGGTGTTTTAGAAAACAAAATTATTGCAACTTCCCATCCAAATATTGGTTTACTTACGACTACTATTGTTCTATTTGAGCCATAGAAAGAGCCCTGCCAGGTGTGGCCTCTCCAGGCCTGAGTAGGTCTGGAAGCGATGGCAATAAAGGAGTACTCCGCATTCCCTAAAGCTCCCTCATTACTGGAGCCTCACCATTAGATGGTTAGTGTCATAACCAGGACACTTTTAGGGGAGTCTTACCCCTCTTCTGCTATACAGTCGGTGCATTCTACAGCCCAAGCCGATTGGGCCAGGTTTTAAGCTTTGACATTTCTTTTAAGGATAAACATCTCTGTTGACAGTTTCACCCGTCATCAGATGACCTTGGTCAAACTTTCCCCTATTTCATTTAATAACCTACCTTTACGAAAATAGCTGCTGGTCTTGTTAGATCATAATATATGGTTTATTGGCAAATTACGTTGATTTATGACAATAAGTTGAATTATAATATCAATTCGTTATATCTTCCACATTATTCTCCTTTTAATAATCAAATTCGATTCTCTAGCGTCATTCTCCGCTGTATTCTTCATCTGTTATGTCCTTATTAAATTCCCTTTCTTTTCTTCTGTCTTTCTTTTACGAAAGAATTTGGTCTCCTCAGATATTTGGAATTCTAAGACTATCTCCTGATCTGTCATTTCATTGCAGCTGATAATTGATGATTCGCTAACGGTTGACAAATATTCCCAACCAAAACGAACCCAAGCTGGAGACTTGAAGAATAAAATTATCAAATGAATCAATCTTTGGAGAAAAAAAAAGAGGAAGTGAATTTTATTGTGGGAAAGCTGAACGTCGCTGAATTTATTCAAGGGTACGAACCGTGGCTCATTTGATTGCGTTGGATAGTTAAAAACAATGTCAACTCACTCAGAGAGCACTACAAGTACCGCGTAACCTAATGCTACCAGCTACATGGCCGAGTGGTTAGTGACTAAACAATGCTCCAGCCGGGCTTGACGGGTGGCTAGAATGAAAAATGCTATCTGTCAAAGGACAGATGAACCGTTTTGTAGTGTCAGTAGGCAGTCAGAAAACACTTACTGTGAAGTGTGAGAAGGACATTTTATTTTTATGAAAGTTTGGATTGGCAACTCAAGGAAACATCCTACCCCAGCTGGTTTGGATTCCATCTAGTCACTGGATCAGAAGTGGATGTCAAGAGGGTGGGTTTGGACTGTTAGGCCTCTAACTCACAAAAAAGAAAAAAAAATAAGTAAAATAAAAATACACTCACCTAATAATAAAAAAAAATGAATGTTTTTTTTTTCATATTGTTTTAAATGGTTGCATTTTTGTTCGTTTGTCGCGTGACTACGGTTACGAAGGTGGCGTGAACGCTGTAACGAATTATATGTAATGAGTTCATAACGAATTGCATTTCAGTATTGTAGCGGAGGAGTCTTCCGGGCACTATGATAAAAAGGTTGCTGCTGAAATAGGTTATTGAATAAAACACGCAAACATTAAAACAAATAACAGGAGCTTGAGTTGAAACAAATTTTGCCTTTTTATGTACTGATTTATTTATTTATTTATTTTTTGTAAAGCGCAATAGTTTACAAAAGATAAGTTGCTGAAGTATTAATTTTTGTATGGATACAACGTACTTGGATATTTTTCTATTCTTTTAAAGAGCACATAATTTTATCAGTTCCTGATATTACGTAGTGGATAAAACTCGGTTATCGTCGTGAAATTTTGTGACTGATATTTTTCGTTCGGTGTGAAGTGTCATATTTACGAGATCATGATTATCAAAACGCAATTTCTAACTAAGAAAGAGGCTTCCATTTAATACTTTGTCGGTAGTAAACGTTTCCTGGGACCTTTTAATAAAATGATCAGATCCTTTCAAAACGAAAAAATTATCGAAATAATAAAAGAACTGGCTTTCTTTTATCAAGGATCTTCTAGACCACTAAGGAGTGTACATTACCTCTTCTTTGCCATTACTTACATGTCGACACTAAGCTGTGGTCGTAGTACCTGTTAAGAACCCATAATTGAAAATTATTTGTATTTGATAATAATACGTAAAACCATAAAACAATAAACAGATTATTATCAAATAAAATTAACGTTAGACAAGAATACTAGAAAATATTTAACTGAGAATGTATTATTTGCATTAAGAATAGTTACTTGAAGCTATAATTGTTTACTAAGGATTATTATTATCTGTCACTTGAAATCATATAATTGCTTGGATGCGCTAGTGGAGCAATGGTAAGCGTCGTAGAAAATGGACTTGATGATACGAGTTCAAATCCTGGACAAAGCTGTTTGTATTTCACATTGAGTTAATAAGTAAAAAACTTGAAAAATAACTTGAAAAACTTAGGCATCAAACTATTCTTCTTTCAGCTATGGAGAAATAATAGGGCAAAAAACTCTATAACTATGTAATGGCAACCAGTCTAGGAGAAGGAAAACTCTGAATGTATACCTGTTAAACTCCATTTAAAAATTGACGTTATGTCGCATCTTGTTCGTACGGAGGGGTTGGGTATATACATTACTTGCAAACTTTTGGCGATTGATGGGAATAATTGGAACTACATAACAATGTAACCAAGTGATCTTATTTAATAGGAATTGTAACTCTAAACCATTAAACAGAGACAAAACACTGTAATTAAAAAAAAAAAAACAAAAAAAAAAAAACAAAAGCAAAAACCAGTGGAACATTGGAAATGTAGTTAATTTAATCGAACATTTACAAATGAATCAAGTTTTGACCATAAATAATCTTTAAAGAGTTGATATCCTGTAAAAACAAGAAAAGCAAACCAAATCAAACAAAGAATTCGTTTAGTACAATTTCCTGTCAGTTGAATCATATCAGAAAGTGTTTGGGGTCTCTTTCGATGGATATTTTAGTTATTAGCTCAGCCCACAAGAGCACGTGATTAGGACACTCAGATTGGTTTAGATTCTTTTTTTAAGTTGTAGGAAGATACACTCATAGATGGCAGGTCAGGGATTGTTCGCGGACAGAGAGTACTTGACCGTGAGAGAGTGGATCCGATAGTCAGACCAAAAAACGTTTAACGTTGGCAAATAGTTTAACCATAATCATGTAGAATCATGTTTTAGATAGCGTTTTTTTCATATTTTATATTTACACGCACACACACACACACATGCACACATACACACATATATATATATATATATATATGTGTGTGTGTGTGTGTGTGTGTGTGAATATTTATGCAACGTACTTCAATTAGAAAACGTTGGCATACGTTTTGCTGCATAATGGTTCCCCTATTTTCGCTAGAAGAAAGTAGGTAATTTGATCAGATCTATCATTCCATTCATTTGATTTAACTTACTCTACGTTTCCCGTGACTCAGTGAATATTACACACATTTCTCCAAATCCCTTCTTGAGGAAATTAAAAAAAAACCCTGATTTTCTTCTATTTTAAATAGCTATTTTATATTCGAGCTTCATAATGGTAAGAGGGTTCGCCAATGACCCAGGAGACTGGGTTCAATCTCTGGTCAAGTCATACTCAAGACTCAAAAAATGGTACTTGATGTCTCCTTTCTTAACACCCATCATTATAAGGTGCGTATCAAGGGTAAACTAAAGCATTCCAGTGAAAGGAGTAGCGCCCTTCCCTATACCTCGGTGTAGTAGCTATTGAAAACGGAGCCTTCGGATCGCCCTCGACTACTGCCAGCCAACTTATATATATATATATATATATATATATATATATATACGGTGGATATAGTAAATAGTGGATTTCGTAGCCCGGTTACCAAGTTCGACGTGACTCATACTGACTGATTGACAAACTAATTAATCGTGCGAATGACATTGACACGCTGTAGAAATATAATAAGCGATCCTTCCTCAAGTCAGTGTCACATGTGAACTTGAATGAATACAAATGACTAACAAGCTTAACTTGCACCTAAGGTATCCGCTTATAAGTTGAGCATGCAATCCCGTTGTACGAGGCGAACAGAAGGCTCATTTAAAGGTTATTTTTCACGCGTTTTTTGTTGTGGTTAATAACGTCTACTGACATCGGCATAAAAACACATACACTCATGCGCACACACACATATACACACATGCACACACACACACACATATACAGACATATATATATATATATATATATACATACACACGCGTGCGCACACACACACACACACACACACACACACATACATACACAAACAAAACAAATAAAAAAATAACCTTCGCGTTGGACATTTTAAAGAATAAAAATTGGCACATACTTCAGTGGACAAAGCAAATTGGTGAATAACATGACCTCAAAATTTCAACCTAGAATGACGGCATTGATTAATATAGCCACGTGTATAATTCTTTACATCGAAAGTGAACGATATTTGTTTAAATATTTACATGATCAAAAGCTTTCATAAGCAGTTCTATTGGTGAGGCTTAGTCAATGTATCCCTTAGAGAGAGGTAAGAACCTCCTAAAAATAATTGGGTATCCTGTGTACGACACTAAACAACGTTTGATAATCAGGTTTGTTTCATTGTTTAATGGCATATCAACCTTTGTAGGTTATTTAATGCCAAAGCCATTCTCATAGAAGAACAGTAGTGGTACTATCTAACCCATAGCTGGGAGGATAAGGGGGTTCATACCTTTCCCAAGGGTATTTGCCCGAAAGTGAACGTAATAGCGTGACTGGAGTACGAACTCGCGTACTACGATTCCGCAGTCCATCGCTTTAACGAGCACCCCACTGATAATCAGGCTCTAGTTTAGAGATATGCTGAGCGTAGAGTTACCCCTTACATTCATTAATCCTAGGTTTACTATGATCAATAGTCGTAGTGCCTATTAATAGAGTTCCATCTATATGTTTAAAAATTCGACATGAAACACTTGAAGAAATCTAAAGGACATATCGACCGAAACGTTGTGCGTATAACACTGAAGATGAAGACAATAGTCTGAATATTCTAAGTGATAAAAATTACACAAAAGTGTCAACAAACAATGATTGTGTTTGGATTTTTGATTTATGGCATATCAGTCATTATTGTATATTTAATGCCAAAGTAATCCTTGTAAACAAACAGCATTGATACGATTTAACCAATTGCTAGCAAATAAGAGATTTTAATACCTTTTCCAAGGATATAACTCTAAAAGTGAACGTAATTATGCGATAGAATTCGAACCCGCTTACTTCAAGAGTGTACACCAGTAATTTAGCTATTACGAAGCGAGAACTTTCCACATACAATGAACATAATTCACTAATCTCTAGGCATATAATAATAAATATTTTTTTCAACTTCTAATAATTTTTTTTATTCTTGATTTTTTTAAATTCCTAAATTTAATAAAACAGACTAACGTCTGTAATTATAATTTCGGTCATCAAAAATTAGGGCGAGGAGTCTGAAAATAAATAATTTTCAGTTGCTTATGAAAAAATCTAAAGAGAATTCATGAGTATTCAATTCTCTATAGAAACAGGATGGGTTGATTAAAAATTAAGCAAAAATTCTTTGGAAGTGTGGATCGATTTTACAAGATGTATGTATATCATCGATATCCCCCTCTCTGTCACTATATATATATATATATATATATATATATATATATATATATATATTTCATGAAGAAAAAAACACAAACCGGTCACATTAGGATTATAAATTTATTTCCATCCTGTTTTGTGTTTTTGATGAAATCAAAAAACACGAAAAAAAATTAATAGGACTTCTTCAGATCTAATGGATAAAATAAATCAGATATAAATTTAGTTCCATCCTGTTATGTATTTTTGGAAATAAATTTATCATAATAAATTAATAATAATAAAATAAATTTAAATAATCAAAAACACATAACAGGATGGAAATAAATTTATAATATCTGATTTATTTCATTCATAAGATCTGAAGATGTCCTGTTAATTCTTTTTCTTCGTGATTTTGATTTAATCGGGGTTTTGATTTTATCAAAAACACATAACAGGATGGGACTAAATTTATAATACTCTTTACCAGGAAAATTTAAATGCTCGCTTTTGAATAGTTTTCTTGTCCTGATGGAATTACTCCCAACTCCGGTTTAACTGAACCAAATAATACTTATATATATATATATATATATATATATATATATATATATATATATATATATGTGTGTGTGTGTGTGTGTGTGTGTGTGTAACTCATGCATATGTGTTATTATATAATAATTACTCATACATTCAGATGAAGATCTAAAAATATAAAGGTTTAACGATGCCAAATAAATCAATAAATAAAATCATCCACTGAAAACTTTGTAAAATCTCAGTACATTTCATATATATCATCATCATATCGCGCAGGTAGCACGGATATCCCTGACCCTCTCTCGCCACTCCTCCCTATCGTTCATCGCCCTAGGTAGGTCTTCAGGGCAACATCCCGTATCCTCACATAGCTGCTGAATGTACGTTCGTGCTGGTCGTCCTGCTTTTGCGCGGCCATGTGTGGGGATCCATAAGAGTACATCTCTTATGAGTTCATCTCTGCTTCTCCAGCAGTGTCCTGCATGTCTGGTTCGTCTAACTTGAATAGTTTTCGAGATAGGGGGCAGGTGGCCGTACAGTTGGTGTCTTGTGGGGTGTTGCTGCCTGGACTTGTTCAGGATTGCACGCAGCATTCTTGTGTAATTGCCGTCTAGCTTCTTCTCCAGCCGTTTTGTTAGCGTCCATGTAGTGCAGCCATATAGCAGTATCGATGTGACCGCTGCCTAACCTATAAAAAATAGAACTATTAGTCCTTTACTCAAGTTTCACGTATTTCGCACAATCTTCCTTTTGTATATTTTTGTTATTGATTTGTTAATTATATTTTCGTGATGATTTTTAAGCATTTTGTAAAAATCATCAGATTTATCCACTTTTACAAATATGTATGTTTTTTTCATTTTCAAACTTTTCTTTGTGTTTTGTAATTTCTTTTGAGATTAGTCATTACGTTTGTGAATGTTTTTATACTTATTCTGCAATAAAACTATCGATCACTATTTTTAAAGAAAATCTTTTCTTATATATATATATATATATACTACAACAGTGTATGGTTGTCATTATCTCACTTAGCAGGTTTATGTCACACCTAATTCTGTATAATCTGGAGTTGGCTCAATATCGGTGATAGAGTTATTATGTAATAATAAATAAGTGTATATTAGATTTTATATATATTTAATTGCAGGGATGCTTCTCTGTGACCACTGGTTTTATGCCGTCTTTACATGACAATCATCAGGCGTATATATACACATAAAGTTGGCAGCCATTGTACAGGGTGACCTGAAGTCTTCCTTTTTAATAGCTACAGCACCGAGGTGCACTACTTCTTTCCCTGGATTACTCTACTTTACCCTTGATACGTACCTGATTTTGCTGAGTATTAAGCAAGGGGGTATCAACATTT
The DNA here is from genome assembly GCA_963585895.1 of Sepioteuthis lessoniana. NCBI lineage: Eukaryota > Metazoa > Mollusca > Cephalopoda > Myopsida > Loliginidae > Sepioteuthis > Sepioteuthis lessoniana. The sequence goes on along the minus strand of OY757916.1, from coordinate 64,623,427 downwards.
TTTCAGCCTTTAGTATGACTCGACCTGGGATCGAACCCTGGTCTCCCGAGCCATTGGCGAACACTCTACCCTTTAGATAATGGGCTGGTATATATGAGATGGGAAGTAAATGGCCGTTTAACTATTGTTTTGTGGTGTGTTGTTTCAAGAATTTATTTGAAACAGCATATAACATTCTTGTGTGGTTCTCATCTTGCTTTTTTCTCAAAGTTATTGAATAATAGTGATATTGGGTGCCGTTTCGAACAAATCCTTGAAAGAACACCCAACAAAACATCAGCTAAACGACCATTTACTTCCCATCTCACAAACCATCTTTGGAAGACAAAGAATACATGCTGAACACTACTGATAAAGAATGGACAAACTCATGAGCGACGCTCTTTTATGGACTCCTACACATGGACACACCAGTGTTGGTCGAAAAGCAAAAATTAACATTCATCACCTCTGTGCGGACACTGAATATCATTTAGAGAACTGAACAAGTCTGATTGGAATGGATAGAGAGAAAGAGAGACAGAGACAGAGACAGAGAGACAGAGAGAGAGGGGGTAAAGGAATTCGTGCTATCAGCGCGCCTCGATGTTGACTTTAATGCGGAATATATTATGTAGCTTTTAATTCGACAATTTTTAAAAATATCCTGGAATCCTTACCTGTCAAGTGTACTAGTGTCAGATGCAACTCCCCAAGCAGCAATGCAGCCTGAAAACCATACTGCACTTCTTGATGATGAAAATTTTAATAAAGAGCAGCAGGTGTAATTGATCTTAATGGTATGACAATCCGCCTTAGGTTAGGGAATCACATTCGTTATGAATCTATATTCAAACTTTTTGCTAAACTGTTTTAGGAGTTTTTTCTTGGCTCACAATTTTATGATATCAAGTATTCTTATCTAATACAAATAATTTGCACGGTTGTATGACTTCAAATCTTCTTATATAATACTAATTATGATATAATTTCAAGTAATTTTTTTATTGAATGATAGTCATTTGTTTTAACGCAGTTACAGTTTCAAGTAAGTAAGTAATAATAATAATTCAAAGTAAACGATTGTAGCATCAGGGTTTCGTTGTTTAATGGCATATCAAATCATAAAGGGTTATTTAATGCCATGAGGTTATGTAATCGCATTCATTGTACATTCCTACTTACATTTTTTCTGTAAGAGACTATTTTAGCACGCAGTCCTATCAAATAGGAATATATTTTAAACCGACCTATTTGAACCAAAGATAGGAGTCTAACAGGTACTTCCACTCCAAGTCGAGTTGGATGTAACGGTTATAAAGGAATATTTTCCAGATCTCCAGAATAAGAGTCACAACCTCAAATGCAATTTTGTGTCATACCTAGGGCACCCTATTTTGGACGAAGTGGGGTCTTACCTCTCCAAAGTAACTAATAATTATTCTTGGTAAACAATTATAGCTTCAATACTTCCGAATACAAATCATTTACATTCATATAGCATCAAATATTCCAAATGAATATGAATAATTTACAAACTATATGACCCATACATTTGACCATAACAGCTATTACCATTCCAGCTCAGAGTGGACTTGGGAGTAATGGCAATCATGAGTTACTCCATATTCCCCAGATCTCTCAAACTGAATCTTTGTAATCAGACGCTCACGACACAATTTTTCGAAAGGTGTTTTTACTCTTCATTAGGGGATACAGAGCGTATTCAAAGTCTCGTCTTCGAAGTCAGCTGGGGCTGTAGAATACACCGACTGCATCTCTGCAGAGGTGTAAAACACCCGCTCAACGTGAATCCTAGATATGACATTAAACTATTAATTGATGAGGCTCCAGTAATGCTTTGAAGAATGCAGAGTACTCATTCATTGCCATCGTTCCCTGTTCCAGTCTAGTCGGATTGGTAATGTCCTATCAATGGGTCAAAGATAACTATTGGACAATTAAACTGAGTGCCAGCAAATGACTTATGCTAAATTGAATTGTTTAAAATAGAACAGTTTGATCATTTAACAATATGTAAACAAATGACTGATATATAATTGAATTGTTAGTGATTCGTTGCAATACTTGGAACCATTTAACTTTGTTGGCTTAGGCTAAATGAAATTGTTTGAAATAGAACTACCTGATCATTTAACTGTAAATATCTACAAATTGTATTTACAAATCACATATCTAACATTTATACAGAAACATGAATTGGCATCAAATAACCAACAATGGTTGATATGCAATAAAACTCAACGAAATAAACAACGGACCAGTCGGCTGGGGCCGTAGAATACACCTACTGCATTTCTGCAGAGGGGTAAGACTCTTCTAATGAGTGTCCCGGATATGACACTAAACAATCTGATTGTGAACCTCCCGTAATGCTGAAGCTTTGGCGAATGCGGAGTACCCCTTTATTGCCATCGCTCCCAGACCCAGTCTGGCCCGGAGTAGTTGCTCCTAATAGGGTCCTATCTATGAGTCAAATAGAACTAAACAGTGTAATTACACTAAATGGAACTGTTTGAAATTTACTGTTTTTAGATTTAACTGTGTGTAAACGCAAAAACTGTACTTATGTTAAACTGAATTGCTTGAAAGAGAACTTTTTTGACATTCAACTGTGTAAACAAAACTGTACTTATAAAAGTATTGTAAAGTTGGCAACCGTAGTTGAGAGGGACCTGAAGGCTCCCTTTTCAATAGCTACAACACCGAGGGGCGGGCGCTACTCCATTCCCAGGATTGCTTCACTTTACCCTTGATCCTTACCTTATAATGCTGAGTGTTAAGCAAGGTGGCATCAAGTAGCATTTTTTGAGTCTTTGGTATGACTCGACAAGGGATTGAACCCCGGTCTCCAGGACCATTGGCGAAATTCGACGTTAAATGACCCGAAAAGGGGTGATACGTCGTAAAACAAAACAACCAACAAACAAATCAAGCAAACAAACAAAATTTTGCCCACAGGCCGAGCAGACTTATTTGCCTCGGATTTTTCGAAAAAACAATCGTTACCAATGGAATTAAATACAGCAACATTTATTTCAAAAATATGTATATATCTAAAAACATAAAGATTTTCATAAAATATCATCCACTTTTTCATCCAGTCAATAGGATACTTCGCATCGTAAATATCTCAGAAAGACTAACATTACCTTTTTCTTAAACTGAGCTGGACTGTTCGTCTGTTTTGTTCTGTTGTTAATTTTTCATTTCTTAACCTTCTAACGTCAGCTTGTTATTTTGTTTTAAGTGGACACTTCAAGTGCCGGCAATCGACCCAGACAGGCGATTTATATTTGGAGAAGTCATCACACGAGGCTAAAAATAACACTTCTACCCGCCCGGGTGCGCGCGCACACACACACACACACACACACACACACACACAAACACACACGATTCTTTTATATCCATTTGCTTTTCTTTTTGTAAACCTTCAAATGCACAAACACGTGTACGCCTTTCACATTCAACAAGGAAACGCCTCTTTACGCGCTCACAGTCGGTTTTCATAAGGCGTTGGGGTTTACACTCGGTAAGCCAGTAAGCGCTCATAAACACCCAAATGTATAAACAGTTTTTTATGAGCTGATTTCTTAAGAATTTCTCATGAACGTGAATTTGAAAAGCAACAATCAATATTATTGAACAGTTGTGGATACGATACTGACGGTGGATCTATCTATCTATCTATCATACATATATACATACAAACACGGATGCGCGCGCGCGCAAACACACACACACACACACACACACACACAATGGCCCAGGAGACTGGGGTTCAATCTCAGGTCGAGTCATACAAAAGACTCAAGCAATGGTACTTGATTCCACCTTGTTTAACACTCAGCATTAGAAGGGACGTATCAAGGGTAAAGTGTAGCAATCCAGGGAAAGAAATGGCAATCTTCGGTATTGCTAATGAAAAAGAAACCTTGAAAAAGATTATCAACTTTACTTTTTTATATATGAACTAAAACCAATTAAAATCTAATCTTTTTCGGTTTATTCCATAACTCGTAGATAGAGAAAATAAAAATATAAAAAATATTTTCTATTTCGATATCAAAGTAAATATATAAAACTCATAATTATGGAATAAATCTAGGAAGGTGAGATTTTAATAGTTTTTAGTTTGCTTTTTTACTTCTCTGCTGGCCGGCAAACAACCGTTTTTTAACGATTGTTTTTTCTCATCTGTTGTATATATATATATATATATATATATAGTCATCTAGAGACAGATTGTTACGTTGTATTACAACTCTTCAGTGTGGCTTGACGTCAGGAACCCGCCTAACTTTACGCTATACTCAGTATCTTACCGCTCAGCCATTAGGCGACCTACTTCAGCTTGGGAATTAGAAACAATTATGTATCAGCTTTCGTTTGTTTACATTTTGTGCTTTCGGATATTCGTTAGAAGACAAAGACTCTTGTTAGAATGGTATATGTACAGTGTCAATGTGTCATTTTTACTAATGCGATCAACTAATCAAGTAATTGATATTGACGGGGGTCGTCAAAAGTTCTAAGCTTCACTCAGATTTTAAATATGACAAATTTGTATGGATCTCACCTTCACAGAAATAAAGACAAATCTGAATAAGATGGCTCCTCTTTTTCGGAGAGGCTTATAAATTTTTAAACGACCCTTATACATACACATACGCATACACACACACACACACACACACACACACACATATATATATATATGATGAGAGTGTTGGTCGTCAGTAAATCACTATGTGGTTATTTGTCGAACCAAGTGCAATATAATATGGAGAGTGCTCAAAGTTTATGATAGAGCTATAATAATAATAATAATAATAATAATAATAAATAAATATATATCATATACATATTTAATCCATGGAAAATATTTTTCTGCAACCTAAGGTTTCTTGAAGTTTATAACAAAACAGAAAAATATTTTCCATGGATTAAATATATATATGATATATATTTATTTATTATCATTATTATATATATATATATATATATATATATATATATATATATATATATATATGTATATTTAGGCAGCATTTCTTCGTTAATGCAAATTTGATTAAACATAATAGACATTTTATGTCTACATATTTTCTTCTGGATCCGTTCGAATTCCCGTATTATCTTTATCGTATTCGGGGGGAATTGATTTATGTATTGTCCATAGTTGTATGTATCCCTAGTACTTTCTGCCCGACTTTGGGCCATCATTAAATGTAGCTCAGCATTTAAAAAACATTCATGCCCAACAACACAACAACGAAAAATTCTCACCGACAACAGAACAATATTAGAACATCAAAATAATAAACAAAAACTTCAGATTCTCAAAGCACTACATATTAGAAACCTGCAACCAACACTCAATAGAATTAATTTTCGAATCAGTGCTAATGTACTTAAATGTCTTTAGCTACTGGCACTAATTATAGAATTACATTTAAAAGCAAACGCCATAATCTTCAACGGCAAAAACGCCCTTACACAGTAGTAATATGCTAAAACAAAAGTTACATCACTTTTGTAATAGATCCTCCCTGATGATGGCCCAAAGTCGGGCAGAAAGTACTAGGGATACATACAACTATGGACAATACATAAATCAATTCCCCCCGAATACGATAAAAGTAATACGGGAATTCGTACGGATCCAGAAGAAAATATGTAGACATAAAATGTCTATTATGTTTAATGAAATTTGCATATATATATATATATATATATATATATATATAAATATATGCAAACCGGATCATGTGGACGATTTTGACAAAAGAAGTAAATCTTATTCATTAAAAACCGCGAGAAGAATAAAATTAGTTTTAAAAAATTTATTTAAAAAATTCAAATTAAATTAATTCGTACCTTATCTACCAAACAACCAACTTCTCTTATGTCTAGAAACATTTACTATATATATTTATACGTGCGTGCACGCACGTGTGTGTGTAAAAAGAAGTGACAAAAAAACGAAGAGAAAAATCTGTATCAGTCTCAGAAAAATTTGAAAATCTAATAAATAGTCAGTATTTGTCTACAGCAGTGTTTTTTTTTGTGGGGAGGGGGTCGCAGACGGTGACGAAGTTTAATAGTTGAAGTCACCTTCCTAGGTTTGACCGACAGCATCTCCACGAAAACTTCGTTGGGAACAGGATGTTATGAACAAATCAATTTATATACAAACAGACGAGATAGATAATTTGTGTGATAAACAGAATTTTATATATATATATATGTGTATATATATATATATATATATATATATATTAGGACACACAAAGCCGGATCGGTGACAGTGCTGACTTATCACTCGTTGCGTATTGTAAAGCAGACCATTAAGTAAACAAATAAAAATAAAACGTATACAGAGATCTCCAAACTCTGTGTCAGTAAGTCTCATTGTTGTTATCCGAAAGTGGCCCAGACATGGTTACCCTTATACCTTATAAAAGAAAAAAATGAAATAGGTATTAAAATGAAAAAAATAAATAAGTAAATAACTAATCGGCTGGACAATGAGAAGATGGCGGCCAACAATGGTCAACTTGATAATGGTACAGAGAGCACGGTGGCCCGCGGATTACCGTGGACAGGTTTTGTCAGAGGAAGGCGAGAGAAAAGGCAACTGCCAGGTGTCTGGTTACCGTTCTTATTGTTCGACTAGTGACTTTAATTCCAGAGTCAAGGTAAAAAAAAAAAAAGCGTAGGGTGAAGTCTGTTCGGACACCATGCAGAGACAGTTTTTCCGTTACCGCCATGGTACTTTCTTTGGTCTTTATTTCCACTTTTGCTTGTATTTCCTTTTATCTTTCTTCTTCATTTCTTTTTCTTTGTTTTTTCTGTCTGTATCTTTTAATTATTTTTTTAATGCGTGTTCTCTCTCTCTCTCTCTCTCTCTCTCTCTCTCTCTCTCTCTCTTTTCTCTCTCGGTCACACATTTTTTCTGACTTTATTCATTCACCATATTTTTTTTTAGTTTATTTCTTTTAGGTTTTGCGTTTCTCTCTCTCTCTCTCTCTCTCTCTCTCTTTCTCTCATTTCGTTAATTTCTTTTCTGTTCTCGTTTTTATTTACAATTTTGGCTGTAGTTTTCTTTTATCTTTCATTTTCATTTTTTTCTTTTCATTTGTCTATTTTTAAACTGATTTTTTTGTTTATTTTTTCTTTTCTTTATTTTTTCTTTGTCTTTCTTTTAAGTTTCTTTGCCCCCCACTCTCTTTCTTTCTTTTCTGTTTTCAATATTTCCGGATATTTTCTTTTATCTTTTTTAATGTTGCTTTTCTTTCTTTATTTATTTCTTTATTTCTTTATTTATTTATTTCCAATTTTATTTGTATTTTCTTTTATCTTTATTCTTCATTTTTTTCTTTTTATTTGTCTGTATTTTGTAACAATTTTTTAAAGTTTAGGTCTTTCTTTCTTTTTTGATTCTTTTTACCTTTCTCCAATCGCCCTCTCTCTTTCAATCTTTCTCTCTCTTTCTTATTTCCATCATTCTGTATTTTTCTTTAGTTTTATTTTTCTCTTTTTAATTCTGCGTTTGTTTCTAACGCTCTTTCTTTCTTTCTTTCTTTCTTTCTTTTTCTAATTTTGGTTGTATTTTGATCAATCTTTCTTCCTTTCTTTTTCTTTTTTTATTTGTCTGGTTTTTCTTTAGTTTTGTTTTCCTCTTTTTTTAATTTTTTTGTTTTTCTTTCTTTCTTTCTTTCGTTTCATTTCCAATTTGTTTACATTAATCTTTTTCTTTTCTTTCATTTCTTTTTTTTTCTTTGTCTTTCTTTGTCGGTTTTTTTTCCTTTACAATTTTCGTTCTTTTACTTATTAAGAATTTTACTTTAATTCACGTTTTCTATTCCCCCACCATGTACACAATCTCTCTGTCTGTCTCTGCCTCTCTCTGTCTCTGTCTCTCTGTCTCTCTCTCTCGCACACACACACACACACACACACACACACACACACACACACACACACACACTTTCTCATTTATTCGTTTATAAGTTTTCTTCATCTTTTCGCTTGTATTTTTTTGCTTTTCTTTGTTTTCCATTTTTTTCTTTCTTCTGTTCCAGTCAGTAATGTTTTCCGATTTTAAGTTTACTTTCTTTCTATCTTTCTTTCTTTTCATTTCTTTATTTCTTTAAAACATTTTAACATTCTTAATTTCTTTATTCATTTATTTCACACCCATGTCTTAAGTATTGTCCTTTGTTTCTGTCTTTCTTTTGTTCATCTATTTCGAATCCTTTCTTTCTTTCTTTCTTTCTTTCTTTCTTTCTTTCTTTCTTTTGTTCATCTCTTTCGACTCAAACTTATCTTTCTTTCTTTTATTTCGAATCAAACATTTCTTTCTTTCTTTTTTGTTCATTTATTTCGAATCAAATCTTTCTTTCTTTCTTTCTTTCTTTTGTTGTCTTTTATTTATTAATTTCTTTAAAATATTTTTCTCTGGTAATATTCCTTGTGCCTTTATTCATTTATTTAAGTATTGCCTTTGGTTTGTTTGTTTCTTTCTTTTTTGTTTGATTCGTTTTTTTTATAATTTTGATTTTATTTCATTTTATCTTCATTTTTCTTTTAAATTTGTGTCTTTTCTTTCTTTGTTGTTGAAAACCTACAAAAAAAGAAAAAGAAAAAAAGAAAACAAAACAAAAAGACAAAGAAAAAAGAAAGAAAAGACTTCTTTAATTTTTGAGTTTCTCCATCTCAGTCTCCTCGTCTCTGTTTCCCTGACTCTATTTTTTCTAGATTTCCCTCGTCTTGATTTTTTTCGGTTATATTTTGCATATGTTTTTCTTTTATCCGTTTCAGTTTTTGCTTTTTTTTTCCTTCTCTCCCAAGCAATTGTATATTTCTATTTTAAACTTCTTTCTTTCTTTCTTTCTTTCTTTCTTACCTTCTTTCTTTTTTTCTTTTCTTTTTTCTTTCTTTCTACCATTTTAAAAATTTCTTACTTTCTGTTTTTTTTCTTTCTTTTTCTCTTTTTTCCTTCTTTAATCTTTCTGAATTTTTTTTTTCAATCTTGGTTTTCTCTTTTTTACGTTTCTATTTTTCTTGCTCTTATTTATTTATTTATTTATTTCGAGATCTTTGTCTTTTTTTAGACTGAAATTTTTAGGCTGAAATCCTTTAGGCTGAAATTTTCCTTTTATTTTGCTTTCTAGATAAGAAAGCAAAAATCTTTTTTGTCTTTTTATTTCTTCTCTCCGAATCAGTAATATTGTCGGATTTTAGTCTTCTTTCTTTCTGTTTGATAGCTTTTATTCATTCTTTGTTGCTCAATTTTTTAGGACCAAAGAAGAAAATACGAGAATCATTAAATAAGTTTCCAGACTTTTTTCGTATGGACACTTTTATTGATAGTTCACACATGAAACTCTAGTACCCTTCGAAGTAATCTCCTACGGCTGCAATGCACTTGTTGTACCGTTCCAACAACTTCTGGAGCGCCCCATGGAAGTCCTCTTGTGTGAGCGTGTTCATGACCTTCGTCACAGCCTCTTTCATCTCCTCAGTTGTCTCATAACGACAGCCTCTGAGCTTAGGGATAACCAAAAGTCTTAGGGGGCAAGGTATGGACTATAGGGAGGCTGAGGAACTGTCTTGATGTCTATCTTGGTCAAATAGTCTGTGACAAGGATGGAGTTGTGGACTGGTGCAATGTCCTGGTGGAAATGCCGCTGACCCGATTTGAAGAGTGCTGGCCTCTTCCGACGGAATCTCTTCCTGAACTCCATTAAAGCCGCAACCTAGTAACCCTAACCCTAATCAACTCTGGTGTTCTGACTTCTTAACTCCTCCCACACCTCTCATCATCCCTCATATACTCCCTGCCTTCCTTATGCCACTCAAAAACTGATGCTCGATTCATACAAGATATTCCAAAAGCAGCCTGAAGCATTCCATACGTTTTTCTGTGGCATTTTTTCCAAGTTTAAAACAGAATTTTATTGCATATCGTTCTTCCTCACGTCCAGATTGCATTTTTGAAATTCACCAACTCTGACAATCTGGCATTAGTAGGGTGTATTCCAATTGCTGTTGTAGCTGTTGATTTGAACCTGAAATGATAAAGATTGGTCAGTCATCTCATAAAATGTATAGCAATAACATACTGAATTATCAAGAGTCTACGGCAATTTTAAATGCCTGTACAAAAAATGTCTGGAAACTGATTAAATGCACCACGTAAGTACTTAGGCTTTTCTTTGCATGACACATATTTGTCTACATCAATCAACTCACTCGAACATACGTAAAGATTTCCTCTTTGTTTCTTGTTAAGAAAATTAATTAATGGGTTCTCCTGCTTTTTATTTTTCAGTGATGTAAAAAAGACAGTGAGTCAGAGAATATAATAAATTTGTTGTGTTTGTCTCTAGAAATGATGTTGAGGGCAAGTATAACAATCTAATGCCAATAATTTGATAGCACTTATATAGTTTCATACAACTAATAATAATAATCCTTACTAAACAATTATAGATTCAAATATATATTGACCCAACCTTTCCGCTACAAGCAGAATGTGACACAAGGTCAATATTTAAACAAAGTAAATTTGGTTTGAATTCGGCAGATTGAATTAGAAATAAAAAAAAAATTTAAATGACGTAAAGAATAGAAATAAAATAAACACGAAATAAAATAAATAAACACAAAAAAATCAATTTCCTTGGATGACTCTGACAGGAAGCACAATCCGCGCATGCCTGAAAAGATGGACTTCCTGACGCCAATAAGAAACTCTTTCTCAGTTCCCTTGATATACCTCAGCTGAGCGGACGCACTTTTTGTTCTCAAAAAACACAGGGGTAAGTAGTAGAGCAGACTGGATTCTTTTGTCGGGGTTAGGCATCCAGTCTAAGAAAAGGAAAACTGGATTTATGGTGTTGAAGTTTTTTTTTTTTTTTTTTTTTTTTTTTGGTGGCGTGTGTTGAAAAATTATGACGTTGGTTAAATGGCCTTTCTTTCTTATCTCTAATCACTTATTTTCTTTTTTATTAAGGTAGAATTATAATAATAGAGCGAAGTATCTCAGTGTTGATCTCTTAAGCTATTAAAAATAAGCTCGATTGTCGGAAATTGATCCGGAAATTTTGCATTTTGCCATTGTTCTTTGGTTCCAATAAATAGCAGATAGTTTTTTTTTGTTCTTCTCTACTATGTGAGATCCAAAAGGAACCGGAAGAGGTGAGTTGATAATTATGCAAATTAAGCTAAGTTACGTGAGTTCGCGTTTCCATATTATTAATAGTGCCAGCCGTTATTTGATAAAATGAAATTACATGGAAAGTTATGACGGATACATTTTATTTTAGCAGTTTCTACACTTAACAGTGAGTTAAGTGGGAATTTGTTTCAATCATTTTAGTTTCACCTAACTTACGATAATTCATTCAACTAATTGTCGAGTACAGAAATCGTTTACCAAATAAGATTTCTTGTTGCGACAAAAAGAAAGAAAGGAAAACAGTCGTCAATGGCATTTAGTTTTTATTGTGCTTAGGATTATGAGGTTAAATTTCCTAACAAGCTTAGAGCTGTGTCAGCCCTATGGCATTCAAATTTATCGAAACTTGTTCAGACTACGGCACGTCACTAGCTAAGTTAAGCGCCATTTTTTGAAGACACCAGATGAGATTTTTGCGAAACATTTATTTGCTACCAAGTAACAGAAATGGGAACTTAAGTTACTTAGATTAATAAGCATATTTTACAATAAGTTCATTCAGTAGCTTTGTAAATTCCTCATTTTGTATTTCCGATCATGTATATAGCCGATTTATTTTTCATCTTTTTCGTTAAAATTCAATAACATGGAATAAATCACTTGTGTTGCATATTGACTCTTGACCAGAGACACACCTTTGTAAATAAGCGGAAGCAGCCTCGTGGTTTATCGGAAGTCGTGGGAGTTAGGAAATGATATAAGAAGATGCCACGTGAGGGCCCGAGGCAGTTGGTGAATTGGAGGCAGTGTGAGTCAATGCTAGCTTGCAGACACTGAGAGCATCCGGCCGAGAAGCAGAAGAAGTGCTAAATGGAGTCTTGAAAAAACAAAACAAAACAAAAAACAAAAAAAAAAAACAGCATGCTATGGTCAAGAGAAGAAGTTGCATTGGTCAATATAGCAGTCTGTCTTTGTCTACCTCCGTCCGTCTGTCTCGCACATACTACAGAGATTTGACCCCTTAGGAAAGAATAAAAAGTCATATTTTCATAAAGAAGTATCATCCTCCATCATCCTTCATCACGCTTTATAACACTTGCTCCAAGCGAGACTTGAAATCGCATCTCTCACAAAAAAATCTTACCATATCAGTGACCAGTAAATTAGAATGTGATTCTTCAACTGTAATTCTTGTTTCCCTATGGATTTTTTTTGTTTCCTGTATTTTTTCTTGTGTTTTTTAAACTTCAAGCCCTGTCAAATTGACAACGTTTTTCAAAACTCACTTGTATAATTTTTGGGCCTCAAAATTGCTGCAGATGTTCTCTGAATGTTAGAAGTAGAAGGAAAAAATATTAGACCACACTGCTAAAAAAGATTTAAGAGTTGTAAAGATGGTGATTTTTTTCCGGGAAATAAATCCCAAAAGTGGATGAGAACTAACTTTTGATCACAATGCTTTAAAATGAAATGTAAAAGAGAACCCAACGATCAGCATTCAAAAAATTTCAGAAGAGCCAGGATTATCAAAAGATACCACAAGTATAGCATTAAAAAGGGTATCTCAATATATAAGAGACCTATGTGACTTCTTATAACTCTACTACTAATAATAATGTGTTCTTTTTTGTTTCAGATTTGAAAATAGTATTCTATAACAACTAATAATCCTCGATCGCAATGTCTTGGACAAGAGAGGAAAAATATTTTGCGTCACTACTAATTTGGAGAAAAAATCATTCAAAACTGTGCAAGCAAAATTTCGCAGGAAGTTCAACTTTCACAAATATCCCCAGAAAAATCAAATTTATTGGTGGATTCATAAATTTCAAGCCTCAGGGTCAGTCAACAACCTCAACGAGAAGGCAGAAAATCCCAGATCTGACCGGAAGTTGATTACAAGATGTCCTGACAATGTGGATGCAGCTTGAGATTCTGTTGGAAGGAGTCCAAAAAAGTTTCTCCGAAGACGTTCCCAAGAGCTTGGTCTTTTACGTGCATTGTTGCAAAGAATCTTAAAGAAGGATCTTTAGCTGTACCTTTACAGAATCTATATCAAGCATAAAGTCACACCAGCTTATATCGAGTTTCTTGTTTCAGTAATAAATCATTATCATATTAATGGGTTGCATTTGTTTTGAGACACCCAGTAAAATCCCTAAAAAATTCAAAAGCGTTAGTATCATTTAAAGATACTACATAAGTAAAGCATTGCATACGCCTGAAAAGCTTTCAGAACAAGGATTATCAAAAATATCATATGTAGAGCATTATATAAGCGTAAAAAAAACAACAACAGAGCCTCAAAAAATAAATAATTAAACACTTTATTTTGATTTATCGCGAATAAGATCAATCTCAAGATCAATCTCTATCAGATCCAAGAACTTAGCTGAACCGAAATATTAGAGCTATAAGTAAGTTGCCAAACTGCAGTCGAGGGTGACCTTTTCAATTGCTACTACACCAAGGTGTAAGGTAGCATGCTACTCCTTCCCTTGATCCACCATTTACCCTTGGTCCGTACCTTATAATGCTGAGTGTTAAGCGAGGAGGCATCAAGTACCATTTTTTGAGTCATTGGTATGCAAAATCCATTTTTATAAACATGAATAATTCTATTTCAAATAACAAGTTTAAGCAAAGTACTCAGTTTAAATGTCAAAAACAGTTCTATTTCAAACAATTCAGTTTAGCATAAGTACACTTCTATTCTCTTAAAACCATTGATAGGACACTAGCAGGTACTACCACTCCGGACCAGAGAGGACCTGGAAGCGATGGCAATGTAGGGGTACTCCGCATTCCCCAAAGCTCCAGCATTTTGAAGTCTCACTATCAGATTGTTTAGTGTCATATCCACGACACTCGTTGGGGGAATTTTATCCTTCTGCCGAGATACCGTATTTACCAACCTCTCCGCTCGGGCAGGATATGACACAAAGTCAATTTTTAAGCGGAGTTTAACAGGTTTTAATTAAGAGTTTTCCTTCTCCTAGACTAGTTGCCTAACCAAGGCTGAAGAACCTAGTCTGCCCTACTATTTACCCATAGATGGAGGGAGAATGATTGGATTCATACCTTTCCCAAGGGTATTAGTGCTATGTGAAATGCAATCAGTCAGGTCCAGGATTTGAACTCGTGTCGCCGTGTTCATTTCCTACGACGATAACAATTACACCACGGGCACCTCCAACCCTTCTGCAGAGATACAGTCGGTGTATTCTACAGCCCCAGACGACTGGGTCAAAAGTAGCACGAACAAGTAATTGCTTTACATAAAGTACATTCCCAATAGATTAACAATGGTTCAATTAAGATTCTTTCATATCTATAGTGAACTGATCCTTGGAAAGACAACCATATCTGAATTCACCCCAAAGTGTTTCATGATTTTTTAAAAATTTTTTTCTGATTTGTCCGGAAACCTACCGACAACTCTTCATTGAAAAAGTCTTCTGTGTCAACAATTTAACTCTTTGGATTACGTTGAACACCAGTTCCTAGATCTCCAAAGTTAAGTAGTGACGAGCATGATCATTACTTACATGGGTGACCATTATAGGACATCAGGTACTGCAGTTGGGCCAAGGCTTAATGTACGAGACTGAATGAATCTTACTATTTAATAAATTGTTCTCTCTTGCTGGTTTATTTGAACACGCAACAGTGACTTTTCTCAAATTAAAGTTTTCTGTAGCAATGTAAAGAGACTAAACGGAGTCATATCCCCCGTCATAGTGTTTGAAGAACTCTCCTACGTCACGAGTCAATTTTGGTCATGTGAAAAGGAAACTAGGGAATCTGCCTCTTTCACGAACCAGTTTTGAGTTGACCAGATGTGGTAGTTTGTATTTCCTGGCGACCACATCGAGCCTACTTTCATTATATTTCTGACCTGAGAAGAGTAAGTGATTTCCACCTTTTTGGTGCATGGACATTTCTGCTTGTTTCTTGAACACTTTTGACTCTTGTATAGTCTAGGATCTGAATTGTGTTCCAGAGTCATGATGTGTACGATTAAATGTCTTATATCTGTTGACTTGTTCTATTTCCAACCGAATATTCTACGTTAGGTTACTCTCTTTGGGATAACTAATGCGTTATAAGAAACGGGGTGTTATCCACGAAATAACTCCTCGCTAAAACTTATAGCAAAAATTATTTTCTAATCTCCGTTGACTCTGACTTCCAGGGAATCACAGTGAAAGCATTGGTTCCTGCCTAATCATTGTTCACTACTCAGATGTAAAACAAAGGCGTTTGTGCCAGACAATGCAAAGTTTAGTAAATAAAGCGCTGTGGTGTAGCTGATGGCAAAATCGTCTAAAAAATCAGTGAGTAACGAACTAGATTCTCACTAGGTGTTAATCTACGCTTAGTTTATAGAGGACTCATCATGCGATCGAATGTTTAACATGCTAGATTAGATTGACTTATTTGTTTAATGGCATATCGTCCTAGTAGAATAGCAGCACTAGTACTGCTTAGTTGATGTCAGATTCGATTTCTTTGTTTAATGGCATATCAACCTCAGAGACCGATTCAATGCCAAAGCCCCTCTTGTAAAAGGACAGTAGTTATACTATTAAACAATAGCTAGAGGAGTAGGGAGTTTCTAAGTGTATTGTTGGGTTTGCAGTATTAGTTGAGGTCGAACTAGAGCGTTGGTGGTGAATACGCCCTAGTGT
Organism: Sepioteuthis lessoniana; assembly: GCA_963585895.1. Taxonomy (NCBI): domain Eukaryota; kingdom Metazoa; phylum Mollusca; class Cephalopoda; order Myopsida; family Loliginidae; genus Sepioteuthis; species Sepioteuthis lessoniana. The sequence goes on along the minus strand of OY757916.1, from coordinate 64,607,545 downwards.
CCACTTGGCGACTGGATTCTGGATCAGTACAAGTACAACGGCTATTGGTCGCTGTATATGTCATCATCATTATCATCATGTGCTTGTAGCACGGATATCCCTGAACCTCTCTCGCCACTTTTCCCTATCGTTCATCGCCTCGGGCAGGTCTTCTGGACTACATCCCGTATCCTCACATAGTTGCTGAATGTATGTTCGTGCTGGTCGTCCTGCTTTTGCTCGGCCTTGTGTGGGGGTCCATAAGAGTACATCACTTATGAGTTCGTCCCTGTTTCTCCAGCAGTGTCCTGCATGTCTGGTTCGTCTAACTTGAATAGTTTTCGTGATAGGAGGCAGGTGGCCGTACAGTTGGTGTCTTGTGGGGTGTTGCCGCCAGGACTTGTTCAAGATTGCTCGCAGCATTCTTGTGTAATTGCCGTCTAGCTTCTTCTCCAGCCGTTTTGTTAGAGTCCATGTAGTGCATCCATATAGCAGTCTCGATGCGACTGCTGCCTGGAAGAAACTGCGTTTCATTTTTTCGGTTATGTTCTTGTTATGTAAGAAGAATGTGCCGATAACCACCCGTGTGGTCGAAAACAGATCTACTGACAACAAAGACAACCGCTGAATGGATTGCGCTTCTGGGGCTACATGAGTTGGAATAATAGTAAATGTATAAATCATTCAAACAGAAGTCTGTAGTAGCGCATTGCAGTTGGTGGGCACCTCAGATGGTGTAATAGTTAGCAAGCTGGACGAGCAAACCTTCACGAGTTAGATCGAATCTCATTGGGTGCCCCGTTCATTCGGTCTTGTAAATTACCATTGCATTGCAATTTGTACTCAGAATTCAGTACTCGGTATTCGATTCGGTATTGTAAGAGACTGAAAACATTATAAATGTGACAATACCGCTTCAGCCCCACCCCCGTTACATCAACTTCTTCGAAACATTTCACTTCTTGGCCGGTGATCATCTAGTGGATCCGATAGGGGTATCGCACATTTCTTTACGGCACAGAAATAGAATCAAGGGAGTGGGTGAAAAAGAACAAAGATCAAACGAGGGCAAGAAGAGGGGTTATGTAACACTCTGCATTCCCTGTAGACTAACGCTAGCGTGGATTCCTAGCGAAATTTCTACAAAGCTACTAGGAATGCCAACCCATCTTGACCGGTCTTCCCTCACTGCTGCTGGACCCTATCTCATCCGACTGGTCTCTCTGCTGTCCAGTGTCCACTGGCCACTCGCGTCACCCTTTGCCAACTCACTTCTCTGCGTTCCTTTGTCCAACTCCCTACTCGCATTCTCGTCCTACTTCTGGTTGCGTCGAGATTTCGAGTCCAAACCCTTTGTCTGGTTTCGCGCCAAAACAGACAAAGCAATCGTCTGCTTGGCGGACCACCTACATAGTGTCACATAAAAATGACGACCAAGATTACCGCTGAACAAACATTATAAAAGTACCATATGGCCATATTTGCATAGCATGTGTGTGTGCGTGCAAATATGTATGTTCATAAGCCAGCGGTGTCCCTTCATCCAAACGTCCCTGAATTATATTCTTCCACTACCAGACAGGTATTATTTCAAAAGTGAACGTAATTGAGCGACTGGAGTTCGAACTCGTTTTCTTCGATGTCACAGTCTAGCTACTTTGCCTTCGAGACTTTCCGAGCAAGCTAGATTAGCTTTTCATTGTTAGTTATTTTGATTTTCTGGACTTGTGCTACACTATGCTTGTTAATGGCTTCTCTTGAATGAATCGGGTACGAAACAGTATTCTTTTTATCGGATTTGTTTTTGTTTGGTTTGGTTTTATGGCATATAAACCATTTTAGGTTGTTTAATGTCAAATTCATTTTTATACACATACACAGTTCTATTTCAAACTATTCACTTTACCATAAGTACATAGTTTAGTTATATTTGATCCATACATAGGACCCTATCAGGTGCTTTCACCCCGGGCCAGGGTGGACTTGGGAGAGATGGCAATGAATGGGGTAACGTGCATTCCCCCAAACCCCAGTATAACTGGAGTCTCACCATCAAATTGTTTAGTGTCATACTCACTCTGACACTCGTTTTGAGAGTCTTACTCCTCAGCAGAGATGCAGTTGGTGTATTCTACAGCCCCAGTGGACTGGGCCATTTTATTGGATTTTCTTAAATGAGTACATATAGTTTGAAAAGAAAGAATATTATGGTTTATATCTTCCCAAGAGAATAAGTGCTTCACCAACTATTAGTTAGCAAGCTATTACTAACGCAATGAAATTGATTCTCACTGAATGACCTATAACTCTGTCCTTGTGGCGTGCTAAGCTTAGTAAGTATTGACAGACAAGATCGGAATTAGCAGGTTTCTTATTCGATATCTAAATCTTAAAACCAGGCTATTCAATTTACCTTCTTTTTATCAAAAAAAAAAAAAAAAGACCGAGATAGATATTTCTAAACACGCTCACCGACCCTTACACCATGACAGGCAGCAGCACAAAAGTAGGGACATGGGCCTGAGTGTGCTGTTATTGTACAAAGAAAGAAGCTGCGAAGTACCGAGAACCTTTCAATTATTTCTGCCCGAACTTTCAACAAAGAAGCTGTACATGTCCCGAATAGAGGCTATTGGTCAGGAAAACACAAAACTGTGGTGGTGGGGAGACACAATAAAAAAAAAATGAGGCTCGTTAACCATCGCACAAACCGAAAAATGCAATTGCCTAATAAAATGTGTTGTATCCTCGAGATGAATGATACACAGAGAAGAATGAGTGCTTGATATATTTATTCAACACCAGTATCTGGTGCTAAACGGATTCATACAAAAAACAAAACAAAACATAGAACAATAAGTTACCAACAATTAATAAAAGAACTTACAAGAAATAGAAGTGGACTAGAATGCTGTAAAGTCAAACGAAGTAAGATCCGTCTGAATATTAATCAACTTAATATCAGCTTATTAATCAACGGCATTTTTCGGCCGTCCCACCAACCGGACGAGTGTGGCACAAGGCCTTTTTAAGGTGAGCCGGGGGGGAAGGACTGTAGCCCAGACACGCCCGACATTCCCAGAAATACCTCAGACCTCGTCGCCATTCCCTTTAAAGGCGCAAGGCGAAAAATCTAACCCCTCAAAGGAGGTTTTAAGTCTGGGGGTACAACCCCCTGAGGCTCGAGATATTCAGTCCAGAGACGAGACACACCCGACCAGATCCGTACCGTTGACACCACGGCCGGCCGAAGTGTGACTCTCTACTGGATCTAGTTGATTAAAATCAACCCTCAGCTTAGTAATCAACCATTGAAGGCTATTCATGTACTGGAGAGGTGCTAGCTACTCTACAACAAAATGTAACCAAGATCATTAGCAACAAATTCTTTTTAAACAACAAACACTTTCATTAAAACGGTCAGTCAACATCTCTCCCTCTCTCTCTCTCTTTTGCTCACTCTCTTACTCTTATATATATATATATATATATATATATATATATATATATGTATAGGGAAGGGTATGATATCAGATATTTTTCATTTCAGTAGTTTAGAGGTTTTTCATTTCTTTTTATCCAATATTTGGTAATTTTTGACTGCTACTTCATTTTACTAAAATAAATGCTACATTCGCATCAAACTCAGGAGATAATGCAAATAAATAAATAGATAAATAAGGTGGTAACATCACCACCGGAAGTATTTTTACGGGTGGCACAAGTGTTGAGCTTCGCCACTGAATATTATCTTGTTTTTAAGTTGTTTTATGGCGTTTCTCTCGGCTGGAGATGATGGGCTACGAGTTCACTTAATTTGAGACGGCAAGAAAATCACTCAGTTTGTGACGGCATTAAATTTATGAGAGAGGCACAAACGGGATTCTTTCGGGTTGTAAAAGGAACCATAGATAACTAAATATTCGTTGATGAAAGTTGGCTGCTAAGTCGAGAAAGAGCAAGAGAGAGAGAGAGAGAGAGAGAGAGAGAGCGTGAGAAAGAGAGAGAGAGAGTTTGTGGGTGTGAGAGGGGGAGAGTTTGTGTGTGCAAGAGAGATTGAGAGAGAGAGAATTTGTTTGTATGTATGTGTGTGTGTGTGTGTGTGTGTGTGAGAGAGAGAGGGAGAGAGAGAGAAATAGTGGAGGAAAGAACGAAAAGAATATATATATATATATATAGAGAGAGAGAGAGAGAAGGAAAAGATAGGAGTTCAAGAAACAGGGTAAAAGAGAGAGAGAGAGAGAGAGAGAGAGAGAAAGAGAGAGAGAGAGAGAAGGAAAAGATAGGAGTTAAAGAAACTGCGTGAGAGAGAGAGAGAGAGAGAGAGAGAGAGAGAAAGAGAGAGAAGAAGAGAGAGAGAAAAGGACAAAGAAGAAGCGTGTCAATGGTCTTCTGGACATTTAATATGTGTGTAGGGCACGTGTCTAATATATGCTTAATTTCTTGTATTTTTATTACGACTTTCTAGCATCTACCTGGGGGAAAGGTCTCTGGGGTGGAAAGGCTCAAACACTTGACTGCGGCTCCGAAGATAGTGAATTCGGACTCTAAACGCACATCACCATTTACTTTCGAACTAATACCCGAGGGAAAGGTACAAAACGCCATATACAGCTGCTATGGATTAAATAGGATCATTGTTGTTCTTCGACTAGACTAACTTTGGCATTAAAAAACATAGTACAGCTGATATAGTAAGTAAAAAAGAATTAACTTCAACCTTCTTTTAAATCTCAAAAGGGGTTGTCCTCGTGGTGTAATGGTTAAATAGCTGGACTGTCGAATCGTTGGAAGCGAGTTCAAAGTCCAGTAGTGCTATTGCGTTCACTTTCGGACAAATACTCTTGGAAATGGTATAAACCCCCTTATCCTCCAATCTATGGGTTAAATAGTACCACTACTGTTGTTCTGAAAGGATGGATTTAGTATTAAATAACCCAAGAAGGTTGATATGCCATTAAAAACAAATCAATTACTTAGTTTAAGTTTGTTTGAATTCTTAAGATTGTTTTAGAAATATGGCTCTGGAGTTATATAATTAAATTCAATGACGAATGCTTTATAGCTTCTGTGGCCTAATCGATAAAGTGATGTCCATATCAGAGAAAAATCAACGTGAGTCTCTACTTTCTTTATATAAAGTGAAAAAAAGGGGAAAGAAAAACGATTCTAAAATGGATAAATATCCTTGGACGAAACTCGAAGTCATACCATAGGATCTTTCAATATCATGTAGCAACACTTATAGCATATTAAAAAAAGAAACTCTTGAAGACTAAAATAGTTTTTATTCTCTGTGTCAAAAGCACTCTGTCGACGAGGTTTAGAATACTCTGATTCTCTCTTGCTGAGAAGTCAGACTCTACGCAAAAAATGGTGTCCTAGGCATGACACTAGACTGCATCTAATTTGAACGAGTTGTAAAGCTGGAGAGAGAGAGAGGGGTTCCACTAGGCTGTTCTACAAAACACGCTACATGAGTAAACAAACAAGACAAAGCCAAGTCTTTTCTTTTACCTTTTAAACTTATTTTTTCCCATGTTACAGCTTTGTCTAATTTCTTGAAAGATGGATAAGGAGCGGAATTTTAAGGTCACTTATGAAAAAAAAAAAAAAAACAAGCAAAAAAATCAACACACAGATATTACAGTCACATGAGAATCTTCAATTAAAATTCGTTCGGTAAAACGTCCGACTAAAACAGCGAAGTGTCTTTTCTTGAGCAACAGGTCTGATTGGCATCCATGCGTCAATCTACACAAATAACACGTAAACTTTATTTTGGTTGTGATTTTTCGGACTGTTGGCCTCTTCTTTATTGTGGTAAGTTGAAGCACAACGTTTCCACTGCTGTATACACCGGTCTTCCTCAGTTGTCCCTTGTTTATCTGGGCAGAGAAACTTCTCATGATGCTTCTCGGATTGATAGGCGTGAAAAACAATGATGAATTTATTTGAATAAGACCTTCATAGTTCTTGAATGCGTTGTTTGATCAACAGTCAAACTTTAAAAAAGGATTTCTCAGGTTGAATCATTTCTATGCCCAGATGAATAAGAGACACCTGATAAAGGCTGGAGGATATAGTGGCCGAAACCTTTTGTGTTTTAATTCACCACAATAAAGATGAAAACATCTGTCCGAAAAATCACAATCAAAATAATACACCTGTCTCATCTAAAAAAATTCAGATATTTTCGTGGAGGTTTCTGTAAAGAGAAAACTTGGCTATTTGTATATTCAGATTCCTATACCATCAAAATATTGATTTTATTTCTGTGACCAAACCAGGAAAGTTGTAAAACGCAGACCTTACTGGCAGCGAAAGAACGATTCACGTCTCGCTCGATAAACGAAAACATTTATTTCTTGCAACAATTATTTTTCTGTTTCTCTCCAAGAGTATATTATCCTAACGGCGAGGCTTAGAATACGCATCCCCTGAAGAGAGGTAAGGTCTTCCCGAAGAGGTGTCTTGGGTATGAAATTAAATTAACTCCAACGGTGAGGCTCTTATTTGTATCAAGTGGGGGGATTCACCGTGGTGTAGTTGCTAGATTGTGCCATCGTAGCAAGCGAGTTTAAACTCCAGTCGTTCTATTACGTTCATTTTCGAAGTAATACCCTTGAAAAAATTATGAACCCTCTTATCTTCCCAGGTATAATCTAAATATTAGGAGGTGCCCGTGGTGTAATGGTTATCGTCACGGGATATGGACACGGCGACACGAGTTCAAATGCTGGACCTGACTGTTGGCATTTCACATCGCACTAATACCCTTGGGAAAGGTATGAATCCAATTATTCTCCCTCCAGCTATGGGTAAATAGTAGGTGAGGCAACTAGTCTAGGAGAAAGAAAACTCTGAATTATAACCAGTTAAACTCCGTTTAGAAATTGACATTGTGCTATATCCTGCCCGAGCGGAGGGGTTGGTAAATATGATAATCTAAATATTCCCACCACTGTTATTCTAAAAGTCTTTGGCATTAAATTAACCACGAGGCTTGATATACCATTAAAAAACCAAACCTTAGTAGAAATAGACAGGAATATACTTGGAACGATAAAATGATAAGTTGTATTATCAATTAATTAATGCTATCATTGTTTACAAATGATTATCCTTAGTCACTTGAAACAATTCTGTTCAACCGGAGAGGCTTAAAATATACTAATTCTACGGCAGATAGTTAAGAAACAGGAAATATTCTGGACAATGGGAGAAAAAGTAAGTAAAGTTGGCCCACCGTTGTTGAGAGTGACCCAAAGGACCCCTTTTCAATAGCGACTACACCAAGGTGTAGGAGAGAGCACTACTTCTTTCATTGAATTGTTCCACTTACCTTTGATCCATACCTTATAATGCTGAGTGTTAAGCAAGGTGATATCAAGTACCATTTTTGAGTCTTTGCCATAGGCGAACACTATCCATTTAGCTGTATAAGAGAAAAAGAAAACTATTAATTCCTAGGAATATTGGAAGCGGACATCAAAGAATACATAAAGTGTTCCTTATAAAGCGTTTACACTTATTTCTCACTCACACACATTTTAAAATAAATATCTATCTATCTATCTTCTTTGACTTTGCTATTCATGATGGTACAGGAAGCGATGACTACATGCTTTTCTCAACAGCATTTGCGCGAAGTGGAACGCAGACAACTTTGTCAAAGATTTATATCTCAATGTATATTCAAAAAAAATATACTCAGTAAGACAGTTTCAAATACATATGAAGTGAAAAGAAAGAAAAATATTGGGAAAGAAAAATGAGTCAAAAATTGATAAATATTTTTGGACGAGACTCGAAGTCATACCATGGGATCTTTCAATGTTATATAGCAACGCTTATAGCATCTTGACTAAAGAAACATCAGAATAGTAGTTTTATTCTCGGTGTCTAAAGTATCCTGTCGACGAGGTTTAGAATACACTGATACTATCTTCTGCTGAGAGGTCAGATCCCACGCAGAAAGGGTTTCTTAGGCATGACACTAAACTGTATATAATGGCGAGGCTCCATTTCCGGAGATCTTAGGAGTGGGGAGTACCCATTTGTTGCCTTTAATTCTCGAGAAAAATGGAAATAAATCAAACTATACGTAAGTATGAACACATGAAAAAAGAAAATACTCAGAGGATGTATTTATTCATAGATGATGATATGCCATCTTTTTACGTTTCGGATTTTGTTAAACCAATTTTAGGGTGATGTTAGAATGCAATACGTTATCTAAAAACTTATTTTCATATTTTGGAAATAAAGAAGAAAATACTAAGAAAATTTTTTTAATGTAAAAAAATTTTTTTTTCGAAAATACACATATAGACTTTATTCATTTTAATTCTTAATTTTTAAAAGGTATTAAAAAAAAGCAAAAGTTAAAAAACATTTTAAATCTATAAAAGATACATTATCCTTTTCTGAAAAATCTTCAAACACTAATTACATTATATTTTAAAAGAGAACTTTATTAATGATAATAAAAATTTCTCGTTTTTTTTCTTTCGTTTTTTGACTTGAAAATAATTTTTGTGCGATGCATTACAGTTCAACATCAGGCGCCTCTGGTGGTGTAATGGTTAGCAAGCTCGACTAGCAAACCTACACGAGTGAGTTCGAGTCTCTTGGGTGCCCCTTTCATATGGCCTTGTGCCACATCTGAGCAAAAAGCTTAGTAAATTTCCATTACAGTTCAACATCACCCTGAAAATGGTTTAACAAAATATCGCAACGTTGAATGTGGCATATTATCAGATATAAATAGACACATCCTTTAAATACATATATATATATATATATATATATATATAAACAGAAGAGAAGAAACAATCATTTAAAAAGTGTTTGATAAGTCAAAAGTAGCAAATATTTTAACTGCATATAAGTAAAGTTAGCGACTGTAGACAGGGGCTGTCAGAAGGATCCCCTTTCAATAGCTTTTACACCGAGGTGTTAGAGAGGGGACTACTGCTTTCCCTGGATTGCTCCTGGGAAAGGAGTAGCTTTGATACATATCTTATATTGCTGAATATTACGCAAGGAGGGGTGACGTACCATTTTTAAAGTCATTAGTATGACACGACCTTGGATTGAACCCAGGTCTCCTGGACTATTAGCCGAACGCTCTACCCACTGGCCCAATGAGCCGGTTAATGAGATTAAATTGTTTTTTAGTTTTTACTCTGCTTTTAATTTGTCAAAAGGTAAAGATTTTTTTCCAATTTTGTTTTTGTTGTAATGAAATATCCCACACTCCCTCTCTGACATGTAGAGTGACGAGCCTGATTACATTTCACATAGCACTAATACCCTTGGGAAAGGTATGAATCCAAATATTCTCCCTCCAGCTATGGGTAAATAGTAGGGCAGACTAGGTTCTTCAGCCTTGGTGAGGCGACTAGTCTAGGAGAAGGAAAACTCTGAATTCAAACCTGTTAAACTCCGCTTAAAAATTGACCTTGTGTCATATCCTGCCCGAGCGGAGGGGTTAGTAAATAGGACAATATATATTGTGAGCACAGCATTATATCTCTCTCTTGCTTCAGGGATTAGAGGGCACTTCTGGTCGTGTAATGGTTAGCAAGCTAGACTAGCAAACCTTCATGAGTGAGTTTGATTCTTATTGGGTACCCCATTCATTCGGTCTAGTCCCACATCGGCGCAAAGAGCTTCGTAATTTACTATTGCTTCAGGGATTAGTAGAATGCCGCACTATTCCTTGTCTGTCTTATTGTATCTCTCTTGCAATAAGACCCTTTCTTTTATCATATTTGCCTAACCCCTCTGCTCGGGCAGGATATGACACAAGCTCAAATTTTTTAAACGGAGTTTAACAGGTTTGAATTCAGAGTTTTCCTTCTCATAGGCTAGTTGCCTATACTAGTCTGCCCTACTATTTACCCATAACTGGAGGGAGAGTAATTGGATTCATACCTTTCCCAAGGATATTAGTGCTATGTGAAATGCAATCAGTCTTGTCCAGGATTTGAACTCGTATCGCCGTGTCCATTTCCTATGACGATAACCATTACACCACGGACAGTTCCCTTTCTTTTATTCTATGAACATGTTCACTATTCCTTTCCACTCAATTACTACCTTGTCTGATTTTATCTTTTTAAAGACACAACAATTTTCCCAATTATAGAAAACATTTAAAACTATTTGTATTGAAACAAAACTAAGAAGTTAGAATTTGAAATGTTTTTTCTTTATCTATCAATCTTCTTATAAGTTGATACATATCCATCGTAGAAGACAGTTTTGTGTATATGTGTGAACATGTTTGAGTATGTATCAATGTGTGTGTAAATGTGTGGGTATGAATGACAATACTTTTTTTGTAACCTAATAAAAGGGTACTGAATGAGAAATAACCAAAACGGAAGTTGGAAATGAAATCGAACTCTTTGTCACTTTAACAAAATACAATACTCACCAGCGGCGTGAAAAAGGTAAAGTACTGCTAGTAGGTACTTCTTAATCAACATATTTACTGCCCTCTCAATTGTGTCCAACGTATTTACGAGGAATGCGACATACCTTTTAATATTCATTGGTACGGTATTTAACATACCTCATTCCTATTGTAGAGCAATGTTTAGAAACGTTTTTGCAAGCCATTTCAAGTGGGCTCGATCACCTTCTGTCTGACTAAACTAAAGTGAGTATATATGTATGACATTTTTTTCTTTTTTCCCAGACAAATCATAGCAAGAAGATCTTTAAGAATTCCAGGGCGTTCACTTGCCGATTTTAAAATATGAATATTCATGAAACCATTGTCACGTGACACCTGCCCCCAAAACAATAATTGAAGACTCCGTTGTTTACAATTATTCAGCAGAATGCCGGTCAAATACTTGTTTGTTACTGGGAGGAAGGTTACTCGAGGGAGTGTGGAAGGGATGTTGGCAATCGAAGCAAATGTGTTAAGCATTGTCTTATTATTGAAAGTGGCAAAGATGGGTGAGGACAGAGTTTAAGGTGGTGGGGTAGGTGAATCTTGTAACATAAATATTTATATCAAAACAATGTGGAGCTTAATAAACAGACGTTAGGCGAGAATGAAGTTTGATCTCTAGAGGAAAAAATAGGCGAAATATTACGAAAGGAGAGCAAGCTGAAACCGAGGGCAATGTGCAAAGAAGTGGAGAGCAACGATGAGAATTTTTTTCTTAGTTGGTAATGGGAAGAGAGAAGATATAAGTCTTCTTCAAAATTCTCGCTTTATAACAATTCATCATTCAATTTGTCGTCTGCCATCATTTAGGATGATTCAAAATTATTCACGTTCCTCTCTAAAATTCAATCTAAAATATATTTGCTAGCTAGTGTTATTTCTGCTTTTTTAAAAATACTTTTTTATAAACTAGTCACATTTCTTGTGTCCCCTCCACTTAAAAAAATTTACAATACAATAAATGAAAATAAGTAAATACTATCCCCATAGGTTTTTCTTTTTTTATTTCCCCTTCTTCGTTTATGGAAAATTTTGAGGGCATAGATGCTGGGGACCGTTTAAGTGTAACCGAAAAGTGTACCTCCACCAATCATCTCAATTCTGGCCCAATTCCAAAATATTTCTTTCTTTTTTAAAAAATATTTTTTGCATTCTTCCTTGCTAGTGCAGTCCTTGAATTATGGACGCTTATAAAAGTGATCAGAATTCTACCACAGATTACAAAATAAAACTTGGCCCATTCCGTCCGAAGTAAGACCCCCTGCCCCGAGAAAAATAACGGGGTCTTCTAGGTATGAGTCGTTAGTATAATAACATTTCTGAGAACCTCTTAGTGCGCATCCCTTGCATCCAGTTCTTTATGGGATTAAAAACATTTTGTATTTGATATCAATATGTCACATCATTTGGCCAGAAATCCCATTCGCACTGCAAGTGGCGCTTAGAATTCTTTCTTTGAATCTCTTTCAGAGAGGTAAGACCACACCCAACGGCGACAAAAGCTGGTTATACCAAAATATTAGGTATCCTAAACTGGATCTGATGGCGAGGTTCCAGTCATGGAAATCTGGGGAGTGTGAAGTAGCCCTTTACTGCCATTACTCCTGGGTAAACTCTGACTCGGAGTGGCAGTAACTGTTAGGGCCTTAACTATAGCTCAAATGAATCAGTTTAGAAATTATTTGTATTCAACGGAAATACTTGATGCCATATAACTGAATTATTTGTATTAAGAATATTTACTTTAATATTTACTTTAATATTTAGCTTTAATTCTTTATAAATTGATGTTTTCTCATTTTTCTCCTGCACATGGATGTGCTAGTGTAAGCTGACTAGCTTTGTGAGGACACAAGATGCCTCGAAGAAGACCTGCCAGGAGCGATGGATGATTGGAATTGATGGCAAAACAGTCAGGTTATTCTGTGCTCTGCTTCGACTAGTGTAATGATTAGCCAGCTACACTACCAAACCTTTACGAATGAGTTCGAGTCTCATTGGGTACCCCATTCATTCGGCCTTCCACCACATCTAAGCAAAAAGTTTAGTAAATTACTTACGGTGCCTCTGGTGGTGTAAAGCAAGCTAGACAACCAAACCTACACCTCATTGGGTGCTCCATTCATATGGCCTTGTGCTTAGGAAATCACTACGTGCTGTCTGTGCAAATTGATGATAGTGTAATAAAAGATTATTATTTGTTACTTGAAACCATATAACTTTGTGCAAACAAATACAATTTGATGATATTGATGATGACGGATTATTATAAGTTACTTGAAACCATGTAACTGTGAACAAACAAGGAAATTTTTAACAGAGAAACAAGGAAATTTTTTTACAGAGAAACAAGGAAATTTTTTACAGAGAAACAAGGAAATTTTTTTACAGAGAAACAATTACTCGAAACGATAGAAGTATTAGTATTAGATTGGAATACTTGAACTATATAAATGTGTGCAAAATATTTGTATTAGATAGGAATATTTGATATGAAACAGTGTGCAAAAACTGTTCAGAAGCAATTAAGAAAAAAAAAATGACAATGAATAAAATTATCTAATATCCAACCTCCTTCTCGAGCGGGGCTGTAGAATACACCGGCAGAGCCACTGCCGAGGGGTAAGACCCTTCCTCTCAACGAGGCCATCTGTTATTCGTGTGTTGTCCCCCGTAATGTGTGAGGTCAGGTCCTGGTGGCAGAGCAGATTATTATCTGGCAGCCTATATGGTCACGTGACTTCCAACACTCAATATTGGAACTTACTGTGCTAGATTGGCAGTTATAGAGGCCTGATCTGATCAGTCGACTCATCATGGCATCTATATGATTCCCTCGACCGTATTCTTCAAGATTGCTCTTGTATCAAAGAAGTACCCAACCTTAATTTATCTTAAAGGTGTCGATAGAAAGCTTTGGCTGAGGGTCAATTGCACTGAGATTGCAATGCTTGAAACTATCTAAACTGTGTGCAAACAAATGATTAATATCAAATACAATTATTAGTGTTAAATAGTGATACTTGAAACCATTTAACTGTGTGCAAACAAATGATTGACATCAAATTACATAGAAATACTGGATAAATATAATTACTAAGGTTACATTGCAATACTTGAAACCATCTATACTGTGTGCAAACAAATAATTAATATTAAATGGAATTATTAGTGCAAGCAATACTTGAAACCATCTATACTGTGTGCAAATAAATGAGTTCTAGCTGGTTTGAAAATACTAACTATTCTTTTACAATTTCTCTCCCGATATATAAACAAGACTTGGCTTTGAATAACCGACAAGCATTTATATGCCATTAAACCAAATGACCTAAACAAACCTAACATCTAAGTACAAAGTAAGCCTAGAAGGGCTGAAATGCCGTTAAAATAAATTAATAAAACTTGACACCTTTTATGGTAAAATGATCAGCGAACAAGACCAAAATATTATTGGTTTAGCTTCTTTGTTTTACTGGCATATCAACCTTTGTAGGTTATTTAGTACTAAAGCCACCCTTCTATAGAAACAGTAGTAGTAGTATCTAACCCATTGCTAGGAGTATAAGGGGGTTCATACCTTTCCCAAGGGTATTTATCCGAAAGTGAACGTAATAGCACGCCTGGAGTTCGAAACTCACTTACTACGATTCTGCAGACCCTCGCTTTAACAATTATACCACGAGGACACTCCCATTACGTTCCTGATTTCAAACTGAGTGTTCTATATTTCTGTCCCTCGCCGGAACAAAGCTAAACTTTGTAAGTGACAACAAATATACAAGAGTTTACGATAGCTAAATTCAAGTCGTAATTACTTCAACTGGATGGTTCAGTTTCGATATAAGGATTGATTGACTGATTTTAACGGCATGTCAAAACATTTAGGGTCATTTTTATACTTAGATGTTTGGTAATTCTGTTCGTTGCACGTCCATATTTACATTTTTTAGGTAGTTGTTTCTTATGAGCTTTTTTTGCACACGTTTCAATACAATACTATCCCAGTAAGCTGAGGCTGTAGAATAAACCGACTGCTTCACTGTAGGGGGATAAGACCCCACCTCCAATAAGTGTCCTGTATGTCACACAAAACAATCAGATGGTGAGATTCCAGTAATGATGGAGCTTTGGAGAATGCAGAGTACCCCTTCATTGCTATCACTCTCAGGCCCACTCTGGCCTGGAGTGGTAGCACCTGATAGGGTCCTATCTACGGGTCAGATAAAACTAAACTATGTACTTGTGCTAAATTGAATTGTTTGAAATAGAATTGTTTATACGGATAAAAATGGATTTGGCATTAATAATCAACAATAGTTGATATGCCATAAATCTAAGCCAAACCAAGCCAAACCAATCTATAGAATACGAATAATTTTAATCATCTATTCAACCCATATATTGGACCCGAACAGGTACTACTAAATCACTTCAGAATTGAACTAAGAGTACTGGCAATGATATATTTGGCCTCCTTCCTTAGTTCTTCTGGACTGAAACCTCACCATCAGGCCCAGTTTCGTCTCATACCTAGGACGCCCTTTCCAACGGGTACAGTCTGTGAATTCTAAGCTCTGCTAACAAGGCATATTTGGACTCAAAGGAGCAAGTAAAATTAATTTTTTAAATGTGGCATTTTTGATGCTGGATAATAATAGAATGTAATAAAATGAATAAGAATGTCTGTCCACATTGTGCTCTGTACAGAAACATGATTGAAATTTTATTGCGACGAAAATATCTGGCCAATTTGATTTCGGCAGCACAAAGCCATTACTCATACCAATAGGAAACGATGGTGCTTCAGAACGAAAGTTTCAGTCGCAAAATATTTCAAGAAATCTAGAATTCAAATGGCTTCTCCGTTTGCTCGATTTGTCTTCTCCTGACTTCTTTCAGTGGAGGTATTTGAAGGAATAGATGCGTGCAAAACGGCCCTAAGTTTTTGCAACAGCTCAAGAAAAAGATTGGTGAAGAGATGAGTGGATTTGACTCAAGAAACCTCGCGTAAATTCAGGAAAATGCTAAAATTAGAGAGCACATTTATAAAAGTGAGAATGAAGGTCATCACACATCGGCCTAATGAGCTAAGTGTTCGCTAATGTTTGGGGAGACCAGGGTTCAATCCTAGTTCGAGTCATACCAAAGACTCAAAAAATGGTACTTGATGCCACCTTCCTTAACACTCAGCATTATAAATAACTGATCAAAGGTAAAGTGGAGCAACCCAGGCAATGGAATCGCTCCCTCCCTTATAGCTCGGTGCAATAGTTATTGAAACGGGAGTCTTCGGGTCGCCCTCGACTACAGTCTCCAACTTTACTTACTTTTTAACTTATATATATAATGTACGAGGTTTATTCAGTAGATATTGTGATTTTTCCATGAATGAAAACTCTGAATTTTGTGAAACTAGTTTATGGCAAAAATTATTTTAATCAGGGAAAATATTTGTTTTGAGGCTATTTAATTGGATAGAAAATCAAATAGACTAACCTAGGTTTGAACAGAGTTCTGTCTTCAATGTTTTGGTGGCTGAGAGGTGCACACTGTGTGAAAGCATGTTTTAGAAAAAAAATGTTCACAAATACAGAAAGAAGGTCGCAATAGTATTCGAGATGTAAGCAGGTCAGACAGGGCCACAATGGCGAGCACATCTGAAATGTAGGATTCAGTTAATGTGCTTTTTTTTTTGACTGACAGAAGAGTTATAACAGGGAACATTTCTGAATAACTGGGAATTTCTATGGGTCCAGCACGCAAACTTGTGCATGATAACCTTTACCATTTTTATGGACAATTGCGGTTGGATGTTACCAGGACTTACGTTAAGCTGAATTGTTTGAAATAGAACTGCTTTGGTATTTAAGCTGCGTACCAATGCTAAATTGAATTGGTTGAAATAGAACTGTTTATTTGTATAAAAATGGATTCGGCATTAGATAACCTACAACGGTTTGCATGCCATAAAACTCATATCACCAAACAAGCAAACTAAAATATACTTTATACAATGAGATAATGCACGTTAAAGATTAAGTAAGTTTTACCTACGATATATGTTTTTTTTTTAAATTTACATCACAGAATTTTGTTATAGAAAAAATAAGATAGACGAACAACAAGATAAAACAATAGAAATCCTGTGAACATTTATTGCGAGAAAATCACTGTTGGGCCTTTTAAGAATATTAAACAAAGTGAAAGAAAAAGTTTCTTTTTACGTCTCATTTGCAGATAGAATTTTTTTTTGTTTCTTAGACGTATATCATCTACTTGGCTGATATTTATTGCGCGAAAAAGAACTGAAACATCAAGACAAGCACATGATAGTTCATTAATATATATTTATCATATATATTTACTCTGGTTCGAGAATAGATGTCGATAGATAAGACTTGAGTTGGGTTTTACGGCATATCAATTTTTGTAGGTACAAGTAATTTCATACCAAATCCCGTTTATAGTTAGGTCAAAGAACCAGGCTTAACAGGTTTTGATCCAAAGTTTTCCTTTTAAACCAGTTGCCATAGTAAGGTTAAAGAGACCAGGCTTAACAGGTTTTGATCCAAAGTTTTCCTTTTAAACCGGTTGCCATTGTAAGGTTAAAGAGACCAGGTTACCATACTATTCGCTTTTAGCAGAAAGGAGAATAGTTAGGTGAATAACTTAAACAAGGTTTATACCCTACGTGGAATGCAAACAGCTTCGTCAAAGTTTGAACTCGAGTCGACGTGTCCATTTCCTTCGGCGGAAACCATTATTCCAGGAACACGACCTGTTCACTTTCACCTGCTAAAAAGGACCTAACACATATTTTGGTAGATTCTTGTAAGACTAGATTACCGTAAATTACAGCATTCAAATCGATCTGTTATATTAGTCGAACAGAAGATTTTTTGCTCAAAATTCTGGATAAGCCCTCTACCTGCTGTATTGGTCGACCCCAAACATGGTTGGTCAAACGTACAGTAAAACTAAGTGAGGATAAGCTACAATAAACTTTTTTTCAAACGTTGTGCTATGTAATTACAGTATTATTTGATTATTCAATAACCTACCATTAAGTATCATTAAGCTGTTATTACTCTAGTAATGTATAGTGTACGAAATTATTCACTGAAATCAGGATTACTCCAGGGATATATTAAATATGCAAATCTTGCCCATATAAAAAAACATACCGTTGTTGTCTGTCTGGCTGCCTGGGTGCTGTGACGATGCTGATAGTGTTAAGAGTTAGCAAATCAGCTCTTGAAAACGGCAAGTGATATAACGTTAGTGTAATATACAATTTGTTTTACAGTTTAGTTTTTTTATATCAATCTCTAATGTTAGTTTGTTGAATATGTGGTAGTGTGTGGAACTTTGCGTAAGTCTAAATAGCCTAATTGTTTAAATGTTGGACTGCCGACTCGAAGTGAGTTCGAACTCTAGTCACACTATTACGTTCACTTTCTGTTGAAAGGACTGAAACCACCAATTCCCTAGCTAAAGGTTTAATAGTACAAATGATTTTGTTCTTACAGGATGACTTTAGCATTAAAAACCCAGGAATGTTGATCTGTTATTAAAGAAAAACACTAACCAGCCAACAAATGTTATTTGATAATAATAATAAAATTTTGGTTGGTTTGGTTTCTTTGTTTAATGGCATATCAACCCTATTTAGGTTATCTCCTAGAAGAACAGTAGTGGTACTATTTAACCCATAGCTGGAACACAACAGATTGGATGCTACAGTTAGTAAACACTCACGAAAAGCAAAAAAAAAAAAAAACAAACAAATATTCAATTACTTAAGAAATCAATAAATTTTCTTGTCAACTTGACCTCACACCAAAAGAAATCGACTTAAAATATGAATTAATAGGGACAGAAAAAATATGAAGAAGCAAAATCACTAGGACTAAATCAATTTAAAAAACGATTGAGAACAAAAACTCCTTCATTGACGATACGCATAAAGAACCATAAATGTCAATGTAAATATAATAAAAACTAATCGATGGGAGAAAAGTGCAAGACTGAAAATGGAGACAGAAGGTTTAATAACAGCTGCACAATAACAAAAGCTACCAACAATAAACAAAAACAAATCAGGCGCATATGATTTAGAAAAAGGATCAAACCCAATATGTATACCGTGCAAATAAAATAAAAAATCAGTTGACCAATTAGAATCCGGTTGCTCAAAACTACCGCTGATGAAATATAAAGAAAGATATGCTAAAATAAGACATGGCATCCATTGCAAGATATGTAAATACAGTGGAATACTAAAATAACTGAAAAATGATATAAACAGCAATCAGAATCAATAACAAAAGCAAAAGGAATTACTATTCGCTGGGACTTAGCTATCCAAACACATAGAAAAATAAAGAACAATTGATCAAATATATTGGTAAAGGACATTAAAAGAAAACCAAGACTTCTGATTGATATGTCAGTGCCAACAGATAATAACATATCAGTCAAAGGTGCCTGTGGTGTAATTGTTATCGTCGTAGGAAATGGACACGGCGACACGAGTTCAAATCCTGGACGAGACTGATTGCCTTTCACATAGCACTAATACCCTTGGGAAAGGTATTAATCCAATTATTCTCCCTCCAGCTATGGGTAAATAGTAGGACAGACTAGGTTCTTCAGCCTTGGTGAGGCAACTAGTCTAGGAGAAGGAAAACTCTGAATTCAAACCTGTTTATCTCCGCTTAAAAATTGACCTTGTGTCATATACTGCCGGAGCGGACGGGGTTGGTAAATATGATAACATATCAGTAAAAAAATATTGTAATATAAATAAATACAAAGACCAGGAAATAAAGGCATCATAAAACTACCACCTACCAGCAATGATGGGAGCTCTGGGTATGATCAAGAAAAGAACAGGTAAATACATTTAAAAAAATATCTAGTAGTCCAAGCAAATTTGAAATACAAAAAATTGCTCTTTGCGGTTCTATTAGGGGAGAAACATTAACATAAACATTGATAAATAACAGCCAAAAGAGGCAGCAAAATACAAATATATGTAATGAATATGACCATTATTTTCCCTTACTTAAGTCTTAAAGTACCCGTGAAGGATAGGAAGGTGAAAATAGAGCTGAACATTATATAATAATAAATAATGATTATAACTATAATAATAATAGTTATATGTATATGCAACAGAGCTACTCGTCTGAAAGAGGTGGTGTTTAAAAATAAAAGAAGAGAAAGAGAGAAATGGATAGATAGTAGAAAGAAAGATGAAAATAACGAAGATTCAGTGGTCTCTAGAATCGTAAGACTTCTTGTGGCGTTGAGACAAATATATATATATATATATATATATATATATCCAGTCCACGTCCGACTATGTGTGTGGATTATTTGCGTAGAGAATATATGAAGGATATATATGTATATATACACACAGACCCCCCCATATATATAATTGAATAACATAATCCTATTAGTCACATCAGTTTTGTACAACATATATATATATATATATATATATATATATATATATATATATATATATATATGTATATATATTCCTTCTAGAAGTCGAACGACTCATGCGAAGACTTAAATGGATCAAAGATAAAATAGGCAGACACAAACATATTCAGAAGAGAAAATATTGCAAAGATTTATATATATATATATATATATATTGTTTTTAGTTTATATATATGTATGGGTATGTGAGTGTGTGTGTGTGCATGTGTGTGTCCTTGTGTGTGTGTGTGTGTGTGTGTGTGTGTGTGTACCTGTGCGTGAGAGCGAGCACGCACGCAGACACGTGTGTGTACACAAACCGATTTCTCAAATCAAGAATGTCCTTAAATACCGATTAGCAAGAAAATTATATCTAACCTTTTTATAACAAATTTATGACAAAAAGTTTCATATTTAAACACAAAGGCATCTGAAAATATTCAAGAATAAAAAGGCCGCTATTCATTATATATATATATATATATATATATATATATATATATATATATATTACAACACGCGATAGAGAAAGAAAGGTTTTTTGTATTCTCTGTAACAAATTTCTTGGAATGGTTTCTCTCTCAATCTTTCCCTAATCCACTTTCTCCTTATATATATATATATATATATATATATATATATATATATATATATATATATATATATATGTGTGTGTGTGTGTGTGTGTGTGTGTGTGTGTGTTTAAAAGATTCCATTGTATTTAGTATTCGTTTTTAAAAGTGTGGGCGGTATGAAATTTTGCAAATGCCAAAAATATTTGCATTTAGTGGGAGTTGTTTCTCGGTCAGATTAAAGATATCAAGTTAATATTACAAAATTTGCAAGTTTGATACTCACTGTGTGTCCAGCTCATATGTATGTTTAAATAAGTTTCGTAACTAATGCTCTCAATCACTGAACTTCATTCACATTAAATAATTGATAACATTTTGTAACTCACCGATTCTTATTCAATAGTCTTCTAATATACACACACATATATATATATATATATATATATATATATATAATTCAAAGAAAATATAGTCTGAGGATTAGAGTAGAATGTAGAATTTACAAAAAGTGCTTAATGCCAACTGCTATCAAATATATAGTTCCTAATAACACATTTAGACTGAAATAAATTTATGATGGAAATACCAAATTGAATTCTTTTTTTATCTGTTTTACAATATATATATATATATATATATATATATATATATATATATATATTGAGAGAGAGAGAGAGAGAGAGAGAGAGAGAGAGAGAGAGAGAAAGAGGAAGAGAGAGAGCGTTTATGAACATACAGGATTGATAGATTGATAAATAATGAAGAGAGTTAGATAAGGATGAAGAGATTGAAATATATATATATATATATATATATATATATATATATAAATAAAGAGAGAGAGAATGAGAAAGGGAAAGAGAGAGTGATAGTAAATGAACATGCAAGATAGCTAGTTTGATAAATAATAATGAAGAGACTGGGATAGATATTGATGCAACATATATACACAGATATCTATCTATCTATCTATCTAGGGAGAAATATTTAGATAGATAATGAGCAAAGAGGACAGATATTTTGATAGACAATGATGAACAGATTGGGATAGATGGATAGATTTTAATAACTGTCGTTGACTCAAATGGAAATTTTCATATTTATAGCGAAACTTGATATTCCAGTTAGTTTTAAATGTTGATCGTCGGATGATTTATGTCCGGCCACCAGCCTATTGCTACTGTCCGATCGGCTATCAAACAGGAAGGCACTCGCCATTTTTCCGGTCATAGCAAGATACTGACTTAGAGGTAATCGAGCAAAGATGACCCGGTCACTAGCAGTGGACATCATCGCTGATGTCCAGGTGACTTTTATTGTCTTTCTTATGTCCGGTCAGGCACCATTTTCATGCCAATGGCCGTCAGTGACACATTCGAGCTCAGTCAAGAGGTACACGTTTAGGCGCGTAAAGCTATATTGATAGATAAGCGAATATTTCGACTCGTTTATCCAAAGAAGAGGATTTATACATTCGTACTCAAAACAATGTATACAAATAAGATATATAGTTTAGGGGCAAATCATCAAATTGCAAAAACTGATATCAAGTTAATCAACTATAATGAGTCCATCACTACCACTAATCATATTGGTTTTAGTGTTCGCCTATGGTCCGGGAGATCGGGGTTGATTCCCAGGTCGAATCATCTCAAAGACTCAAAAAATAATATCTTATGCTTCTTCGTTTAGCACTCAGCATTATAAGGCACAGATCAAGAATAAGTGGAGCTATCCAGGGAAAGGAATTGCACCCTCTCCTATACCTTGGCGTAGTAGCTATTGAAAAAGGAGCCTTTAGGTATATATAATTTTCTTTTTTTTAAATTTTATCTTTTATACCTATTCTATAATTCTGATGGTGTGAAAAAACCTTGATGATACAATTTGTAAATAAATAAAAAAAAGAATTGCACAAAATGATATCTGAAAAAAAATTCCATAAAAAACGAAAAGACTACAAACATTCGTACGGCTTGAAAAGGTTCACCCAATATCGCAATGCCAAGTCAAAAGAAAAAACACCGACTGAATACCTTAAACTAAAAGTAAGAGTGCACGATTCACTATGTAGAACGAAATTTTAGCTATTCGTATATATATATATATATATATAAGGTGCTACAGAAATACACACCACATTTTAAACTGTCATCGGCGTGGTGCATGTGAAATAAGGCAAGCTGCACTAGTAGTTGCATCTAGTTAGTATCTTACCATTTATACTCAGATAGAATCAGTTACGATGACAGTTCGGACCGGTGCACATTGTGCTTTTGCTGTTGAATGAGACCGGTGACACAAGGAGCTTTCCATGCTCTTTTCATGTTACGTCGGAATGATGCTGTTTCGGATCGAAAATCAAAATTATGGCCGGTTAAAAATTCTATTCAGAACAGCGATATTCAAACGTAACTTGAAATGAACACGAAAAGCTCACTCTGTAACGATCCCAGTTTCACCAGTCTTAAAAAATACGTTACAATAGCAAATGTACCGTGTGCAACGGTCTAAACCATGATCCTAATTGATTGTATCAAATGATTTTCAAATGAAAAATGATTAGACATTAAATAAATGGCGCTACCATTGCCACTTACCAAAGATCCATGGCACCACACAACTGATATTTTAAATTTTGGAGATATGTCTGTCGAACCCTCCATGTGTATATATATGTGTAATTATTATTTAAAAATAAAATTATACTTATTTCAATAAAACTTGTGCCGTTAAAAAACAGATGATGCAATTTGAATCTGTACTTACACTAAACAGAATTGTTTAATATAGAACTGCTAAACTGAATAGGGTAAAATAGAAATGTTTTTGACAATTACACTGTGTACTCATGCTAACCTGAATTGTTTGAAATAGAACTGAATATTTGTATAAAAATAGATTTAAGTAACATACTAAGGTTGATAGGCCATAAAGCCCAAACAAACAACCAATCTGCTACTCACAGGATGCAACCCCAGGTCAATTTTGAGCGGACTCTAACAAATTTGAATTCAGAGTTTTCATTTTCCTTGACTAGGTGACATAACATGGTTGAAGAGCCTAGTCGGCCCTACTATTTTCCCTGCGCTGGGACGAGAATAATTAGATTCATACTCTTCCCAAGTGTATCAACGCGATGTGAAATCCAAAGAGTCTCGTCTAGGACTTTAATTCGTGCCGCTGTGTCCACTTCCTACAGCGGCAACCATTAGACTACGAACGCTTCCTTTATAGCACGAGTGCCTCTCTCTCTCTCTCACTTTCACTTTCTCTATCTCTGTCTCTCTCTATATATATATATATTGACAGGATTTGGCATTGAATAAACCACAAAGTTTGCTATAACATAAAACACAACCAAACCAAATCAAGCGTAAAGAGAAAAATATGTAAAACTTTTACATTTTTAATTTAAATTTTTACTTTAGAAGTTATCATAAATTCGATAGCGAAAATATTAAAAATATAAAATAAATTTTTTTCGAGTGGGAACTTAAACAATTATATTTAAGATATAACGTTACTCGGGTTAATATTTTAACAATTTATTACATGTATAATTTTGAATATAAGAAGAATTGAAACATTAAACTGCATTTTCTTCTTAGTTCTATCCCGCTAATCTCTGTGTCTGTGCAGGTTTGTACGACTGATACTTGAAAACTACCAATTCTACCAAAAAAACAACAAAAAAAACGATATATTTTTATCCATTGTATTAAAAAAATAACTTGACTCTAGTTAAATGATTTTTATCGTTAAGGTTTTTCAGACGATTGTCTTCATCTTTATTGTTATTTCCACAACGTTTCGGCCGATTTGTCCACCGGCCTTCTTCAGGTGTTTGTCCAACTCGGGAACCTTCAAGGAACTTCGAACTACGTCCTTTATTGAAACCACGGGGGTCACCTGTTCTGATTCCGTTAGCTATAACCGGGTACAAGTGTTAAGTATTCCTGTATTGTTACTCGCCTGTAGTGAGGATTGAACCTGCAACCTTCAGATGATTGTCTCCTTAGAGGCTCAGGGAACCAACGCTTATAACCATTACGCCATGTGAAGGTTCCCGAGTTCGACAAACACCTTAATGATGAAAATCAACAAGCTTCATCGCAGAAATTTTGACAACTAATATCTAGTTAAGTGCCGGTGTCAATCATAACTATAATCTTTTATGCTAACCGCTCAATGGGTCATGAAAAAGATCACACACACAACACTTGGATTGGCTTAATTTTTCTAGGCTTGATGGCGTATCATTAAATTTCCCATATATGAGTAGTTAGTAAAGTTGCCCTAATTTGTAGCGTTCGCCAATGGTCAGTGAGACCGGGGTTCAATCCCAGATCGAGTCATACCAAAGACTCAAAAATGGTACTTGATACACAGATAAAAAAGTTAGTGAGATAAGATAATTACTGAGAACGGTTCGATTCAGGATGTTGTGTCCAACTAAAGTTTGGGACAAATGACTTGAAATGAAGGAATTTTATTGTTTCGAAAAAGATAGACTTAAGAGAATAGCTTCATGGGCTTTAACCAAAAAGCTCAACGTTTGAATTTGCTATATCTATCTATCTATCTCTCTCTATCTCTCTCTCTCTCTCTCTCTCTATATATATATATATATATAGGAATGAAGTGAGAAGAGAGAATAACAAATGATATATGACAGAATTACAGTTATCGGTCTCCTCTAGAGATTCAAGAAACTAAATAAGAATCTTTACTAAAACTTTTAAAAAAGGAATGGATACATCATTTTGTTCTTTCCAGTTTAGTTCTACGTGCCTTTTCATATCTATCTATCTATCTATCTATCTATCTCCACCTTTCCCTTTTCTATTCGATCTTCTTTTTCTATTCTATATCCTTCAGAGATAATATATATATATATATATATATATATATACAGAGAGAAAAAGAGAGAGAGAGAGAGAGTCATGAAAGGCTAGATGTACACATTGTTCATGAGCGAATTCGAAGAATCTCCTCCAGTTTTACCCTTCTCCACCATCTTCATTTCAGATGGCCTTTTAGCGAGAGAAGTGTAATGAAGAGGAAATAATAGATATTCACGAGGTAAATCTCTCATTGATCATTTCTATTCAGAGAATATAGACATAGAATATGCTTATCGTATCCACATATCTGCATTTAAAAGCCGCACGTCATCACATCGATACGGCATACTTACGGGTGATTGAAAATTTGAAATGATTATAGACATGATTACACACGATGCACACAAATATATCTGTTTGCTTGTGCAGCCATTTCAATCGTCTATGCATAGTTATAATCTTTGTACGCATATAACTGCTTATATAAACGCAGATATATAATTATGTGGTTAAGGAATATGATTGAAAAATGGAAACGAAGATACTGAAATTCACAACTTATTTGTTTAACATGTCTTGCTAATACACCTTTATTAGACACTACGAACTTTTTTCTCATGAAATAACAACATTTGTTCATACCGTAATGAAAACAGAAGTTCATTTTTTGAAAGCTTTTAAAATTTTAAATTTGAAAGCTGTTTGGAAACCTCTGCTTGCTATTATGACTGAAACATAGCTAAATATTATTGAAGAGTAATATATTTGATTTGGTTTGGTTTGATTTGGTTTAGTTTGATTTAGTTTTATGGAAATCAACCTCTGTAAATCATTTAATGCTAAATCCTTTTTAAACATATATCAAATATATGAATTCTAAACACATTTTAAAGTTAACATTTTAAAACAATTCAGAGCTGGGTTTTTCTTGCACACAGTTTTATAGTTTCACTTAATTTCAAACAACTCAGACTTTTGCTTACACAGTTAGTCATTGGTTTAAATACTGTCTTTTATTTAGACACATTTAAATGTAAAACCAGTTCTATTTCAAACAATTCAGTTTAGCATGTCAACAAAGTTAAATGGTTTTCAGTATTGCTATGTATCACTAACAATTCAATTAAACATCAATTATTTGTTTACACTCAGTAAAATGATCAAACGTTCTATATCTAATATTGTATCTTTTCCTAAGACCCTTTCCCTCCTTTTATACATTTTTTTATATTTTCATCATCATTTTATCTTTTTTTCAATTGTTAAAATGTAGAAAAACTAAAAAAAAATAATCTGAAGTAAAATAAATAAAGAATGAAATATTTCTACTGAATCCATTGTAAGTGTTTTCCACTTATTTTTATCACACAGTTAAACGCAAAAACTGTTAATTTCAAACAGTTCAGTTTAGCGTGATTATACAGTTTAGTTCTATTTGAACCATTGATAGGACACAATCAGGTGTTACCACTTCGAGCCTGAGTGGACCTGGGAGGGTTGGCAATGAAGAGGTACTTCGCATTTTCCAAAGGTCCAAGCAGTACTGAATTCTCACCATCAGATTGTTCAGTATCATATTCAGGACACTCATATTATTTACCTAACACCCCCGCTCGGGCAGGATATGACACAAGGTCAATTTTTTAAGCGGAGTTTAACAGGTTTGAATTCAGAGTTTTCCTTCTAGTTTCCCCACCAAGGCTGAAGAACCTCGTCTGCCCTACTATTTACCCATAGCTGGAGGGAGAATAATTGGATTCATACCTTTCCCAGAGGCATTAGTGCTATGTGAAATGCAATCAGTCCAGGATTTGAACCCGTGTCGCCGTGTCCAATTCCTGCGACGATAACCATTACACCACGGGCACCTCCAGGACACTCATAGGGGGAGTCTTACCCCACTGCAGAGATGGAGTCAGTGTATTCAGCAGCCCCAATTGACTGGGCCAGAAGAGTAATATAATTTGCAATTCATTGATTATACAATAAAATATAATAGAATTTTTTTTAAGAAGAAATATATTACAGTTTATTCAACTCGTTTTCATTTCAGGTCATGAATATCAATTTCATCTTACTCTAGATGAGCCATAATGGAAGCTCTATATAAGGGGTTTCAAAAAGGTCATTATGTCATGGGGAAGTGGCTCAACTTTATTTCCACGAGCTATATATTTTCATCAAATGGAAAATGCCCAAGCTCAAATGACTAACTTTTAAAGGCCTGTGAGATATTGTTCGTAAGCAGAGTACTCCGACGTGATCTCTATGCTTTTCTACTCATACGAAGTCACTGATAAAAGTGTTTAAGAGACATTCCCCCTCAAGGAACTTTGAAAGGGAAATCATTTACATAATTTTGCATGTTAGAATTCTTAGTTTTGATGTAGAGCCCTACGACCACATAGCTGGTGTTAGTAAAGCGATTTTAAACAATAAAACCAAAATATAAATTTCCAAGACGCATGGCTTATGTTACAATAAAAGAATAAATATGCACTTTTAAAAAGTTTTCAGATAACGCATTTTCTAAATTCCTCCCATTTAAAAAAAAATGTGCATAATACACAAGAGGGACACCAGTCCAAAGAAAATGCATCGACCAAAATCTTTGGTGAAAAGCAAACACAAGGCCAGATATATTAGGCACCTACAGGGAATCCAACTCACTACTCAATTGTATTTGTTATGTCCTAAACTGCAAAGTGAATTTTTTTGATTTGCGGTTATTTTGTCGGTTCCTAGTACGGTTTTGGACGAGTTTCCGTGGCGTAGTGGCTGACGTGCTGGACTGCAATATTGTATAAAACGAATCCGAGTTCTAGTCGCGCTAATACGTTTCTTTTTAGACGAATACTCATGGGAAAGGCATGAACTCTCTTATCCACTCCAGCAATGGGTTAAATACTACCACAACTGTTTTTCTACAAGGAGGGCTTAGCTTTAAATAATCCACGAAGGTTAATATGCCTATAAATAAAGAAAATTGTCGACTTTGCTGATCCGGTTGACCACAGAATAAAACTGAAAGAATATGAAAAGAAGGATGAATATCTCGACCTTGCCAGAGAATTGAAAAAACTGTGGAACATGAAGGGGACAGTTATACCGATTGTGATTGGTGCTTTTGGTGCAGTAACTATAGGATAACTAAAGGGACTGGAGGACTTGGAAGTTGCGAACAGCCAGAAAACAGAGAAGAGTCCTGGAGACATGAGAAAACTTGCTGTCACTCAAACTCCAGTGAAAGACCATCAGCGTCAGCTGATGTAAAAAACTCCAATGGATATAATAATAATAATAATAATAATAATAATAATAATAATAATAATAATAATAATAATTATTATTATTATTATTATTATTATAATAATAATAATAGATATATTTTTGCACGGCAAATGTTTTGAATTTAAAATAAAACGAGTAATACAAGTATATTCTCACTTCCGTTTATATATTTTTCAACTCATTTCTTTGATTCATATCATTTCTCTCACTTACACCCCCCATATATATATATATATATATATATATATATATATATATATTGCTATGCATGAAACTTATAAAACCTTGTCAGCGGGGTTTAGAATATTACATCTTCTTCAGATGAGTAATGATCCCGTCCAAAAGAGTCTTTGCTATGACACTAAACCGTATTTGATGATGAGACAACGATACCGAAATTCTAGAGAGTAGGGAGTCTTCCATTTGTTACCATTACTGCCAACTTTACTCAGATCCGGAATTCTAGTCCCTTTTAGGGTCCCATCCATCGGTCAAATAGATCTGTTTAAAAACTATTCGTATTTAAATGGAATACTTGATAACTTATCACTTGGTAAAAGCTTTTGTATCAAATATTGTTATTAAATCTTTAGTTGTTTACTGAGGATTATTCTTATAAGTTATTTGATACCAAATAACTGTGTCCAAACAAATGATTATCACCAAATAGAAACAGTTATTGGAAACTTTATAATTTGAATTATTAATATTAAATAGGAATTCTTTGAACCATAGAAGTATAGGCAAATTTTTTGCATTAAGCAGGTTTTGTTTGGTTTGGTTGTTTGGGTTTTATGGCATATCCACCTTTGTAGGTTATTTAATGCCAAATCTATTCTTATACAAATAATCAGTTCTATGTCAAACAATTCAGTTTAGCATGAGTACACAGGTTAATTTTTATTTCAAGCTGTTTGGTTTAATCAAACAGTTCTAATTCAAACAATTCAGTTTAGTATCAGTATAGTATTAGTCCCCACACAGTTAAATGTCAAAACCGTTCTATTTCAAGTAATTCACTTTAGCATAAGTACGAAGTTTAGTTCTATTTGACCCATAGATAGGACCCTATCAGGTGCTACCACTCCGAGCCGGAGTGGACCTACAACGATAGCAAAGAAGGTATACTCCACATTCTTCAAAGCTCCAGCATTACTTTAACCTCATCATCAGATAGGTTAGTGTGACATACAGGACACTCGTTGGTGGGGGGTCATACCGCTCTGCAGGGATGCACTTGGTGTATTCTACACCTCCAGCCGACTGGGTAGCATTAAACAGGAATGCAAGATATCATATAACTGTGTGCAAACAAATATTTATAGACAAATGAAAATATATAATTACAAAATATAATCAGACCTATAATAGATAGTTATTATTGTGATCAGCCATTCATAAATGAATCAAATTTCGGCATTAAATAACCCATACCGAGTTAAACAACAAACCGAACAAAGAAAGAAACTATAAAACATAAATACCAACCCCATACACGTAAATCTTTTTTTTTGTATGTTTTTTTTTTTTGTTGTTATTTTTATCATTAAGGGTTTTCGGACTATTGTCTACATCTTCATTGTTATTTCTACAACGTTTCAGCCGATATATCCTCTGGCCTTCTTCAGGTGTTTGTCGAACTCTGAAACCTACACAGAACTTCGAACTACGTCCTTTATTGAATCCACGGGGTCGCCTGTTCTGGTTCCGTTAGCTACAACCGGGTACAAGTGTTAAGTATTCCTGTATTGTAACTCACCTGCAGTCAGGATTGAAACTGCAACCTCCAGATGATTGTCTCCTTTAAAGCTTAGGGAACCAATGCCTATAACCGTTACGCTATGTGTCCAGCTGGACATATAACGTAACGGTTATTTAGTTAATATAGTAATATGATAAATAATAGCATTAATAATGATGTTGTAATATAATAAACTGATCCAAAGATTTGTGTTGTATTCACGCAAATAAGGGCAGCGACGAATATGCATACAATTACTTTATTTTAGCAGAAGTGCTTATATAAATTCATAGTCACTGTCAATTCTTTTCTTTGTAATTTTCAACGAAGATGAAATACAGTGTGTATATGTGTATGCTGACACTATTTTTAAAAAACGCGGAAAAAATGCTCAAGTATTACCGTTAAAAGATTTTGTGAAGAAAACGCCTCAAGTAGTGCTTTGCGTCTTGCAGCATTGTAAACAAAACGTACTAGGACGCGAATTGATAAGTTATCATACGAACCGGCAACTGAAGGAAAGACCGGGTAACTGAGTTCAACATCTCTTTCAGTAGGTTAGCTCTAACATGATACATTTGATCTAGCATGCTGGGACTGGTTTTACCGTGGTCACCTCTTAAAGTGTCACCCACCTGAGGCGTGGAGTAATGTGGGAGTCCCGGTATATATGTAGGAGGTTATCGTGGTGCAATGGTTATCCTAGAAGGTAAAGGACAGGGAGATCCAAGGTCAAATCCTGTTTCATATATTCTGCGTTCTGCCTACTGTATGTTTGGAAGTCGACTTGTTCAGCACGTCGACCTCCAAAACCAGAATTTTAAGTTAAATTTGACCTCTAAACGCAGAATTTTACGCTAAAAGTCGACCTCCAAACCCAGAATTCTGAGTTAAATGTCAACATCCAAAGCCAAAATTTTAAGCTTAAAGTTGACATCCAGACTTAGAATTTTACGCTAAAAGTCCAAAACTAGACTCTGAACTTTAAGTTAAAAGTCGACCTCTAAAACCAGAATTTCACGCTAAAAGTTGACCTCCGAACCTACAAGTTTTAAGCTCAAAGTTGACCTTCAGACTCAGAAATTTTCGTTAAAAGTCGACCTCCAAACACAAAATTCTACGTTAAAAGTCGACCTCCAGGCACATAATTTTTAACTAGAAGTCGACCTCCAGACACAGAATACCAAGTTAATAAAGTAGATGTCGACTTATATGCCAGATCGACTTTTATGCCGCAGTTTTCAGTTCATTTTAAAAGTATAATTGATTTATGCTTTTAAAAAAAAGACGTGTTACGCCAAGTAGATCTGCTAGTAATTTTATAAAGACGGTGTCTCAGTGGAACCAAATCTTTCTCTCATACAAATCAAACGTTTCTTTTTACAGAGGCGCCCCCAACAAGCCGGTCATGACCAATGATGGATGAGAATGTCTGGTGGGTGTGGAGCGAAGGAAAATATCGGTCGGCACTTTCCATGGAAAGCCGACAGAAAAATCGCTAATACAAATTTATGCAAATTGATGATTCCCGTACGCCGTCAAGACTTGCGCATGCGTGAAGGCTAAGGAAAAGAAAGATACCAGTCAAAATGTGTGGAATTATAAAGACTAACAATGCTTACCCGTATGTTATAAGGGGTTTTAAGATGGTTGCTAATAAAGTACTTTATGTTAAAATATCTTTATGCAAGGTGTTTCCGAAAAATTGATATCATTTCGTAATCTAATACTCAACTTTCATTTAAATGATCTCAAAGTTTAACAGCATGAGTAGAAACGGCTGAAATCTCTTTGCTTAATGTTTAAACATATTGTCTTTTCCAGAAAAAAAATTACTCAAATATATGGATCGATTTCATTATTTAAGGGCTATCAACATTCGTGGAATATTTAAGGCATAAGCCATCCTTGTAAAAGAACAGAAGTGGTACTATTTAATCCATAACCGGCAGAATGAATACATTTACTTATCTTATTTACCCAACCTCTCCGCTCGGGCAGGATATGACACAAGGTCAATTTTTAAGCGGAGTTTAACAGGTTTGAATTTAGGGTTTTCCTTCTCCTAGACTAGTTGCCTTATCAAGGCTGAAGAATCTAGTCTGTTCTACTATTTACCAATAGCTGGAGGGAGAATAATTGGATTCATACCTTTCCTAAGGGTATTAGTGCTATGTGAAATGCAATCAGTCTCGTCCAGGATTTGAACTCGTGTCCCCGTGTCCATTTCCTGCGACGATAACCATTACACCACGGTCACCTCCACATTTCAGTTTTTTAGTCTCCACTCCAACGGAACTCACATGTAGAATTAGTGGAATTATAAAGATATAGAAATATGCAAGGATTTCACCTGGTTATTGATGTTCATAAAGTACTTTGAATTAGAATATTTTATAAACAGCGTGTTTCAAAAATACGGATATCATTTCGTAATCTAATTACTTGACCAATTCTCCCTTTAATTCTATTACTGCTAAATCGACACTTACCAAGTGTGGAAGTATCTACGAGTCAGCTATGTATGTATTATACTAAACTGGGCCCTGACTTTGTGTCTATTTTATAAGATAGAGCTAGATTTTATCAGCAAATCACAACTTTACGTCATACTTCAGTTTACGCCCAGTCGACGGGGTTTATAATAGAAATTTACTAAGCTTTTTGCTTAGATGTGGCACAAGGCCATATGAAAGGGGCGCCCAATGAGACTCGAACTCACTCGTATAGGTTTGCTAGTCGAGCTTGCAAACCATTACACCACCAGAGGCGCCTTAACGGGGTTTATAATATGTTGACTGTATCCCTTGAAGAAAGGTAACTCACCAGCCCCGCAAAAAAAGGGTTTCCTGGTATAACATTGATGTTATACCAAGGAATGTAGTGTTATACCAGGGAGTGTAGAGGTACTCTTTTTATTGTTATTACTGTCAGTTCAACTCTTACTAGGATTGGTAGAATTCCCAGCTTCACTCTGACTCGGCATGGTAGCACTTCCAGGTCCACTCTAACCTTGATTGTTAGCACTGCATGACCCATTTTAACCAGGATTTCTAGTGCTCTATATTGTACAATTATACATAAGTAATACGCTCAAATGGACCCTGACTTTGAGTCTATATTATGTCAGCAGATATGTCGAGGGTATTTCTTTCGTAAAACTGCGGAAGCTTAAAAAGAGATCAGTTGTATTTTCTCTCTCTTTGCAACTTGGATCTCAATTTCGTGGCTTCACGAAACCCCTAAGTTCAAAAGAAACGTAACATAAGTTTATTTTTCAATGTTATGTTCTATTTAGTGTTAGATAGAATAAGTTTGGTTTCTTTGTTTAATGGCACATCAACCACTGTGGGAAGTCTAATGCTCAAGCCATCATATTAAAGGTCAGCAGTGATGCTATTTAGCCCATTGCTGGGAGGATAAGGGAGTACATACCAAAGGGTATTTGTCCGAAAGTGAACGTAATGTCTCTACTTAAGATCGAACTACGATGGCGCATTTCAACACTTTAACCATTACACTACAGAGATTCCTTTCCTATTTAGAAAAAAATTAAACAAATATTTCAGGAAATTTGGGTATTCTTACTTACATTTGTTTCATCTTTATTGATTATTTCAAGTTCATCATGGATTAATAAGACTTTCGAACTTCTTTTCAGATTCCCGTGTAACTTCGGTCTGAATTCTTCGACTCTCCTTGCGACAGAGAAATTGTTAGGTGAAATGGAAGACGACACGAATTAAAAATTACGTCTTATTGTACACACTGATATTCATCGACACTTTAGAACCGGTTGCGGTGAGCATCGATGTTAGGTAATATGTTTCAGTAGGCAGTGATATGAGTGAGAAATCACGTTCAAAACTGCAGAAAGCCAATGAAATGAAGACTCCGTCTCGATCAGCTCATCAGCATGAAACGGGCCGATGAAAGATTGACTTTAAGGACAACATTATACTGTCAATGTTGCCTTCACTGCTGCTGGGTTGTTTTCTTTGATTTAATGGCATGTCAACCTTTGTAGGTTATCTAATGCCAAAGGCATCATTTTAGAAGAATAGTAGTGGTACTATTTAATCCATGGCTTGGAGGATAAGTGGGTTCATACCTTTCCTAAGGGTATTTGTCTGAATGTGAACGTAATAGCGCGCCTGGAATTCGAACATGCTTTCACCCTTACACCACGAGGACACCCTTCTGTGAAAATGTTGGTTGCCTCTGCTAGAGCTGTTTACGATTAATTAAAATGCCTAGCTAATAATGGTGACTATGATTGATTAATTGATTGAACGACAGAGTTTAATGGCATATTAACCCATCTAGTGTTGTTTTATGCCCAAAGTTAAGGAATTGCGAATATTGTATTTATAGTTTTGTGGAGTTGTTTTTTAGGGTTTCTTTGGTACATGGTCCTTTCGAGTACTAATAAATTTGAAAAATGTCGATTCAAATGGGACCCAAAACAATACTACCACTCCGAGTCATAGTAGAACTGGGAGTAATAGCAATGAAGAGCGACTCCACACTCCCCAGAACTGAAGTCTCGCCATTAAATGGTTAAGGGTTATATCTAGAAATCCCTTAATATTATTTTGGAGGAATTACAAGTCAGCGTACTGTAAAGTAAAGTAGTAAAGTTAGTGACCTTTGTCGAGGGTGACCCGAAGGCTTCCTTTTCAATAGCTACTACAGTGAGGTGTAGGGGAGGGCACTAATCCATTCCCTGGATTGCTCCACTTTACCCTTGATCCTTGACTTATAATGCTGAGTGTTAAGCAAGGTGGGATCAAGTACCATTTTTTTTAGTCTTTGGTATGACCTGGGATTGAAGCCTGGTCTCCCGGACTATTGGCGAACACGACATATTCTCAACCAAATGGAGATTATGAGAAAAAGTAGTTATTTATAGGTGAACTCTTACTATATCCAGAAGAGAGATCGCAACCTTTGAGTTTGTTGTAGAGTTCGTGGAAATAAATAAGAATCCTTACAACTTTCAGAGCATCCCTCGTATTTTTACTGACTGAAAGAATCAAATTATTTCTTGAATTCTCTGTATAATCTTGTCAAGATAGCCAAGAAAGAAGAAACTCTTATCAAAGACACCCGGCAGATGAACGCAGCTTGTCGATCTCACCTGACAGATATCGCTTTTTCGGAAGCAGCATTTTGGGGGAAGTTGAGGCTGCAGATATTCAGATGATGTATCACAACAAAGAACACCTGCTGTTATCGCACCTTTTTTTCCATTTTTTATTACTTTTACGTGTTAGAAACTTGTCACCAGCATTTGCATCAAGATACTACTACTACTACTACTACTACTAATGATAATAATAATAATATTGATAATAATGACACAAATACAAGATATGGTAAGATTGCGTGAGAAAGTTAGCCGCTGAACATTATGCAAGTGATTAAAATTTAACCGTACTAACGATGGTATATGCACAAACCAGAATCTGTGAGAGAATATGCGACACATAAAATTCTTTGGAACTTTGAGACGCGAATGCATCACCAAATCCCAGCCAGGTGACCCGATCCGGTGAGAATAGGAAGAAAAAAGAACTTTTCATCAAGTGGATTTTGCTGCACCAGCAGACGACAGAATGAAAACCAAAGAAAACCAAAAGGATAAATACCTGGATTTTATTAAAGAAAAAAAAATTTGTGGAGCTTGAAGTTGATGTTTGATAATAGTAGATGATACATTTGGAATAGTTCTCAAAAGCCAGGAAAAGAGATTGTGGAAATTGGAGATCCGAGGAAGAAGGATATCTTACAGACTATAACATTAAGATCAACTAAAATACTTGGTAGAGTCCGGAGGACTTGATGAAATTTGCTGTCTCTTAGACTTCAGTGAAAAACAACCAGTGAAAACAAGAGCGAAAATTTCACAAGGAATGAAATAATATAGAGAGGAGATCATCAATAATCACATTATTAGCAAATATCACAAACTAGCGCAAAGGGAGTATAAAAAGAAACACGATTGGGTGATCTACTAGAAACTGGGCAAGAAATTAAAATCTGACCATACAACAAAAAAGTATATGCATAAATCAGAATCTATTCTAGAAAACGAGACGCGTAAAATTCTCTGGAATTTTGAGATACAAACAAGTCACCTAATCTTGGCCAGAACATCAGACTTAGTGATAATTAACAAAAAAAAAAAAAGACTTCACCATCCCAGAGGACCAAAAAATAAAAATCAAAGGAAGTAAAAAGAGATACAAATACGTGGACCTTGAAAGAGAAGTAAGAAATCTATAGAAGATGAAGACGATAGTGAAAACAACTGTAATTGGCGAGTTTTGAACAGACCTCAAAATCTTAGAAAGTAGACTGGAAGAGTTGGAAATTGGACGAATCAATACAATCCAGCTGCACCATTGTTGAAATCGGCCAGAATACGGCAAAGAGTTCAGGAGACCTGAGAAGACTTGCTGTCAATTAGACTCCAGTGAAAGTCCATCAGCTAACTCTGGTGGAAAAAAAGTTGTCAGAAGTAAAATAATGATAATGATAATTAGCACGAATAGATAAGACGCAACAAAACAGCAGATGTAGGTTATGAGACGAAACCATCAATCACGTAATCAGCGAATGCAGCAAATTAGCACAGAAAGAATATAAGACTAGACACGACTGTGTGGGCAAGGTGATTCACAAGGAATTGTGCAAGAAATTGAAATTTGACCGAACGAACAAATAATATATGCACACCCAACATTTGTCCTGAATAATGACACGCACAAACTCCTCTGGGACTTTGATATACGAACGAATCACGTAATCTCAGCCAGACGACCAGGCCGCATAATAATTAAAAAAAAAAGAAAACTTGAAAATTTATGGACTTTGTTGTCTCAGCTGACCACAGAGTAAAATTGAAAAAACGTGAAAAGAAGGATAAATACCTCGACCTTCCTAGGGAACTGAAGTAACTATGGAACATGAAAGTGACAATTATACCAATTGTAATTGGTGCTCTTGGTGCAGTCACCAGAGGATTAATAAAGAGAGTAGAAGACTTGCAAATAAGAGGTTGAATTGAGACCATCTAAACTACTGCATTATTAAGATCGGCCAGAATACTGAGAAGAGTCCTGGAGACTTGGGGAGACTTGCTCTCACTTAGACTCCAGTGAAAGTCCATCAACTAAGGCTGATGTAATAAACACATGGAGTAAATAATTATAATAGCAGCTAAAGTAGGTTATGTGGTAATAGAGACGTGGCAGTTGATCATATTGTAAGTAAATGCAATGAACTTATATACATGTAGCACACCAATAGGTACGACAAGGTAGAAAAGGGATCACACAAAATAGTGAAGAAACTGAAAATTTACAATACAGACAAATGGACTATGCATAAACCAGAATCTGTGTTTGAAAATGAAACAAATGACATTTTCATGTACTACGCGATACAAACGGATCGCTTAATTCCGACCAGAAGACCAGAACAGATTCTAAGTAATAGAAAAAAATTACTAATGGATTTTGCTGAGTCAGCAAAACGCAGAGTGAAAATGAAAGAAGGCGTAAAGCTGAATAAATTCCTGGACCTTGTCTGAGAGTCGAAAAAACTGTAGAATATGAGGTTAAATCATATCTGTTCTGTTTGCGTTCTTGCAACTGGAGATTAGAGGAAGAATCGAACTCATCTAGACCATAGCAGTACAAAAATCAGCCCGGATAAAAAAAAATGATAATAATACCACCGTCAAATATTATCGGAGAAATGAGAAAATAGTTGGGCAAATGGAGATTCTAAATTCATAATTCATGAAATCAAAATTGAAAAGAGACAAACAAGAGATTGCAGGTTGAACATCTGTGCGGTTGCGAAGAGAGCACACCAAGAGAGAAAATACTAATTAATGGTGACTCAGAACAATTCAATGAGAACCATGTTTCCTTCGAAATTTAGGGTTTTATGACACATTATTTATTTTATGAAAAAGAAAATCTCACTCGATATTGTTTTTAAGAATGGGAATAAACGTGGAAATTAACACAATACTATCAGCTACAGCGTGCATCTTTCATGACTTAAACTTCTTCAGTTACGTGATATACCACGCTGCAAAGTAGCATGTACCAAAATATTGCAAAATTTTTGAATCACCCAAACATAATTTGGTTTAGTTAACCATACAATAGAAACAAATATAAACAAGATATTTCTCGAACTGATAGACAAAATATTCAATAGAACATTATAAAAATAATCTATAATTATTAAAATTCATGCAGAAATAAAAAAAAAATAACCAGTTCGACACATCCTAACAACTCTTGTCTGTAACTCTAGATCAAACTACTAATGCCCTTTGGATGGAAACTGCATAACAAAGTTTTATCTAACCAAACACAATAAAAATTAAGGAAAATTAAGGAAAACTTTACATCGGATGGAGGGAAAGACTGTGGAATTAAAAGAGCTTTTACCACAAATTTTTCATCACTGAGAGGAAATATTCACCGAGCACGATATTTTATAAATATGTATGGGACTTCAAAGGTATAAATAAAAGCATATCAACTGTATCATGGAAAGTAATAAACATCATATATAACAGTACTTCAAAGCCACGTTTGGAGAAGAAAAGAAAAACTATTATTACATTTTAAAATTTAAAAAAAAAATCTTTTAAAGATCAGAACTCTTCTCTAAATGTCGACACAAAAATTAGTTTTTGTAACGATATTTACTGCGCTGTCATGGCTTGAATGATGAGAAAAAATTTACAAATATTAATAAAATTTTAGTTGTTAATAATTAAAATTTGTTAATTAAAAATAAAATCATTGAGAATTTAGAATATAGTAATCGGGGTTTTGAAACGACAAAGGAAATGAAACACAATATCAGAATATAAGAAAAAATGTTTTACGAAAAAACACGCCGACGAGTGAAAATAGATTTCTATTACACTTGTTATGATGCTAACTTCAAAAAAATTAAACTTTAACCTTAGAAATTTAAAGAATTTGAATTTCTATTTTATAAATTACAACCATATTGAATTTTCTTCTGGGTTTTCTTTCACAACTTTGTGGTTCGATAAACTTAATTTCCTATCTTATACAATGTAGATGCAATTCTAATTCATATTCAATTCTTTCTATGTAACACCTAGGCTGGTACAAGTCAGATCCCTACAAAGACTTCCGCTAGGCTCTCCTATTTTCTTCTGGGATCATACTAGATTTCGACATTATTGAGTATTGAACATTTACGCTTGTTCTATCTCCCAATCCAGAGTCGTCAGCCAATGCCCAGGGCGACGTCACTTTTAGTGTGTCCTCTCCTCTGCTCTCTGCCCACTTCTCCGAGGCTGAAAACTTGCGTTATTATATATATTTTGGGACGCTTGCGCGCCTTATGGTTACATTTCCTTCCAGCAACTCACTCACTCAATTCACGAGGCATTTCCGCTGTCTTTTTTTAAATCCTGCTTTTTTTTTTTTAAATCCACGAACTTACAAGGCCTATCAAATATGTAACACGAATAATTTACTGTTACATGGTATCAAATCTTCTCATACTGATAATTTTCATAGATCTTTAGGAGAATTTTTAACCTTAAGTGAAATGGTTATCATTGTTTAGCGAGGGGGAACCATTTTGTAGCCAGAGTTTTTGTAGGATGATTTTAACCGGAGATTTTTGTTGTTGGCGAGAGGGAAGTTTGTTTGTGTTTAGCGAGGAAGATCGTTATAACGTATGTGTGTTTACGTTGTGTTGTTTCCTCGCTTAGTGTTGTTAGTCCCCTCGCTAAGTTTTAAGGGTAAATAAAGGTAGAATGATGAAGAAGTAAGATGGCGAAGGTCGAAATATATTTTTATGAATAGGTCTTTATTTGCAGCATGAAATATTGGGTTTGCTTTTGGTGCTGCAAGACTCGTGGAGAGGTTATGCTTATTGAGACGAAATTGAATTATGAGGTGTTGAGAAGGTTGAGATGGCAGCGTGTGTCGTCGGACGTGTGAGGGATTGTTTTCGTTGCATTTTGACGAAAGACATGTTGCAGTTGTAGGAATTGAACTTTGGATGTCACTGTGGGTTTCGTGTCAGGTATTTGGGGCGGAGAGTTTGTGCTATCTCCATTAAGGTGGCCCAGAGGTGAATTGAGAGCTAGCATGTCGAGAGCGGAATTACGCGTCGGATCGACATAGCCAATTTTGGGGTGACATAAAGTTGTGCCTCTGCGAGGCATGTTGAATGTATCTAATTTATATTCAACTGGGATTCCTTGTAAGGAATCCATAAATTAGATGGCTTCCCTCGTGTGTCCATGTTGCTGCTGCTGCTATTCTAGAGCCGCAGTGGGATGTCTTCACTGGGCGGCATTGTCCAGCTAAAAAGCATCGCTATTGAAGAACGGCCAGTGTGACGTCTGCACTGGTCAGCGTTCTCCAGCCAAAGAGGGTGAGTTTGGCAGCTTATCCAATTTGGTGGCCGGAAATGAAGGTCCGGGCTGAATAGGATAAGTCATCCTGATTGGGTGAAATTAAGTGTCGAATTAAATTGCGCGCCAAACCAAAATACGAATTTTCCCTTCCATTACAGATCTATTTGACCCATAGATTGGACCCTACCTAGTACAACCTCTCTGGGCACGGAGTGGACTTGGGAACAATGGCGATAAAAGAGTACTTCACGCTTTGCAAATCTCTAGAACTTAACTCTCACTATCAGATATGGTTAAGTATCATATCTTTTGCTTTCTCTTTTCTTTTATTTTTGTTTTGGTGGGGAGAAGGTAATCTTCTCCGGTTTATACAGTCATCGCGTTATAAGCCCTGCATTGGCCTAGTGAGTAGAGTGTTTGCCAATGGTTCGGGTGACCTGGGTTCAATCCCAATTCCCGTCATACCAAAGACTTTAAAAATGGTACTTGATACCTCCTTGCTTTATACTCAGCAATATAAGGTACGTATCGATGGTAAATTGGGGCAATCCAGGGAAAAGAGTAGCGCCCTCCCCTACACCTCGGTGTAGTAGCTATTAAAAAGGGAGCCTTCCAGTCACCCTCGACTATGGTCGCTAACTTTACTTACTGTTAGTTAACTGTTAACTGTTATAAACTAATGGAACTAGTCCAAATTTTATCACATTTACCAACCCCTCAAGCAGGATATGACACAAGGTCAATTTTCTAAGCGGAGTTTAACAGGTTTGAATTCAGAGTTTTCCTTCTCCTAGATTAGTTGCCTCACCAATGCTGTAGAACTCAGTCTGTCCTACTATTTACCCATAGCTGGAGGGAAAATAATTGGATTCATACCTTTCCCAAGGGTATTAGTGCTATGTGAAATGCCTTTAGTCTCGTCCAGGATTTGAACTCGTGTCACCGTGTAAATTTCCTACGACGATAACCATTACACCACGGGCACCTCCCGAATTTTATGTGGCTATTTAATATGTCTGACAAGCGTCATACAAATTTGTACAGAGTAGGAAAAGCCTCATTCAGTGTAGCAATTAACTTATTTACAGAATGAACGAGAAATAGCATAAAATAAAAATATCAAAAAAGTCGATCATTGTCCGTCAATGATCAGAAAGTTTAAACAAAACAATAAAATGAATTACAATCAAGCAAGATACCCTGCCTATGCATACCTTGGCAATGGATGTGCACGCAGTGTAATGGTTATCGTCGTAGGAAATGGACGTGGCAAATCGAGTTCAAATCCTGGACGAAACTGATTCCATTTAACATTGCGCTATTACCGCTGTGAAAGGTATGAATTAAGTCAATTTCCCAACAGGTATGGGTAAATAGTCCGGCAGACTAGTTCTTTAACCTTGTTTGGCTATCAGTCTAGGAAAAGATAAGCGATGAATTTAAACCCTGCTTCAAAAATTGACTTGTGTCACATCTTGCTCGTAAGGAGGGGTTGGAATTTTTTTTTTTTCAAGTTGTCGAGACGTAGAATGCGTCGACTATATCTCTGCAGAAGGGTACAACACCCCAAAGAGGCTCCTGAGTATGATACTAAACTGCATCTGATGGTGAGGTTCTAGCTCTGTGGCTTTAGGCAATGTAGAGTACCCTTTCATTTCCATTACTCCCTGGCACACTCTGACTCGGAGTTGAAGTACCCTTTAGGGTACGATCTCTGGATCAAATGGAAATGCTCAATCAGTTATTAAGGATTATTATAATTAGTAAGTTGAAACCATACTGTAGTATGCAAATTAATTATATTAAATTGGAATGCTTGATAATTACAATTATTCGTATTTGATAGAAATTCTCGAATTCGATTAAATGTGCACAAAAAAAAACGAGCTCAAACAACTTGTTTAAAAATAAAGTTACCTACAAACTGGTTGCTTATAAATCATATGTAAGTCGTCGACCTTAGTCGAAGGTGACCCGAAAGCCCCATTTTCGATAGCTACTACATCAAGGTATAGGTGTTGGCGCTACTCTTTTCCCTGGATTGGTCCACTGTACCCTTAATTCTTACCTTATGATGCTAAGTGTTAAGCGAGGCGGGATCAAGTACCATTTTTTGAGTCGACCTGGGATTGAACCTATGATTGGTCCAATGAAAAATGTGCTCACTTCAATGAATATGCTTGATTTTCGGTTTGAAATTGAAACAACCAACATACGAAAAGTTAACAAAATTATTCGAATGCTAGTCGCTGTATACAGTACAGTTCTACCTAAATTACCCAGTATACTTTATCTCTGCCTAGCCTAATAAATTATCTAGCCGTAACTGTCAGCCCAGGCGAAGTGGGGGAAAAACATAAAAAAGGAGACAAAAAGGGATATGGGAACGCTAATTTAGCTACCTGGAAGAGAAATGTGTTTATATTTCTTAAAAACAAAAACAAACTTTCCACGAAGTAATTTATTTCAAGAGAAATAAACTTTACAGAATTTAGTTTAGCATATTTTCCCTATGCTTGTCGAAAACATAGAATTTAAGGTAACAAAAATAACATACATTCCTGTAACGACAATATTATAACAAAAAAAAAGAAGGGTATAGAAAATAACGACTGACTTGCACGAAGTAATGTCATCAACCACCTACTGTCAGTTTAACTTTTATTAATGATAAAATACCTTTCTTCAGTATTTTATGTCAAAGTTATTTTTGAAGCCAATTTTTGAGGTTTGTTCTTTTCTCGGCGTCTCCTTCCAGTGAAGAATCAACCTGGAAAACAATGTTCTTCTTGCTTCCTGTGTAGATTTGTTGAAAATGAATTTTACTATTTCTTTAAGTGAACTTCGAGTAGAGCACCGCCTCTTCTTTCTAGAGATGAATACCTTTCTGTTTCAACTCGAATTTTCTTCTGTCGAGTCTATGGAGATATTAACCGAATCTACTGACCCGGACAACAGCTTCTCTTGTCGGTAAAAAGGTCCAATAATTCCACCTCCAGACCTTACTCAACTTTCTTTTGAAGGGGAGAGCATACCAAAACCACAATTAGCCTGCAGTGCGCATATTGTTCCAACAAGTAACAAAGAAAAATCAGTAAGGAAAAGAAGCTTAGTCTAAGCAACTAATAAGCCTTTTACTCAAGCCACCTTGCTCAAGAAAAACTGTTTAAAGTCGAAAGCAAATAACCAAGTGTTCCCAAAGCAAAAAGAGCCAACCAGGCATTGCCTTCTGCTCGTGCAGGAAAAAATCAAAAAGAAGAGGGAGATCCCTTGTAATCTCACTTAAATAAAAGTAGGAGCAGGGTATAACGGCACAACTTCAAAACAGCCAATCATATTTGAGCAGACATTAACTGGCGAATTTACAAATTCCAACAAAACAGGATTCGTTATTAAATTAAGCAACAAGAACAGATATTCTGTAAAATAGGCACAACCAACTAAAATTTCGAATATTATAGATTAGCATTTCAGGTCAACTTTCAAAGCAATGTAAACATTGACTGATGTAAAGCAAATGCCAATATAAAAAGTCAATAATTCTTTACTATTACACTGGTAAAATAGAGTTTGATATTGAAATACAATGGAAAATTTTTTAATGCTTTTATGAGGATAAACTTTCGCTATCTGTAGATAACAATCGATGCAGACAGGGATTTATAAAAGGGTATTT
The DNA here is from genome assembly GCA_963585895.1 of Sepioteuthis lessoniana. Classification (NCBI taxonomy): domain Eukaryota; kingdom Metazoa; phylum Mollusca; class Cephalopoda; order Myopsida; family Loliginidae; genus Sepioteuthis; species Sepioteuthis lessoniana. The sequence goes on along the minus strand of OY757916.1, from coordinate 64,563,026 downwards.
TGACACGAGATGGGTCCTGTTGGCGTGGAGAGCCAAATAAGAGAAATGCACTTTTGGTTTGAGAACCTCCGCAGATAAAAAGAAAAATGTGAATGCATCGGCATTTCATGAAACAAGAAAAAACTGTTGACTTTGAAAAATATTTCCTTTTTAAATTTAAAGCGCATATTTATCTCTAAGGTTCCCTGTCAGTCTTATCGATCTGCTTGATGTCTCCACGTAAAATGCAGCTGGTTGCCATGTGTATCGACATAGTATTAGAAAAGAAGGGGTGGTTTTAAATCTCCAGCACCGAAGAGAAGATGATTTTCCATTTGAATATATTTATAGCTATAAAGTGACTGCTACTTCTTCAATAAGCAGTCGCGGCAGATGTTCTGATAAGTAACGCCAGAAGTGATGAAGCAAGAAAACAAAAAGAAAATATAATCGAAAGAACCGGGGTGACAGTCGACAAAAAGAAAAATTAATGGAAAGAAAAACAACCTCCTAACTTTTCTCAGTTATCTAAGGAGCAAAATTATAAATATTTTATCAATATGGACAAAGTGATATATGCAGATATCTATATAAATTTATACGTATGTAAATACAAAGAAAATATGTAGAAGTATAAGGAAAATATCTTAAAAGAACATTGGAAAGTTATTTAGATATCTGTCTACGTACACATATACAGGATCAAAAATTGGGTATATATATATATATATATATATATATATATATATATATAAATGTGTATGCGTGTGTGTGTGTATCCTGTTGGAATCCAAAGACTATAGCTGTTGAATATTCGTATATAGAATACTTGAAGGATTTCATAGTGATTCATGGGAGTGCTCGATGTGTGGCTATTATTATATATGCCTTTCAGGATGTATATAAGAAAACACACACACACAGAGTATATAATGCATGCTTTTGTAAAAAATGTTCGTTTGCGAATTTTGAGAGTTTTTATTTTAGATCGTTGTATAAAGACTTTATGAAACTGGAGTTGTGTGGGGGAGTTTTCAATATAGTCAAATTCACCGTTTAAGAATTTGGGAGTGCAAACCCAAAGAATACTAAAGTAAAAAAACAAAAAAAACAAAAAAACAATGATTACTCCCCTGTTCATTTCTGTGTTATGATGTGATTAAGAATATTTATGGTCATTTTTATTTGTGTATTTATAATAAACTTTATATTGTTTGTTGTTATTATTTATTAATAAAACCTTCAAGAAAAGTAAAGGTATTGCTAATTTCTAGTTCGTAAGTAAAATTTATGGTAGATTCCATTTATTTTTTTAGTTTATACGTAATTTTGGTTTATTCCGTGGACGAATAAGTGATATATCTCGCTTTCCAAAAATTTCTAAGAATAATTTTTCCAATGATAATCTATTATATACAAATATAGTCATCCACAGACAGATCTGTTTCGTTCTATCAAAACTCATCAGTGTGACTAGATAGTATCTTCCCATAGCTGGGATCGAAACTCGGTTGACTCAAATGCCAAGCCAAAGCTTCAAACCATTCAGCCACGAGGAGGTATCAGCTGCGAAGTAGATTTTAAACGCTTATGAATCACAATTACTATTGTTTACATACATCCGTTCAAACATTCATTCATATATATATATATATATATATATATATGAATGAATGATTTATATACATATGTAAAAGGAAAAAACAGAAAGATATATGAATATAATCGTTTAGTTTATAAGTTTACAAGATCAGATTATTCATAAAATTCCACCATCAGATTGTGTGATATCTTTATTTGATTTTATTTTCATGCTGGATTATTTGCTTAATGTTTCATTTTGAATTTTATTAACTAAATAATTTTCTTACAGATAGTCTATTTTGCTGCAAAGTAGACAAAACCTGAAAAAACTAAAGCACACGCGCAAAATTTTAAAAAATTAACCATTTACCCTCCGTATGTATGCGTCTATACACACACACACACGCACATATATATACGTGTATGTGTGTGTGTGCGTGCGTGTATATGAATATATATATATATTTCATTCTCCTGCTTGAATACTAAACCAACTGAATTTCTAGATCCACAATTAACCAAGAGTGCATATATATATATATATATATATATATATATATATATATATAGTCATCCACAGACAGATCTGTTTCGTTCTATCAGAACTCATCAGTGTGCTAGACATTAGCTTCCCGTAGCTGGGATCGAAACCCAGTTGACTCAAACGCCAAGCCAAGCTTCTCACCCTTCAGCCACGAGGAACCAATAGCTGCGAAGTAAATTTTAAACGGTTGTGAATCATAATTAGTATTGTTTACATACATCCGTTCGACGGCTACCGAGACCTCAATACATATATGAAGAGGCTTGCAATAAACGCTAATGGACACACGATTACTTCTTCGCCAGAGAACTCAACCTTACGGGGTAGGGGAGTGAATAGTTTATGATTGTCACTATCTCACTTGATGGGTTAGTGGTAGACCGAATATCATATAATTTGGAGAGTGCTCAATATTTGTGATAGAGCTATTATATAATATAATATGATAATACACATATGTTAGTTTTTATATACATTTAATCGCATGGATGCTTATCTGCCACGACTGGTTTCATGCCGCCTTTACATGTAAAGTCAGCATGAAAATAGTATTCACAGATAAGCATCCATGCGAGTGAATGTTTATCAGATCTAATATATATATATATATATATATATATATATGGAAGAAAATAAAGGATAGTAATCCGACAGTTTGTGAGGAAAAATTGACAACAAATAGAAAGGGGAGATTTATTGAGAAACAATATATATATATATATATATACTTTAAGAAAAACAACAAAACCGGTCACATAGGATTATAAATTTATTTCCATCCTGTTACGCATTTTTGAAATTTCCAAAAACACGAAAAAAAATTAACAGGACTTCTTCAGATCTTTTAGATAAAAAACTACTATAAATGTGACTATATATATATATATAAATGTGACTATATATATATATATATATATATACAGTATTTGTTTTGAAGGCAATTGCAAAGCAGAATAATCCTTTGGGCTCTAATTAATTTCTAAATTAAAATTTATCATCAGAGACTTTTTTTTAATATGAACTCAGTATTGTAAGTTCCAATTCTTTGGACGTTGTAAACATGGTGTCACCTGGGGTGTTAGAACGCAATACTGGGTGTTGTAATCATGGTTCCACGTGGGATGTTTAAATGCCATGCGGAAGAGCCATGACGTCAGTTGTCTTAATCTTATTTTTTATATACTAATAAAAAAGTCTCCAATGATGAAGTTTTTACTTTGAAATTAATTATATTTATTTTCCATTACAATAGCCTAAAAAATAAATACTATAAAATAAGATAATTTCTGCAATATTTCCAGTAAATTATGAAATGCTTTTATGTAAACGGTAGTGTGTTCGCCAATGGCCCGGGAGACCAGGGTTTGATCCCAGGTTGAGTCATACCAAAGACTAAAAAAATGGTACTTGATGCTTCCTTGCTCAACACTCAGCATTATAAATTACGGATCAATGGTAAAGTGGAGCAATCCAGGGAATGGAGTAGTAATCTCCCCTTCATTTCGGAGTAGTAGCTAATGAAAAGGTAGCCTTCATGTCACCCTCGACTGTAGTCGCCAAATTTATATACTTGACACAAGTCATCGTTTAGATAAGTCCTTTTAAATATCACAGAAGTTTTCATGTTTTATTTCAGGATTTTCTTATAGTTTTTTTGAATTAGGGCTCAATTGATTGAAAAGTTACCCGAGGGACTGCTACCCAGCGATTCTTAATCATTTCATCAGAGAACGTTTAATGTTTTTCCGGGTGTAGTATCGGTATATATCAATGCCCAAAAGGATTCTAACACAAAACTGGCCTCTATTTAAACCCATACCACACCTGAAAAAACATTAAACATTCCGTGATGAAAGCAAAAGCTGGATACATACAATATGTAAGAATGAAAGAAATAATTCTTAAAAAGCTGTAAATCTCTTTGTGGATCTATTCATTTTGAAATATGTACATTTTTCACCCTTTGAATGAACAAAGAAAGAAAAAAATGCATATATATATATATATATATATAATGCAATTAGAAGTAATCTCAAAGCTGGTTAAATTGTCATTATAAATTTATTTCGGCGATGAATATATATATATACACACACATACACACACATATATATATATATATATATATCATAAACAATGTCAAGTATTGTTTTGATAACAATGTGACTAAAATGTTACCACGGACTTCGTCATTTCTGCTGTACTACTGACCAGATGTTATAGCTTGGGTCAACAATTAGCAATTTATTATATAATAACTGCTTATGGAATGTTCCACAAAAAAATGAATCACGCTTGACCAACAGCTCAGTGGTTAGGAAGATTCGTAGAATCGCCTTTTACTACATAGTCACGTTACTTGCAATGGATGGACGCTAGCCACTGTATCAGCATGGAAAAACTCGATCAATGTCACGGTAGGAGGTGCAGACATAGGACCAAGAGTGTTAAAATCACTTAATAGCATTGAAAGAATACAACCTAGGATGATGGTAGCTACTTTTAATGGCAATCCCAGAGCAACAATCATCTCCTGCTACAGCCCTACCAATGTTAGTGAAAAAACTGAACTTGTCGCCTTCTACGATGAGCTATCCTCTCTAGTGCGTAGCATTCCGAAACACAACGTGCTAGTCATTGGCGGAGACATGAATGCCCAAATTGGGAAAAACGGAAACAACAAATACAGCCTACACAACACGTCAAATAGAAATGGACAACATCTAACAGATTTCATGATAGAAAATAGATTAACATGCCTCAATACAAACTATCAAAAAAGGGAGGGAAAATGATGGACCTACACATACGCGAACCCTAATAAAGCACAGATAGACTACGTCTTTATAAACAAGAAATGGAAAAACAGCGCAATGAACTGCGAGGCATACTCCTCTTTCGAGGGTGTGTCCTCCGATCACCAAATTGTCACCGCAAAAATACGACTAAGCCTATGAAAAAAACGCCACACGAACAGCGACTACCAAACACTAATACTGGGCCCTTCTTAACAACGGAGATATCAGAGATAAATATGTATTAGAATTGAGAAACAAATTCGAGACACTACAGGAGAAGACAGAAAAAGGTACCCCAAATGACGAATATGAGAATTTCATCAACGCGCACCTCAAGGCAGCAGCGAAACCTAGAACTAAATATAGAGTGCCATGGAAAACATTAGCGGTTAGAGAAAAACGTGCAGACGTGAAAACTGCCTCCAAAAGCTATAGGAAGAACCCAACAAACACAAATGACCTAAAACTAAAAAAGACACAAAATTAATTTGCAAGCATATATCTAAAAGAACAGACAGAATACGTACAAAATCAGATCGATAAGATTAAAGACTCGGGGAAAGATAGGCAATCTAGGATAGCCTGGCAAAGAATAATCGAAGTGAGGAGAAGGAAGAGCACAGCCAAAGCTAAACTGAAAGCTACAAACCAACAAGAAAGAATAAAACTCTGGAAACAGCATTTCGAAAATCTACTAGGAAACCCACCGAAAGTTACACATGAACCAAACACCAAAATTATTAGTAAGCAATTGGACATTAAACTAGGACCGTTCAGTCAAGAAGAACTTGACTCGGTTCTTAGAAAAATTAAAAATAGGAAAGCTGCAGGGCTTGACAAGATTCCCCCAGAAGTATGGAAGACCAGATAATTCGGCGACATACAGATCTGACACTGCAACGCAGTCTATAATCAAAATCCGATTGACAGATGGATAAAGGTATGCATCCTCCCCTTCCCTAAAATGGGTGACCTCGGATTAGCCAAGAACTACCGAGATATAACACTTACATCCATAGCCGCCAAAATTTACAATGCCCTACTACGAAAAAACATAGAACTCAAAATTGACAACATTCTTAGGAAAAAACAAAATGGCTTCCGAAGAAATAGATCTACGACCTTACAAATATTGACCATCCGTGAAATCCTTGAAGGCGTACGGGCAAAAAAAAAAAACTACAGGCGACATTACTATTTGTCGACTTTACCAAGGCCTTGAATTCCATTCACAGATGGAAGATGGAACAAATCCTACTAGCATACGGCCTACCAAAAGAAACCCTAGCAGCAATAACGATTCTTTATAGAAACACCAAAGTGAAAGTACGTTCACCAGATGGAGACACAGAATACTTCGACATTGTAACAGGAGTACTACAAGGGGACACACTAGCCCCATACCTCTTTATCATCTGTCTAGACTACCTGCTTAGAACATCGATTGATAAAATCAAAGAAAACGGCTTCGAGCTGACAAAGAAAAGAAGCAGAAAGTACCCCGCAAAAACAATTACCGACACCGACTACGCCGATGACATAGCGATTCTGGCAAATACACCCAACCAAGCCGAAATACTACTTCATAGTTTGGAACAAGCCGCTGCAGGCATTGGCCTCCATGTCAATGCACACAAAACTGAATACATGTGCTTTAATCAAACAGGCGACATTTCCACACTAGGCGAAACCTCACTGAAACTGGTTGACAAGTTCACCTACCTAGGAAGCAGTGTCTCATCAACCGAAAAGGACATCGATTCGCGGCTAACGAAGGCATAGACAGCAATCGATAAGCTATCGATTATGTGAAAATCAGACCTGACCGATAAAGTGAAACGCAGTTTCTTCCAAGCAGCGGTTGTGTCGATACTGCTATATGGATGCACTACTTAGACGCTTACAAAACGGCTGGAGGAAAAGCTAGACGACAATTACACAAGAATGCTGCGAGCAATATTGAACAAGTCCTAGTGGCAACACCCCACAAAGCACCAACTATACGGCCACCTACCTCCCACCACGATAACTATCCAAGTTAGACGAACCAGACATGCAGGACACTGCTGGAGAAGCAGGGACGAGCTGATAAGTGATTCACTCCTATGGACCCCCACATATAGCAGAGCAAAAGCAGGACGACCAGCTTGAACATACATACAACAGCTCTGTGAGAATACGGGATGTAGCCCAGAAGACCTGCCAGAGGCGATGAAGGATAGGGAGAAGTGGCGAGAGAGGGCCAGGGATATCCGTGCTGGCGGCACGACATGATGATGAGGCTGATGACATAGTCATCAGGTAAGAGTAATTTAAACTCCGTAAATAATTCAATATGTTCATATTTCTCTCTCTCTCTCTCTCTCTCTCTCTTTCTCACTCTCTCTCTTTCCCTCTGTCTGTCTCTCTCTCTTTCCCTCTGTTTCTGTCTCTGTCTCTATCTCTGTCTCTATCTATCTTTCTCTCTCACGCACTCATACACACATATATATGTGTGTGTGTGTGTGAATATGAAGAAACCTAGTACTCAGAGGAAGATTTATTTTTATTGTTGAATAATTTGCCCATGCTGAATATTTCGGTTTTAAATTCAGCCATCATCAGGGCTATTAATATGTGATACTGTATCTTAGGAATTATATTCATTTTTATTTTCAAAATGACACAAAAAATGTCAAGGCTTTTAACATTTTATTTCCGTTTGTAGCTTTCTATTTCAAAACTTTTTGACGTAATTAGTGTTCGAAATTTATTTCAAAGTGCAATGTATATATATATATATATATATATATATATATATATATATATATATATATATATATATATATATATCTTTCTCTTCAACCTCTGTCAATTGTTTCTTTATTTTTTTCTTCGCTTCCTTTATCTTTATAACGTAGCTGTTTTTCATTTTGGAAGGATTATGACAAGAAATGTCATGAAAAAAATATTAGCATGAGTATAAATAAAATAGTTAATAAAATCTAACAAATCTGATTAAATGATCGTGTAGCTTTTTTGTACAAATTTAACTAAATAAGGAGATAAGTTGTGTCATTTTGATAGTTTTGTAATTAGAAATAATGCTAGATTCAACAATCTTTTTATGTTTTGTTGTGTATATATAAAATTAGATTTAAGATTTGTTTCTAAATTTTAGCAGTATGTTCCTTTCATCGACTTGTGAAAAATCACTTTTCTTTTCGTAAATTACTTTTTGGATTGATCATGATGTTTCACCCACGTATTTTTTTTTACAATCGACGTATTGAACAGAGTAAACGCCTGCATTAGACTTAATATGGATATTGTTATTCTAATCACATAATATTCTTTATCGCTTTTGAAGAGCTTGTAACTGTTTTGAATTCAACGTTGTTTAAGTTTTTTACAATCATATTTGTGGTTGAATTACAGGGCAAAATGAAATATCTGTATAATAGATTATTATTGGAGGAATTATCATTTGAAATTTTACGTTTGTGAATTTTAAAAGCGTTTATTTTAGCACGTTGTATAACAGATTTAGAAATTGAAAGCTGTTAGAAAGAGTTTACTATTGTCTAGTCAATCATTTAAAAATTTGTTGGTGCAAATCTTAAGTTCTCTAAGGTAAAAACCTGAGATTATTCCATCTTTTATTTTGGTGTAATAATGTGAGAGAAAACGTATATGTTCATTTTTATTAGAGGGTTTAAACTTCAAACTCTAATGTGTTATTATTATCTATAAGTAAAATATCTAACATTAAGGTGTTATTAGCTTCTAATTTGTAAGTTGAACTTTGTTGATTGGTTTTGGTTTGGTTTAGTTTCATGGCATATCAACCATTGTAGGTTATTTATTGCCATACATTAAATACACGAGTTGGTTTGGTTGTTTTTTTATATACCAACCATTGAAGGTTATTTTATGCCAAATCCTCTTTATACATATATATTAAATATACATGATTTGGTCTGGTTGGGATTTATGGCATATCAATCATTGGAGGTTATTAAAGGCTAAATCTTCTTTAGACGTATATATTATATACACATGATTTGGTTTGATTGGGTGTTATGACATACCAACCATTGAAGGTTATTTTATACCAAATCCTCTTTATACAAATATATTAAATATAGATGATTTGGTCTGGTTGGGATTTATGGCATATCAACCATTGGAGGTTATTAAAAGCTAAATCTTCTTTATACATATATATTATATACACATGATTTGGTTTGGTTGGGTTTTATGAAATACCAACCATTGAAGGTTATTTTATACCAAATCCTCTTTATACATATATATTAAATACATAAGACTTGTAAACACATTTTGTTGATATTTTTAAACGAGCCTGAATTCATTTGTTTGCACACAAATGGTTTCAAGTATTGCTACGTAACATTAACTATTCAATTTGACATCAGTCATTTGTTTGTACAAATTTTAATAGATATATATGATATTTGTCAATAATTTCATTTTAAAATCAGTTGGAACACCATTGCACACTATTATTGCTATTGTTTTAACATCGTTAAATGCTTTCAATTATTGCTACTTAACACTTATAATTCTATTCTACATTAATCATTTGTTTTCACACAGTGAATTGGTTAAACGTATTGCTTTTTAGCACTAATCATTCTATTCAACATTACTCATTCGTTTTCCCACAGTTAAATGGTTCCAAGTATTGTTTTGTATCGTTAACATCAGTCATTTTACATACAGTTAAATAATCCAACAGTTGTATTTCTAACAATTCAATTTAGCATAAGTCCTTTGTTTGCACTCTGTTAAAATCTCATATAGTTCTATTTGACCCATTGATAAGATCCTATCAAGTGCTACTACTCCCGACCAGAGTTGAACTGGGAGTGATGACAATAAAAGAATATTCTATATACCCCAAATCTCCACGCCTTGAACCTCTCCATCAGATTTTTTAGTTTCATATCAGGACATTCGTTGGTGGTGGTCTTACCTCTCTGCTGTGAAATTTACAGCCCGAGCCGACTGGGCAAGAATTTTGTTAAGATTATCCATAAGTTTTATTAAGTCATTATTTAGTTGATGTATAAGTAATATACTTATTTACCAACCCCTCCGCTGGGGCAGGATATGACACAAGGTCAATTTTTTTAAGCGGAGTTTAACAGGCTTGAATTCAGAGTTTTCCTTCTCCTAGACTAGTTGCCTCACCAGTGCTGAAGAACCGAATCTGCCCTACTATTTACTCATAACTGGAGAGAGAATAATCGGATTCATGCCTTTCCCAAGGGTATTAGTGCTATGTGAAATGCAATCAGTCACGTCCAGGATTTGAACTCGTGGCGCCGTGTCCATTTCCTACGACGATAATCATTACACCACGGGCACTCCCGAAGTATAAGTATATGTATAAGTAATATACCATCTAAATAAGTTTTAAAATCTTTGGGTATTTTAAATTTAAAGGTACCAGATCCGAGAAATTTGAAAAATAGGCGTGAAAGGACTTCAACAAGAGGCGAATTCTTTGGTAAACTAAATGCTTTTTTATAAAAAAAAATCTATTACATAGAAAAAAAGCAAAATTTACAGAATGACGTGAAAATTTAGTTTTTTTGTTAACAGGTAAAGGTAATGTAATGTTGGTTTTCTTGAAGTGATTTTTAAAACGTTTTATACATTCCTCAACAGGAATATCGGTGTATAATGCTTTTATGCCGAGATAGTCAAAAGATTTGTTTCCCATGGTTATATTATTTATTTTGTTAAGCAGATCACCGGAAATCTTCATGTGCGAATTGCTAATTGTACCAAAAAGATGAGTTAATATTTTAGATGAAAAATTTGCGTCCATTAGAGTTTAGTGTCCGTGGAGTAGTAGCTAACGAGGTAGATTGTGACATTGTTGTAAGGAAGTTCGAACTCCAGTCGAGCTGTTACATTCACTTTAGAACAAATACTCTTTTTTCCAGCAATGGGTTGAATAGTACCGATACTGTTCTTCTGCAAGGGTGGCTTTGGAATTAAGTAAACCTTGAAAGTTGCTACGCCATTAAACAAAGAAATTAAACCATCATCGTCCATTTCTTCGAAAGCTTCCATCTTAAGATTGTGATTTTCTTACTGTTTCAAAATACTTGAATCTGCTAATAATGGAATGAGTGAAAGAAAGTCAGAATTGAAAAGTCTAGTCCAGTTTTTGAACTCCGGTTACCGAGACGACTACGATTATAGGGCACTTTTAAAAAAAAAAGAAGTCAGTGTTCAACACAGGATCGGAAGGCAGAAACAAGCCTGCTGATAAGACAAAGGTAATCTTGATACCTCTCTATTAAGTGGAGCATATTTTCCTTCTTGTTAGGGATAATGTCAGCTTCAGAAAGAGCTGTTAATATCCAAAATCGGAAAGCAGAATGCTTTCGGGATATATAAAGAATTGTCAGCCTAATACAAAAACAAGAGGAAAGATACAGTCGGGGTATATAAAGAATTGTGAGTGATATACAAAGACGAAAAGCAGGATGCAGTCGGCATATATAAAGAATTGCAGGTGATATACAAAAACGAAAAGCTAAATTGTTTTGGATATACAAAGAATTGCTAGCGATATCCATAGTCGAAAAGCAAAATGCTTTCAATAAAATATGAAGGATGGACGATTTGAAATAGACAAAATCAACTACCTAAGGATACCTATAAATGATCAAGCGCAAGGAATGCTGTAAATAAAAAGGAAGAATTTTTAATGAAAACACCAAGGAAAGCAAAAAGTGCCGAATCCCAAAAGAAAAAGAAGCAAGTGAAAAGCTAAAAACCAGAAAAAATTCTGCAAAAATATTTGGTCTCAAAAGCCGTCGCTTACATGAGACATTAAGATAAGTTTGTATTTGCTCTTTCTCTTTTTGTCTTGTTTCTAATCACACACACACACACACACACGCACACACACACACACACACACATATATATATATATATATATATATATATATGCTTCTTTCCTTTTCCTATCGTTAAATTAAAACATTATCAACCTTCCCTCCGAGTTTGCTTTTCGTTTCTGTCATATCAAGTGGCATTTTTCTATCTGAGAGGAATCTTTTAAAACTTTTTTATCGAACTGGTGTTCGTAGCAATATGAATGGTTTCCCATCAATTGAGAAGTTCGTAACAATAGATAGATAGATAGATATTGTATTACTTCTAACACAAACATCCACAAAAAAATGAAAGAAACACACTACTTATATTATATAAGTATCCATCTGACGATCGTGCTATAAAAATTTACCTTTTACATTTGATATTGTCTCTGCTTTTGTAAAGGTGTAAAGCACATAGAAAAAATTTTAATATATTTTAGGGTTGCAAGTTACTAAATGAAATTATCGATATTATTAATTCATTCATTGCAAGTTTTTCAAACCAGTACTTATTGTTAGTATTCAGTAAAGTCCAAGTGACTACAAGTCTCCAAAACTCTCCTCGACTTCTTTATTTTTATTATTTTTTACAAATCCTTTAGAGACTGTACCAAGAGCACCAATTAAAATGGTATAACCTTCACTTTCATGTCCCACGTTTTTTTTTCTCTTCCTTTGCAAGTTCCAGGTACTTATCCTTCTTTTCGTTTTCTTTCAATTTTACTGTATGATCAGCAGGGACAGCAAACCCAACTATTTAGCAAGTTCTTTTTTTTTTTTTTTTTTTTTTTTTTGATTATTACAAGGTTTGGTTGTCTGGCTGAGATTAGGTGATACTTTTGTATCTTAAAATCCCAGAGGAGTTTGTGCGTTTCATTCTCCAATACAGATGCTGGGTTGTGCATGTACCATTTGTTCACTTGGTCAAACTTCAATCGCACAATTCCTAATGGATCACCTTGCCCAACCAGTCGTGTCTAGTCTTAAACTCTTTCTGTGCTAATTTGCGGCATTCGCTGATTATGTGATTGATGATTTCTTCTCCATCACCATATAACCTACGTCTGCGGTTTTGTTGCGTCTAATCTATTCTTGCTTTGATATGATTAGTTGTTTTGTGCTGCGGTTAGAAGAGATTCAGTTTCTTTCTTTCTCGTGCACGTTTTCTCGTGTGAGATTTCGCTTGTTAGTTGTTGAAAACGTTCATAGAGTTGCTTTTCTTCCCATTTTTGTTTTCTAGTTATTTCCGTTCTGTTGATCCTCATATTGTTTGTAGTTTTTTGTGGCTGTGATCAGTCTTCCTCCGCGCTTTCCTATGTAGTCTTCGAATCTTTGTATCGATGCATCAATGCTGTCTTTAATGCTGGTAAGTCCTCTTCCACCTTCTTTTTTTGAACACACATAGTCTGTCAACGTCACCTCTGGGAAGTCAGGCCTTATTATTATTATCATAATTATTTCATTTTCTGCACGTTTTCATATGAGTTTTAATTGATAATCTTTCACTGGGGTCTGAGTGAATACTAGTCTCTCCAGTTCTCCTGGATGTTTCTGAGGTTTCTGGCCAATCTCAATAGTGCTGTGGTCTATATGGTCTTGATTCTACCGCTGATTACCAATTCTTTCAGTTCTGTTTCCAAGCCCTAGTGAACCGTTCCAAGTGCACCAACAATAGTTCATGGTTCACAGTATTTTTAGTTCTCTGACACAATCTAAGTGTTTGTTAATCTTCTTGTTTTCTTTCATATGAATTCTGTGTTCATTGGAACAGCAAAATCTACCAGATGACTATTGTACAAAATATACTTATCTTTCAACATAATCTCATCACTTGTCAATTCATTTAATTCATTAGTTGATATTAGTCACATCAATCAAACGTTATTTAGTAAAAAAATCAAAATCAATGTTCAACTAATATATACGTGTCAGTTTCTTTCTCTCTCTCTCTCACTCTCTCTCTCTCTTTTTCTCTCTCTCTTCATCTCTCTCTCTCTCTCTCTCTCTCTCTCTCTGTCAGTAGATAGATATATAGATAATGATAAAGAAATTAGGATATATATATATATATATAGAGAGAGAGAGAGAGGATTTGAGAATAGAGAGGAAAAAGAAGTATACATAAATTTGAATGAAAAATATATTGAAACACACGTACACGCAGAAATTCTCCCACACATATTCCTAAAGATACACGAACAGATTGAGATAGATAGATAGATAGATACGAACAGACTGAGAGAGATCTATCAATAGATATGAATATATATATGCATATATAAAGAGAGAGAGAGGGTGAGAGAGAGAGAGAGGGGGAGGGAGAGAGAGAGGTAGACTGATTGGCTTCAAAAGAATTAGTTGTACATTTAAGCATCTGAGTATAAATAAAGGAAGAGAGAAAGAGAGTAACGCCTGAATACATTGAATAAGGGAGAACAAATTGAAGACGTGAATAAAAATGTGGCTGACTGAACAGATGTAAGAAGCTCTTAAGTGTTTGCTGACGGGCACTTGTCACAGCTGGTCGAAGTGAAGCCAAAAATACAAAAAAAAAAAAAAGTAAAAAGAAAAAAAAAAATGTAAAGCAGTAATAAAGTAGAAATATACGTACATAAAACTCAGAAAAAGGTTGCGAAATGTTTAAAGGGAATTTTATTGCTGTTCTGCGGATCATGTAAAATGATCTATGGCTTCTAAAACAAAAATAAAAATATATGGTCGATATAGGAATAAATTAGCCGTGGGTAAGTTTCTGTGGGGTCTGGTGGCTGGTGGCTCGGGATGATAACACGAGGAACAACATGATAGGGCTATATGGAATGGTGATGGGAACTTTACCAAATTTTAAAGACGTAAAGAGCCTCTTTATCTCCCGGAAGAAATGTCATAATTCGTAAGTTTGAGCTAGACAAAAATGTTATCTATATGAAGATGGATTTTAAAAAAGGGACCGAGATAGAAACTTTAAAATATTCTCCTGAAATTTAAAATTAGAAATAGAATGTTTGCATGGATGAGCAACGTAAAATAAAAACGAGGGCCTCTCTTGAGACTAATGTTCAACTGGTTATTTTCTTGTTTTTTAAGCCAAGACGCAGGTCAATGCATGTGCAACATCCCCCATATCAGACCTAGCTTTGTGCACCCTTTTCTAAAACCGAACATTCATCGCAGAGATAAGCTTTGAGTACGATTGGGAAAGACATTAAAACAATGGCGCAGCTTCACAATATATGAAAATTAGAATTTCAGTGGAGATTCGAACAATGGTAAACTCGATGGAATAAATCCGTTGAATAAAATGCAGGCGAATTTGAAGAAAATGAACATTTCTTTTATTCTTCCTTTATGTCTTGGGAAATACAACTCCAGTCTTGATCCTTTTGGAACTCACCAAATATATTACCAAAATGTCACACACACACACACACACACACACACACACACACACACACACACACACACACACACACACACACACACACACACACACATATATATATATATATATATATATATCTCCCTCTGCACAAGCAGGATGTGACACAATGAAATTTTTTAAAAGTAGAGTTTAACAGGTTTGAATTCGATGTTTTTTGGCCCAGCGGTTAGAGTGTTCGCCAATGGCCCGGGAGACCTGGGTTCAATCCCGGGCCGAGTCATACCAAAGACTTTAAAAAATGGAACTTGATACCACCTTGCTTAACACTCAGCATCATAAGGTACGGTTCAAGGGTAAAGTGGAGCAATCCTGGGAATGGAGTAGCGCCCTCCCCTACACCTTGGGTCACCCTTGACTATGGTCGCTAACTTTACTTACACTGGTTAAAGAATCTAGTAAGCCCCACTTTTTGACATAGTTGTATTCATACCTTCCCTAGGGCGTCAAGGGTTGTGTAATGGTTAGCAAACTACAAAATCAAAGCCTTAGGAGCGAGTTCGAGTCTCATTTAGTGCCCCATTCATACGACACTGTGTCATATCTAAGCAAAAAGCTTTGTAAATTAAATTCCCCAAGAGTATTTGTGCTATTTGAAATGAAAATATCCTCATCTAGGATTTGAATTTTTTTGTTCAATAAAAGAAAAGAAATTAATGAAAATGTTCACAAGAGAATTGCTTTCAAGAGAATTGTTTTATTTTTTATTATTTCTGCGAATAGTTCTGGGATATTATTTTATTTTTAGACGTATGCTAAAAGTTCTTCTTTGCTGTGTGTGGGGTGTGTGCTTTTATTTTTGCGTTCATAATTCTTTTGACGATATTTTTTCTGCTAATTCGAATCCCTTATTAATTAGTGTGGTTGGGTATCCGCTCTGGTGTAGGGTTACGCACAATTCTTTTTTGCGAGCTTTTTTGAGTGACTATTCGCCAATGGTCCGGGAGACCGGGGTTCAATCCCAGGTCGAGTCATACCAAAGACTCAAAAAATGGTACCTGATGCCGCCTTGCCAAGCACTCAGCATTATAAGGTTAGCATCAAGGGTAAAGTGGAGCAATCCTTGGAATGGAGTAGTACCCTCCTCTACACCTCAGTGTGGTTGCTATTGAAAAGGGAGCCTTCGGGTCACCCTCAAGAACTTTATGGTGCATATTCTACATGCTAGAGTGTAAGGGATAGATTTTATGCTGTTTTTGCAGTGGCGACTTTTGAAGTGTTGGTATTGTAGGGTGTCAGCAGGTTTGTGGTAAATGTCTGTGATAATTAATCTATATTCGTTTTGATGTCTATAAATGGTAATTCTTTAAAGCTGTGTTCCATGATGAATTTCATTTCAGGGTGTTGGTTGTAGAGTAAGTTGTGTAAATAGTTAATGTTATCCCATGAGTATTTCCAGAATATGAAACAATCATTTAAGTATCTTTTCCATGAACTAATCAATTCAATTATAATATATTTTTTACCATTGATTTTATGTAGATATTCTTCTAAATATACAAAGGTTAGGGAAGTGTATGTTGGTGCTATTTTAGTTCCGATGGCTGTTCCCAGGGTCTGGATGTAATTTACTTTATTGAATTGAAATAAGTTATCATTTAGGATTAAATCTATACCATCAGTGATAAATTTTTGTTAAATCTCAGTGTAGGGTTTCTAGGTATTTTTCTATTCAAAATGAGATGGCGGTCCGGAGCGCGGCTCTGCAAAATGAACAATGGCAGACTTGGGGCCTTTTTAGGCCCCTAGTTTCGACGAGGCTACCCTCGGGTGGGCGAGCTGCAGTTTTGTTTCCTTTGTAACCCATGTATTGCACTAGACCTCGCGTCTAGTTTAAGCCGTAAACTGGCATACGTGCCGGACCCACATTTGGGTTCGTGAAACTGCTTGCCTCACATTGCACCAAGTGAGCCGATCAGCAGCATAGACAAGCAAGCTTCGAGTCTCGGCTCGTTCACGACCCCCCACCTTTATTCCCACTCTAATCGGCCTTCGGGCTTTTGACCTTGTGTCAAGTCGTGTCTGGTGGGAGGCAGCGACAAATATCTGGCTTGTTTTCCAAATTCGTGGGGGATATTACTGCACAGTTTTGTGGCGTCAAATGTATCCATTAGTGTGTAGGGTTCGGTTTTTTGTGGTATGAGTTAAAAAGAAACACACCAAATA
The DNA here is from genome assembly GCA_963585895.1 of Sepioteuthis lessoniana. Classification (NCBI taxonomy): domain Eukaryota; kingdom Metazoa; phylum Mollusca; class Cephalopoda; order Myopsida; family Loliginidae; genus Sepioteuthis; species Sepioteuthis lessoniana. The sequence goes on along the minus strand of OY757916.1, from coordinate 64,545,609 downwards.
CACTCTAGAGAAAAGAAAGAGAAAAGAAAATAAAAGAAAGAGAGAAATAACATTCGCAGAGACGACACTTTGTCACGGACAATTAACTCTAATTGGACATTCAAAGACACCAAATTCTAGAATTAAAAAGAATTGCTGTTTTATCAAAACAGTCGCAGCTATATAAGCTAAAAGGGAACACTGGAACAAACAATCTACTTCCTGAAGACGATGTAAAATGTCAGAAACACAAGGTGGATGAAAATAAATCACTTAAAAACAAATTCTCTTGTTGACTTTTCATTTCAAAGTAGATGTATACATATACTTATGTATACATAAGTATATGTATACATAAGTAAAGTTGGCAAACTTAGTTGAGGGTGACTCGAAGGCCCCCTTTTCAATAGCTACCACACCGAAGTGTAGGGAAGGGCATTACTCCATTTCATGGATTGCTCTATTTTACCCTTGATTCGCACCTTATAATGCTAAGCGTTAAGCATGGCAGCATCAAGTATCATTTTTGAGTCTTTGGTAAGACTCAACCTGGGATTAAACCCTGTTCTCTCGGACCATTGGTGAATACTACTCATTAGGCCATTGGTGGAAATTTGGATAAATCGAACACTTAACTCCGATTTAGATGCGTGAGACTTTGCCCTTTTCGTTCCTAAGAACTTTTTATTTCAAAGAACCTTTGATTCCCAAAAAAGATATCACGCATCTAAATCCGAGTTAAGTGTTTGATTTATCCAACTTTCCACATATTTCTATCATATTGTCAGATTCAACAAAATCGATTATTTAAACACACACACACACACACACACACACACACACACACACATATATATATATATATATATATATATATATATATATATATATATATACCAAACCCACCTGGTCCCATTACCAATAAGCTTAAAGGACAATGTGTTTTGAAAATAATGCAAAATGTACTGAATATCTTTACAGTTAAAGCAGATTTAAAATAAATAATATATATAAAATGTATAATATATTATAATAATTCAATACTATTACTTATATGGCTCCTTCTATTTGTAGTCGAGCACTTTTTGAAAAGTACCTAAACAGTGTCGTGGGCTTAGACGCTATATAGCTATTTGTAACGTCTGTGCGTTTGATGGGTGTGATATAAATATATATATATGAGCTGATACATGTAAACAAAACAAATGTGATTCATAAGCATTTAAACTCCCGTCGCTCGCGCTGGTTTCCTCGTGGCTGCGCGGTAGAATTTTGGATTGGCGTGTCAGTCTGCCAGTTTTCAATCCCAGGTTCTGGAATCTAGCCTCTTTTAGTCACACTGAAGAGCTGTGTTACAACGAAACAGTCTGTCTGTGGATGACACTATATATAGACGAGGCCTGGCTAAATATTTCATAAACTGAAAATTTCATTTGATAACGTCATATCTGCTTTTAATGACTTTTTCGATCATTAGTTTGGTTTAATGGTATATCAATCCTCATGGGTTATTTTATGCCGAATCCACTTTATACATATATAATTTCTATATGATTTATAAGGAAATAATTTGTCGGTAAATTACTTTTTAAACGAGTTTGTTTGGACACAGTTAAATGGTTTCAAGTATGACAACTCAACATTAATAATTCTATTTAATATAAATAATTTGTTGGTAAAAATTTAAATGGTTTCAAGGATTCATATCTCTGCGCAATTGACCCTCAGTCTCTGTCTTCTAGCGTCTTAAACTAGACGCGAGGTCTAGTGCCATACACGGGTTACAAAGGAAGCGAAACTGCAGCTCGCCCACCCGAGGGTAGCCTAGTCGAAACTAGGGGCCTAAAAAGGCCCCAAGTCTGCCATTGTTCCTTTTGCAGAGCCGCGTTCCGGACCGCCATCTCATTTTGAATAAAATGCCGCTAGAGGAATTTGAAGAATACGTTCGGGACGATAATATTGGTGCTTGGGCTCGACATGACAAACCAATTGATCGGATCGGCCTCCCCGACCGACTGCCTAGCCTATTGAGGCCAAAATGGACTATTGCAGGTCACATGACCATTTTGGCTGCCGAGTCACTGACTACTCAGCCACTAGAATCCCGTCTTTAAGCATTACAGGTCACTAACAACGGCTAAGAGGTGGGCTCGTGGTGGGTGACTTATCACTCTGTAGATGTACAGTCAGTGTATTTAACTACTCCAACAGACTAGGTGGTTGACCAATGGGACCCAAACACTGCATCATTGATGGAAGAAGTGAGTGGATCGAAGGAGGACAACATTAAAATTAAACGTCATTTGGTCATACTTTAAGAGAAAATTTTGGACACCCAGTAAACTTTTCAGCCAAACCCGTATACAGACACACACACACACACACACACACACACACACACACATATATATATATATGTATATATATATATATTTGGTTGTGATTGTGTATGCTTGATTGATTTCTTAGTTTAATGACATATCAGCCTTCGTGATTTATTTAATGCCAAAGCCATCACTATTGAAGAACAGCAATGTTATGCAAACCACAGCTTGAGAGATTAAGGATTTGATACCTTTCCGAAGGGTATTAGTCTGAAATCGAAAGTAATAGCCCGACTGGAGTTCGAACTAGCTTACTTCAAGGTCAAAATCCAGCGCTTTGGCCATTTCGACACGGATAATCCCCCAGTTTGTGTGTTTGTATTCAACTGCAATGGAGCAAAAGTGGCAAGTCATAGCAGAACTTTTATAAAAGCAATACACTTCAAATGCTCCGATTTAAAAATAAATCAGATTCCACTCCAGTCTGCAAGTGAATAATTAATTCATGAGTCTGCTTTCGCGCTGAACGTGATTTTTCAATCATCCAAATTTTCAATTTAACTGAGATATCTATGAAATGTAAATGAAAATTCTTTGCTTCTTTCTAAATGGCATATCATTCTGGATCATGGAAACCCAACAAATTTACGGACTGTATAACAAACTTTTTATATGAACGTCGCAGTTTTACGACACTTGAATAGTGTTGTTCCTACGCATTGCTTTTTACTTCGTATAGATTTACGTTTGCCTAGTATGAAGGAGATTTAGTTTGTATTTCAAATTAGTTTCACTTATCTTTAAATCCAGTTAAAGAGCCTGGATTTCGAATCCAGTGTTTCAACGCAGAAAGTCAACCTCTACGGGAAATATTGGTGCAACACACTTTTTATATTTTTGGTGACCCTTATTTTTCATTGTGCTTTACTCAGCCCAGTTAAATAGATATCAAGGTAACGAAATGAATTGCCTAGGAATTAGCGATATAGAATTTGTCGAAAAGTAAATCTCACAGACTTGTGTTTGGCCCTCATGGCAATAGTCATGTACTATATTCAACTAACATTGGAAAATATCTATAATAACTGGAACTATGTTTTACACTGTTTTTTGTAACGTTTGCACGAGCATAAAAAGAGAAAATTATTGGCTGGTAACTTAACAAAGCCATAAGTATTTCATTCAAATGAAATAACACATTTACAGAAAGTAAGACAATACAAAAAGATATTTACAATTCGTACACTGCCGGCTAAGCTATTGCTGAAAAGTCGATTAATGTCCTTTCGTCTAATGGTTATTTAACGGGGGCATCACGTACACCAGAGTACGGCACACAGCCTTTTTTTTTATATGTGTATACAAGGCGCAGTACTGTAGCTCACACCCTCCGGCGGTGCAAAAAAATGCCACAGGGCCTGTCGGTATTTCTCTAAAAAGGGGCACCTCAGGTGTTCTGTGATAAACCTGGAGGACGACCCCTTGAGGCGCAAGGAGTGTCACTCTTAGATGCGTGACACGAATACTAGGCTTACTCAGCACCCATGTCTGACGGCTTCGACCGACGTCTACCGACTAGAGACCTTTTGTCTCATGTTCCATGCTAACAGCACGGTACTTCTATATCATCTTGAATCCCCCCATTTTATTTCCATTTCGATCGATGTTCAATCACCAGTGTGTCCCTTTAGTCCAAGGATCTTTTTTCTGCTAGTACCAAAATCATTTCAATGCCAGAGTCTGTCAAAAAGCGCTGACTAATGAAATGAAATGGAATGTCAACATAACACTTGAAAGTGTCCTCTTTTAAAACTGTGTATATATGTGCTTATATATATATATATATATATAGCGCCAGGAGTGGCAGTACCGCCTTGAGCTACCGAAACTGTGTTATCACCCTGGTTGGCGGCTGATGAGGCTAGGGTATTGCACGTGCTTCCACACGTTGTATGATGAAAAAAAAAAAAAATATATCAATTTACAGTTACGTTTATTTATTTATTAATTTATTCAGTATACTTTCTCGGTTTTATAGAATTTGCTCTAAAAGTGACAAAAACAAAAACACATTTTTCTATTTTTACTTTCGCTTTTGTCAATAGAAAGATTGATTTGAAGAAATTTTTGTAACCATGTCTAAGTGAGCTATATACGTTCAGTAATAACGCCGGGATTTTGTACTTTCACTTTCATTCATACGCATTAACACTCATTTACGTACATTGAGATAAGTTCACATTCGCTAACATTCACACACAATAACATACATTAACATAAATTCTCTTATGGAGGTGCCCGTGGTGTAATTGTTATCGTCGTAGGAAATTAACACGGCGACACGAGTTCAAATCCTGGACGAGACTGGTTGCATTTCACATAGCACTAATACCCTTGGGAAAGGTATGAATCCAATTATTCTCCCTCCAGCTATGGGTAAATAGTAGGACAGACTAGGTTCTTCAGCCTTGGTTAGGCAACTAGTCTAGAAGGAAAACTCTGAATTGAAACCTGTTAAACTCCGCTTAAAAAATTGACCTTGTGTCATATCCTGCCCGAGCGGAGGGGTTGGTAAATGGGATTAGCATAAATTCTCATTCAGTAACATACAGTTACCTGCATTCACATGCAATATACGTATATGGATTTCACCGCAGAAAAGGCTGCTATACATCGGTGAGTTCCGACCGATTTCATGTATTTCTCAAAGGATTATTCGCTCTGCCGGTGGGGCTCAGCATCCCCCGCAGAAAGATAAAACCCCACAAAAAGGAATTTCCTAAGTATAGCACTAAACTAGATCTGAGACTCCAGTTCTGTGTTTAGTCTTATGCCTACTGATTTGTATTTTTGTCTTCTTTGATACATAAAAGGAGCTTTGTCTTGCATAAATACACGTTTCACTTGGAAAGGATCATTTACTGGCTCGTTCTGACGGGGCCTTCCTTCATCGTTAATATCTTTTGTCGTGATAAGATTCAAGTCAGCTTTAATTAACTCGAGAACGTTGAAGTGTTTCCAGGTTTGTTGATTAAAAGGATATGTAGAACTGGATTCAGAAATAGAGAACAGGCTGTTTGAGAGAACGGGACTTAGAATACTCTGACTGTATCCTATGCAGATGATTAAGACACCCCCACATAAGAATGGGGTATCTTGAGCATGACAATCAACTGGATCTAATTGTGAGGCTCCAATTATGCTGGGGGGGGGCTGTAGAATACGCCGACTGCACCTCTCGAACTCTGGGAGAATGTGAGTACACTTTCATTGCCATCACTCTGATCCAAAGTGATGGTACGTTAGGGTGAAATCTATGGGACAATTAAATCTATTTAAAATTATTCGTATTCAATAGGATTGGGTGAAAAACCCCTCTTAAAAACGGCTACACAAATAATATAAAATATGAACTTAAAACGAACATGATTCGTTAATCTCTTAGCATATGATAACCCTAGATAGGTTGAAATACCATTAGAATGAATTAATCCATTTGTTAATCAATTGGCAGGTTATATTGTAATGTCATTTCAGAGAAAGAAAATGGCTCTTGTTCAACAAAAATGTGCTATTAATTGCCCTAAACTGCACAGGAATACAAAGACTGGGCTTAGTGAAACCTAAGCTTTTGATACCTATAAATCCTTATTCTTACTACCCAACTCAGTCGGCGAAATGAAATGAATAAATAATTAATTAATTAAATAAAAATGAAATAAAACAAAAATAAAATATAGATAATAGATTACATTCTTTTCATTCTTCAATAAATTAATGTCTCTGTCCATCTCAATGTTTTATTACTTCCGGTTTTCTCATTCTTTCATATACATCCCTATATATATTCCTGTAATATAATGTTTTCTTTGACAAGTTGACATCTTTGAAGAAGAGCAAGACCCTCCCAACAAGTGTCCTCGAGATGACATTAACCAATCTGATGGTGAGTCTCCAGTGATGCTGGAGCTTTGGGGAATGCGGAAAACCTCTTTATTGTCATCGCTCCCAGATCCACTCTGGCCCAGAGCGGTAGCACTTGAAACCGTCTTATCCATGGGTTAAATAGAAGTTTGACATTTAAACTGAGTGTAAGCAAATGACTTATGCCAACCTGAATTGTTTGAAATAAAACGGATCGTTTCACAGCGTGTAAACAAATGAGTGATTTTTAGAGATAAGTTACAATTTTTAGAATCATTTGACTAAGTGTAAAAGAATGAACTTAGGTTCGTTAAAAAATGTTATCAACAAAATGTGTTTACAAATTATATTTAATAAATATATATAAAGAAGATTTAGCATTAAATAACCTACAATGGATGATATGCCATAAAGTCAAACTCCACCAAACCAATTTCCTGCTTTTCTCATTCTTTCATTTACATTCGTATATATATATTCCTATAGTCTCCTGCTTTCTCACTCTTTCATTTACATTCATATATATATCATCATCATCATGTCGTGCCGCCAGCACGGATATCCTTGACCATCTCTCGCCACTTTTCCCTATCATTCATCGCCTCCGGCAGGTCTTCTGGGTTACATCCTGTGTCCTCACATAGCTGCTGTATGTAAGTTCGGGCTGGTCGTCCTGCTTTTGCTTGGCCATATGTGGGGGTCCATAGAAGTACGTCACTTACGAGCTCGTCCTTGCTTCTCCAGCAGTGTCTGGCTCGTCTGACCTGTATAGTTTTCGTGATGGGATGCATGTGGCCGTACAGTTGGCGTCTCGTGGGGTGTTGTCGCCAGGACTTGTTCAATATTGCTCTCAACATTCTTGTGTAGTTGCCGTCAAGTTTCTTCTCCAGCCGTTTGGTTAGCGTCCATGTAGTGCATCCATATAGCAGTATCGATACAACCGCTGCCTGGAAGAAACTGCGCTTCATTTCATCGGTCAGGTCTGATTTCCATATTATTGAGAGCCTATCTATAGCCGTCCATGCTTTCGTCAGTCGTGTGTCGATGTCGTTTTCTGTTGGTGAGACGCTACTTCCTAGGTAGGTGAATTTGTCCACGAGCCTCAGAGAGGCTCCGTCTAGAGTGGTAATGTTGCCCGTTTGGTTGTAATACATATATTCAGTTTTGTGCGCACTGACATGGAGGCCAATGCCTGCTGCAGCTCGTTCCAAACTATGCAGTAGTGTCTCTGCTTGATTAGGCGTATTCGCCAGTAACACTAAGTCATCAGCGTAGTCGGCGTCTGTGATTGTTTTTGCGGGGTACCTTTTGCTTCTTTTCTTAGTCAGCTCGAAGCCATTTTCTCTGATTTTGTCGATCGAAACTCTAAGCACGTAGTCTAGACAGATGATAAAGAGGTATGGGGCAAGCGTGTCTCCTTGTAGTACTCCTGCAACAATGTCGAAGTATTCCGTGTCTCCATCTGGTGAACGTACTTTCACTTTTGTGTTTTTGTAGAGGATCATTATTGCTGCTACGGTTTCTTTAGGTAGGCCGTATGCTAGTAGGATTAGTTCCATTTTCCCTCTGTGGATGGAATCGAAGGCCATGGTAAAGTCGACAAATAGTAATGTCGCCTGAAGGTTTTTTGCCCGGACGCCTTCAAGGATTCTACGGATGGTCAATATTTGTGAGGTTGTGGATCTATTTCTCCGGAAGCCATTTTGGTTTTTCCTAAGGATGTCTATTTTGGGTTCTATGCGGCTTCGTAGTAGGGCATTGTAGATTTTGGCTGCTATGGATGTAAGTGTTATCCCTCGGTAGTTCTTGGCTAATCCGAGGTCGCCTTTTTTAGGGAAAGGAAAGATGCATCCCTTCATCCATCTTTCTATCCTATTTTGACTATTGACAGCGTTGCATTGCCGGAGCAGTATATCGTCGAATTGTCTAGTCTTCCACACTTCTGGGGGGATCTCGTCTAGCCCTGCAGCTTTCCTATTTTTAATTTTTTTAAGAACCGAGTCGAGTTCTTCTTTGGTGAAAGGCCCTAGTTTAATGTCTAATTGCTTACTGATAATTCTGGTGATCGGTTCATCCGTTTTTTTCGGTGGGCTTCCTAGTAGATTTTTGAAATGCTGTTCCTACAGTTTTACTCTTTCTTGTTGGCTTGCAGCTTTCAATTTTGCTTTGGCTGTGCTCTTCCTTCTACTTACTTCGTTTATTGTTTGCCAGGCTATCCTGGATTGTCTATCTTCCACCGAGTCTCTAATCTTATCTATCTGATTTTGTATGTATTCTGCCTGTTCTTTTAGATATATTCCTGCTAATTGATATTGTGCCTTTTCTAGTTTTCGGGCATTTGTGTTTGTTGGGTTCTTCCGATAGCTTTTGGAGGCAGTTTTCACGGGTGCACGTTTTTCTCTAACCTCTGACGTTCCCCAAGGGACTCTATATTTAGTTCTAGGTTTTGTTGGGATACACTTTGATGCCGCCTCTAGGTGTGCTCCAACAAAATTTTCATATTCGTCATTTGAGGTAACTTTTTCTGTCTTCTCTTGTAGTGTTTCGAATCTGTTTCTTAATTCTAATGCATATTTGTCTCTAATGTCTCTGTTGTTAAGTAGGGCCCAGTCATAGTGCCTAGTTGTCATTGTTCGTGTGGCGTTTTTTCGTAGGCTTAGACGTATTTTGGCCGTGACTATTCGATGATCGGAGGACACACCCTCGAAAGTGAAGTATGCCTCGCAATTCATCGCACTATTTTTCCATTTTCTGTTTATAAAGAGGTAGTCTATCTGTGTTTTACTCTTGTTCGCGTATGTGTGGGTCCATAATTTTCCCTCCCATTTTTGAAAGTTTGTATTGAGGCATGTTAATCTATTTTCTATCATGAAATCAATTAGATGTTGTCCGTTCCTGTTTGACGTGTTGTGTTGGCTGTATTTGTTGTTTCTGTTTTTCCCGATTTGTGCATTCATATCTCCGCCAATGACTAGCAGGTTGTGTTTCGGAATGCTACGTACTAGGGAGGATAGCTCCTCGTAGAAGGTGACAAGTTCGGTTTCTTCGCTCACATTGGTAGGGCTGTAGCAGGAGATGATCGTTGCTTTGGAGTTGCCATTAAACGTTGCAACCATCATCCTAAGTTGTATTCTCTCAATGCTATTAAGTGTTTTTAGCGCTCTTGGTCCTATAAGCAATCCCACCCTCCTACCGAGTTTTTCCATGCCGATACAGTCACCAGCATCCATCCATTGCCAGTTTCGTGATATTTGATATCTTCGGTATGAGTGTATCGATGTTCTTGTATACAGATTATGTCTATCTTATGTTCTACGGCTGATGCAGTTAGCTCTGGTAGTTGACCTATTCTATTTAGGGTTCTAACGTTAAATGTCGCTATCTGTATTCTTTGTTTGCATTTTAGTAGTTTTTGTTTGAGCTCTGTAGCTGATTTTTCGAACACTGAGGCCAGGGCTCCAACCTCAGCAGGACGTGCCCCTTTTTTACCCGCGCGAAGAGCGATGCGGTTTGTGAATGTGGTTTGAGTATCGCTCAGGATTGTCAGTTCGATCGGGGAACTACTGCTGCTCATCTATAAGAGTGGCTTCTATAGATGAGAATAAAAACAGCCATCGAAAGATAACCATGATTCATACTCATATATATATATATATTCCTATAATCTCCTGTTTTCACATTCTTTCATAACCGTTCGTCTATATATTTCTATAATCTCGTATTTTTCTCATTCTTTCATATACATTCGTATATATATTCCAATACTATCCCTATTATCTTTTCACCTACTCAGTGAAGGTTAGAATATGCCGGCATAGGTGTTATTATACGATTCAATTAACTATTTATTTTAAATTTTGCTCTATATCGTTCCCTTGCGGGCTTCTACTTTTCGGAAAGCTAAGAACATCCTTGTTCCTCCAGCTCTGGTTTAAATAGTCGCAGTACTGTTTTTCTACGAGAGAGACTTTGGCATTAAATAACCCACGAATGTTGTTGATATGCTATTAAACGAAAAAACAAAACAAAACCAAATCAGTTTTTGACCAAATGTCAGCAATATTCACTTAATTTATTTGGGGATGGTTTGGTTTCTTTGTTTAATGGTATATCAACCATTGTAGGTTATTTAATGCCAAAGCCATTCTTTTAGAACAATATTGGTGCTTTTTAACTCAAGGCTGAGAGGATAAGGGGATTCATACCTTTCTCAAGGGTATTAATTCGAGAGTGAACGACTGGAGTTCGAACTCGTTTTCTACGATTCCGCAGTCTAGCGCTTTAACGATTACACTAATGAGGATATCCCACCCCTATTTGGGGATGACCGGAAACTGAATTTGGTTACAAGAGGTGGATCTAGAAAAAAATTTGAGCCCTGAATTATTGCTCTCTCATCTATTTCTAGTTACTTGGAGTTGATAAAGAAACTGGTAGACGTATTGGTTCTCTACATATTAGTGAGTTTGGGAGGGAAATAACTTCTATTATCTTTGAAACTATTGTTCTCTATCTCTTCCCTTGTGAATATTACTCTTGAAATATTGGGACAAAAAAGTGTGGATTGGGATGTGTTTTAGCATTTTGATTGGTTAGTTGGTTGGTTAGTTGGTTGTGTGGGTTTTATGGCATATCAACCTTTGTAGGTTATTTAACGCCAAATCCATTTTTATGCAAATAATCAGTTCTATTTCAAACAATTCAGTTTAGCATTAGTTAACAGTTTAATTGTCAAAAACATTTCTATTTCAAGATATTCAGCTTCGTCAAACAGTTCTAATTCAGCTTATTAAGTTTAGTATAATACAGATTTTGTTTGCACAGCTAAATGTTAAAACAGTTATATATTAAACAATTCAGTTTAGTGTAAGTACAGTTTCAATGTCAAAAACAGTTCAATTTCAATCAATTTAGTTTAGCATAATCACGCAGTTTAAATGTAAGAACACTTTATGAAAATAGTTCTAATTCAAACAATTCAGTCTGGCATAAGCACGCATTTTAAATGTAAGTACAGTTTAATTGTCATAAACATTTCTATTTCAAGCTATTCTCTTTAGTCAAAGAATTTAGTTTAGCATAAGTATGCCGTTAGTTCTATTTAACCCATAGATAGGGTCCTATCAGGTGCTACCATGCCAGGCCAGAGTGGACCCTGGAACAATGGCAATGAAGGGGTGTTCCGCGTTCCACAAAGCACCAGCATCACTGGAACCTCTCCATCAGATTGTTTAGTTTCATAATCAGGACACTCATTGGGGGGAGGGGGTCTTACCCCTTTGCAGAGCTGCAGTGGGTGTATTCTACAGCTCCAGCCAGCTGGGCAATTAGCATTTTGATGCAAATCAAGATGAGTTTACGTTATATTAAACATAATCCCTGGATTCAACATAAAAGTGTTTAACTTTATCAAAATATGTAGAGATACTGAATGATAAATGAAAATAGCACATGAAATACGCCGATTAGAGAATCTGTGTTCATTTAGCACAACGTCTGTCTTCATCTAACCACTTTACAGCGAGTAGGATATAACACAAGGTCAATTGTTAAGCGAGCTAAAGCTGGTTTAAATTCTTTTTTTCAGCGTAACCGGATATAAGAGACTCAGATATAAGAGATACCCGGATATAATATAAATTTTCTCTGGTCCCAAATAAGAGCCTGTGTTACCTAAACAAAATAAACCAAACCCTGATATAAGAGAAACTCGGATATAAGAGACTTCTCTGGTCCTGACAGCCCTCTTATATCCGGGTTACAATGTATTTCTCTTAGAAATGATTGCATTATTAAGGCTAAAAATACAATCTTCGCTACTATATATCCAGAAGAGTTCTCTTGGTTAACGCTTTGGTCAGCAACAACGTGGTCAGGCAGTTCAAACTCCAGTCACACTAATAGGCTCACTTTTGGACAAATATCCTCGAGAAAGGTAAAGCTATTTAACGAGCGCCCCACTAACGCACAAATGTGGGACAAGGTCGTTTTTTAAGTTGGTCCCGAACAAGTTCCTCGGGCGTCAGGCGATAAACTTAGCCCCACTGAGGTGGGTTAGCGACAGGGGGACGGCCCCTTGAAGCAGTCGCGTCAAGCAAATTCAACCCATTGATAACCACCAAGACACAACCAAACCTCCAGCTATTGGTTAAATAGAACCACTAGAGTTCTTCAATGAGGATTGCTTTGACATTAATTAACAAGTGAAGGTTGATATGCAATTAAAACAAAGAAACAAAACTATTTACTTATAGCTAGAAGGAGAAGAGATCATTTTACGTATTTCCCAAGTCAATTAGCACGAAGTGAAACACTAATAGCGTTATCCAGGATTTGATTTCAGGTCACTGATTCTATTTACTACAATAATTACTTTTAAACGAAGTGAACCCATTTAACAAAAGGGTATTCTGTTTATTTTTATTTCTTAATGTCAGATTTGGAATGCCACCCACCAGATTTCTAGTCCCCTCATGAACTCCAGTCTTTTGGGTAATCCCATCAATCGCCAAGAGCCAGTATTGTTATATCAAGCGTATGGTTGCAAAGAAAGGATAAAACACAGAGTTGCAGATCAAACGACTAGAAGACAAGTGAAAAATTTAACAACTGTATCAAGAAAATTAAGAAACAAAAATGTTCTAATAATTGTGTTGGTGGGTATGAGAAAGAGTGTGAAATTGAGAAGTAAAATATTCGGTAGTTGCATTGGTAGGAATGAGTTCATTTTAGAAAATTTGACATATGTTGAATGGTTGTAAAATTGAAACGTAAAATGTTCCAATATTTGTATTGGTAGGAGTGAGTCGCTGACTTACGCGGTCAACCAAAGTTTACGTCAGCAGGGAAAGAGAATGCTGGCGTTGAAGAAGTGGAATGAAGGTGGAGGTGGTGATTCTCGGGTCACGTGGCTTCCAATAAAAGCCGCAATAGGAAATTTAAGATGGGTGTTGTGTGATGCTGAATATTGCAGTTGTCGGCAGTCGATGTTCTAGCGTCTGACTTTCTTCTTTCGGTTTGGATCTCGAAAGAATCTTGTCTTTTATAGATCTTCCATCCTCAACTTTGACTTTCTTTTTTATTGGTCATAGATTGGTCGAAAAATAACTTTTAATTTTATTTCTTGAAGTAAATTCCATCAACATTTCACCGTGCGTAGAACCTATGCACAAAACCTTCAATGATTCAAATTTGGTTTAAAGAGAAAATCGTCAAAATTTTGACAATCAATTCAGGTGTCCAATACACAAATAAATAAATAAATAAAGGCTGAATTAAAATTATTGGTTGTATCAATATCATTTATTGAAGTTATTTTACGTATTTAAAAACAAATATATAAAAAGTAATTAAAGTTGACGACCTTAGTCGTGGGTGTCCCGAAGGCTCCCTTTTCGATAGCTTCAACACCAAGGTGTAGTGGAGGGCGCTACTCCTTTCCCTTGATTGCTCAACTTTACACTTGATCCTTACCTTAGAATGCTGAGTGTTAAGCAAAGCGGTATCAAGTATCATTTTTTGAATCTTTGGTATGACTCGACCTGGGGTTGAACCCCGGTCTACTAAACCATTTTGATTCTACTTTTTTTTTTTCAGACTTAATTCAAGTTAAGAAAATAACAATGTCTTTGAGCTTAAAAAAGAAGAAAAAAAAATTTGTTTTTAATTTGGGGCCAAATCTTTACGCTTTGTAAGTATGGAGGCCAGCCATGCTGATGTTCTTGTAAAATCCAAATCATTCAAATGGAGTAAATATCCATATCCATTTCATTGTTTGAATCGGGCGGAAAATCAAACGAGGTAAACAAAATGGGAATAAGGCGTAGGCTGTCCACTGGAGATACCAGACTATATAACAGGCAAAACGACTTTTTCCTGCAAACACCCGTCTCTATGTCAGACCCCACTTCCCAATACCCACTCTATCTCTCTATATTTCTATCGGTCTGTCTGTCTGTCTCTCTCTCTCACACACACATACACACACGCTCGTGCGTGCACCCCCCCCCCCCAACACACATGTATGCATGCTCTTACCCAGATGCTGTATCTCTCTTTGTGTCTCGTCTTTTCATTTTTTTTTTTGCTCTTTTTAAAACTTTTCTACATAAGCCGATTTACCGCAATGGATTGTATTTACGGGAAATCAGACGGTTAACAAAGGCATAACGTAAATGGATATTAGCTTCAAGCGCCCAAACGGCCGTTGCTGTCAAGTCGAAGGGTTCAGATATACAGGGTAGACAACAAAAAAACAAAAAAAACAAAAAAAACAAACAAACGAAAAAACAAAAAACAACTAAAAACAGTAAACAAACTAAAAACATTATAGGTGTCTTTTTTCTTGTGCTGTGTCGCGTAGGATAAAAGGGAGGGGCGTTGAATAGTTGGGAGATAGTAAGAAGAAGGTGGTGGGAAATATAGAGACGGATAAATAGATAGTTAAGAAAACAAAAAAAGCCGGTGAGAGAGACAGAGACACTGACAGAGAGATTGCAAAGCTGAAAAATGAAAGATAAATATATGTATATATCTTTTTTTTCTCTCTCTTTCTCTCTCTCTTTCTCTTGATCTCTCTGTCACACAAAGAGGCTTTTTTGTTCTTTTCTTATCTATCTATCTATCTATCTATCTATCCTACCACAATCAAAGCTATATTTATATATATATTTTTCAACAATACAATCTCTCTCTCTCTCGCCGGTTTTTTTTTTTTGTTGTATATATATATATAGGTAGATAGATATATAGATAGATAGAGTTTGCGGCAGAAAAAAGAGAAAATCAAAATAAGAGAATTGGTGGTTGAAAGGAAGAAAAAGAGCGGGTTAGGGGGAAAATGAAAGAATAAAGATTTAAAAGAGTCTGATAATAAGAGGGAAAGAGGAAGAGAGAGAAAATGAAAAAGAAAATGAAAAAGAAAAAGAAAATATAAACAGAAAAAGAATAGAAGAAACGAGTTAAGGAGGAAAGATACAAGTCAAAATGAAAAAAAAAATGAATTGTCGAAAAAAGATAGATAGATAGATAGATAGATAGATAGATAAACTCCAATGAAAGAAAAAGAGAAAAAGGATATGGTGTAAAAGAAGACGGAATCCAAAAGAAAAAGAAGGAAAGAAAAAATATAAATGGTAGTGGATAAAAAGTAAAAAAAAATCCAGAAAAATAGAAAAAGAAAGAAAACCAATATAAATAAAAGATAGAGTGAAGGATTCAACAGAGAGAGAGGGAGGGAGAGAGAGAGAGAGAGAGAGAGAGAGAGAGAGAGAGAACAAAACAAAACTGGGAAAGTATGAAAGAAAAAGAAAAAGAAAAACGAATTGATAAATCGAAAGAATTTGACGAAAATGAGGAAAATAAAAAGAAAGTGAAACAATGAAACAGAAAGTATAAATAGATTGATTGATAAATAAATAAATAAATAAAAAAGAAAGAAATGAAGAAGAGAAAGGAATAAGTAAAGTGATGTACTCTTATGGATCCCCACACATGGCCGTGCAAAAGCAGGACGACCAGCACGAACATACATTCAGCAACTATGTGAGGATATAGGATGTTGTCCAGAAGACCTGCCTGAGGCGATGAACGATAGGGAAAAGTGGCGAGAGAGGGTCAGGGATATCCGTGCTACCAGCACGACATGATGATGATGATGATGATGATGATGATGAAATTTGAATTAAGAATTTAATACAGTAAATCAAAGAAATAAACAAACAAACAAAAGAAAAAAAAATAAGGAAGAGTTCTGTTGGAGAAATGACTGATGTTTTACGTTCACTTTTGGAGTTCACACCTTGGAAAAGGTATAAACCTTTTATTCACCCAGTTATAGAGTCTACGAAGATGGCTTTAGCATTAAATAAGCTACAAAGGGTTGTTATGCCATTAGAAATATAGATTATTGAATAAATGAATGGAAGAAAGAAAATGCTAATTACAAACTCACCAATTTCGAAGAACAAAAGGAAGAAATGAAAGAAAGGAAAAAATAAACGGATTAACGAAACAAAAAAGAAAGGAATAAAGGTAAAGAAATTTTATTAAATAAAAACAGTTGAAATGATCATGGCAAAAAAATAAAATTGAAGTAAAGAAAGAGATAAAAAGAAAATGAAAGAATTAGAAATTGGGGAAAGAAAGAAAGAAAGAAAGAAAGAAAAGGGAATAAAGAAATGGAGAAAAAAAAGAATTCAACTAATGAAGCGACAATAAACTAAGAAAGAAAGAAAGAATAAATGAATAAATGAAATCCAAAAAAATAAATACAATTTCAATCATTTCGAAAAAAAAAGAAAACAAAAAAAAACAAAAACAGACTAAACAAGGACATAAAAGAAAAAATGCATGAATTAACAGAATAAAGAAGAACGATAAAGTCATCATTTGAATAAAAACATGACGATGTTCCTGGCCAAGGAGACGACATTTTGATTGGTTGCTTGGTTGGTTGTTTCGTTTTACGGGGTATCAATCCTTTTCAGATCATTTAACACCGAATTAAATTTCAAGCAATTCAGTTTAGCATAAGTACGCTGTTTCGTACTATTTGACCCATACATAGAACTCTATCAGGCGCTACCATTCCGGGACAGAGTAGACTAGGGAGCGATGGCAATGAACGCTTATTATGCATTCCTCAAGGCACCATTATTACTGAAGCCTCACCATCAGATTGTTTAGTATCATATCTTGGAGACTCGTTGGTAGGGGTCTTACTTCTCTGCAGAGATGCAGTCGGTGTATTCTACAGCTCCAGCCGACTGGGCTACACAGCATTTTGAAGAATGGAAGAAAATAAGAATAAAATGAAACAATTAAAAGAAGTAAAATGAAAATATAAAAAGGAATAAAGAAAAAACGAAAGAAGGAAGAGAGGGAAAGGAATGAGCAATTTAAAAGTAAGAATTCAATTGGAAACGAAATGAAGCAAAAAAGAAAGAAAGAAAAAAAGAATTATTGAATAAATAAACGAAATGAGAAAAAAATGAAATTAGAAACTCAGCCATTTTGAAGAACGAAAATAAATAAACAAATTGATGAATAAATAATGGAAATATTGACATGAAAAGGAAAATACGCGAACGAAGGATGAATAAATCAATTGGATGTAAAATAAAAAAAGTGAAGTAAATAAGTCAAAGAAAAAGAACAAGCGAATGATCGAAATGAAGAAATAGAAGGACACAAAGAAAGAAAGAAATTTTAAAAAAAGAACAAAAAAGAAACCAAAAGAGAGAATTACAAAAAGAACAGAGAATATAAAAAAAAGAAAGAAAGAAATAAACTAAGTAAAGGAAGAAAAGAAAAACGAACCAAAAGAGAATATTAGAAAAGAAGAGGGGATATAAAAGAAAGAAAGAAAGAAAGAAAGAAAGAAAGAAAGAAAGAAACTAAATAAAGAAAAAGAAAAACATAACCAAAAGTGTGAATTGAAAAAAAGAAAAAGGAGTATATAAAATTGACAGAAGAAGAAGAAGAAGAAGAAGAAGAAGAAGAAGAAGAAGAAGAAGAAGAAGAAATAATATGAAGAAAGAAAGAAAGAAAAGGAAAAAGAGTGACTAAATGAGAGAATTTAACAAAGAAAATAAATAAATAAAGAAAGACTAAATAAAGCAAGACAGAAAACAAAAAAAACGACCAGGAGACCAGGAGACAATTTTTTTAAAGAACAGAAATGGCAAAGGAAAGATAAGAAGAAGAAAATAACTGAAAACGAAAATGTAAAAGAAAAAAGAATCAAAGAAAAGAATAAAAAGGAAATCAAAGAGGAGAATTTTTCAAATGGACAAAGAAGAAAGAAAGAAAGAAAGAAAGAAAGAAAGAAAGAAAGATATATAAGCGAATGAATAATGAAGAAATGAAAAAGAGGAATTAATCAAAATAAAAGATAAAATAAATAAAGATTTGAAAACCATCTAAGAGGGTGAATAGAGAAATTAAATAAAGAATGAAACAATAAAAGAAAGATATTTTCATAGAATGAATGACTGAAAAAAGAAGCTAAAAAGAGAAACACATAGTCAATAGAAAGCAACAATGATAAACAGAATGAGAAGAAAGAAAGAAAGAAAGAAAGAAAGAAAGAAAGAAAGAAAGAAAGAAAGAAAGAAAATAGATAAATGAATATCTTAAAATAAGAAAACCAATAATCAAGGAATGAAAAATAGAAATGATTCAAATTGAAAGATGAAAGAAAGAAATATTTAATAACCGTCTAATAAAGAGAATAGAGAAATTAGATGAAGAATGAAATAATGAAAAAAAGAAAGACATTTTGATAGAATGAATGACTAGAAAAAAAAAAGCTAAAAAAGACGAACGCACCAACAATAGAAAGCAATGATAAAAAAAAGGAAAAGAAAAGATAGATAGATAGATAGAGAGAGAGAGAGAGAGAGAGAGAGAGAGAGAGAGAGAGAGAGAGAGGCGATGAAAATGATCGCGGCAAGAGAGGCAACTCCAGCAGAGTCAGCTCTCCATTCTGCCTCGGACAATAGAAGGCGTAAAGTCAACGAAGTCCAACCTGTCAAGCATGATGGGCGAGACGCCGGTCACTTACCTTTATTTATCTGACAATCATCAGGACAGACAGCCAACCGTGGACCATGCGCCAGCGGTGCAGGAACGCTATCATCAGGTTCATAAAACCTGACACCAGGCATCCCACACACACACACACACACACGTACGTATCAGTGTAAAGATTGGAGGTTGATACGACTTGTTAGACAATAGAAAGCCAACCTCTAAGAGAAGAGTGTAGCATTGGGTAAAAGATACTAATTATTGTTCGTTCTTTTCTTTTTCTTTTTTTGTAGATCTCTGATGTGTAGATTAATTTTGGTTGGGATTGAAGAGGGGTCAAAGCTATGGGAGCGGAAAAAATCCATGAACCGAGACCAAATGGTGGTTTTAAAACAGTAGATTAAAGTAATTCAGAAAAATATAACTGTGTCTCAGAGGCACGCTTAGCGCAACGATTATCATTGTTGTATTGGTGATCTGAGTTCAAACCACCGGAGGAGGTAGTTTGCCTTTCAATTCACGGTAAAAAAGACTCAAATTCATCTGTTCTCTTGCAGTTATGAGTAAATAGTGAGGCAGACTAGCTTCAATAGCCTTAGTAGGGCAATCATAGTTTGTTTGAGTTTATGGCATATCAAACATTATAGGTTATTTGATGCCAAATCCTGTTTATTCATATATATCATATGTATGTATGATTTGTAAACACATTTTGTAGATTACATTCTTAAACGATCCTGAGCTCTTTTTTGCAAACATTTAAATGGCTTCAAGTACTGCTATATAAGTAAGTAAAGTTGGCGACCGCAGTCAAGGGCTACCCGAAAGCTTCCTTTTCAATAGCTACTACACTGAGGTATAGGGGAGGGTATTACTCCTTTCCCTGGATTGCTCCACTTTACCATTTTAACGTACCTTATAATGCTGAGTGTTAAGCAAGGAAGCATCAAGTACTATTTTTTGAGTCTTTGGTATGACTTGACCTGGGATTGAACGTAGGTCTCCCAGGCCATTGGCGAACTCTCTAATAATCATGTCAATGTGTGGTAAATCAAACTTATTACTTGTGTCTAAATTTCTTAGATGGAGCTTGAAAATTTTTAACATTTTGAATATTCGGGTTATCATCTTCATAATCTCAACGTTTCGCCCGATATATTTTCTTCTTCAAGAGTTTCATGTCGAACTCGGAAGCCAACTCAGAACCTGGAATTGAACCCTCTATTTAATCAACGAAGATTTACCGCTCTAATTCCGTTGACCATGTGTCAAGCAATTGTAAATATTCCTTGTAATTTATTTGTAGTGGTGACAGAACCTTCAGATGTTTTTACTCAGAAGCACTTTTCAACCAAACACCAATGTCCACTGCACTATGTGCCCTGCTGGACAATTCAGAGTGAATTTTCAGGACTTATACATTTAATATCCCCATCAATCAATGAGATATTACTCACTACTAAAATGACCTAATGAGTAGAGCGTTCGCCAATGGTCCGGGAGACCTGGATTCAATTCAAAGACTCAAAAAATGGTACTTAATGCCGTCTTGCTTAGCACTCGGCATTATAAGGTACGGATCTAGGGTTAAGTGAAGCAATTCAGAGAATAGAGTAGCGTCCTCCCCTCCCATACACTACGGTGTAGTAGCTATTGAAAAAAGAGCCTTCGGGTCACCCTCGACTAAGGTCTCCAACTTTACTTACTATAATATATGATTTTTTTACCTGATCGCATTTTTTATCGAGCCTTTTCGATTAATGGTTCCTAAATCGTATTCATCTCTATACTTGGTCTGCTGAACAGGTCACAGTAGCCCAACATATATGCTGCTGTTATAAGTCATTTTGTTCCCCAGTGTTCTTCCTTATCTATTTTTTTTATTAGTGTATCGGCCAACGCTAATTTTTGGTCTAGAAATTAGATCTTCAAAATTCTATGTATACACAGATATTACTATCCCTTGACAAAATAATATAAATAGCTCACTTATCGGAAATTCACTTTTTTTTCTAGCAGTAAAAAAAATAATAGCCTTTAAGACGCAAAACGTTTTTATTTAATCGCTGAACACCCTGGTTTCATAAAATATTCCTTAACCAAACTATTTTTAAATTAATGTTTGAATGTTTTTCCACGCCAATAGAAGGACATATTGAATAATTCAAGATTGAGGAAAAATATGGAATAATAATATAGAGGAAAAAATATTTTATAGTATTTTAATTCGCATCCCTAAACCTAATGTCAGCTAAATCCTACATATGCAGGTTGGTCTACAATAACATTAAGCAGTTCTTGTAAGACTCAAGAGGTTGGGCATACCTAATGGAAAGGAAACATGGCCGAATATAAAATGTCAATTGAAACAATTGAGGTGGTCATAAAACTCATTCAAGAAGGTAATCCACTCGGAAGTGAAGTGAAAAACGTTACTTGTTCTCAGTCAGCAATGTAAAGATTTTGGTGCAAATATAAAAGAAATAGGTTGGTTAAAAAAGAAAAAAATATACTGACAAATATTGAAAGACCTCAAAGAACCACATAGAAAATAACCTGTGAGCCTCCTCTAATTGTGCTAGTTCCATTATTTTTCAAGGTATTTCCGCATTTCTTTGTACCTTTTACCTAATGAAAATTTGAATGTGAATTGGTAGGTTTTTAATCCTTCTCTTTCTGTCTGCCTCTTACTCTCTCTCTCTCTCTCTCTCTTTGCTTGTGTATGTATGTATCAACTCAAACCCTCCACACAAAGAGGATATGACATAAGGTCAATGTTTAAAGTGGAGTTTTACAAATTTGAAGTCAGAGTTTTCCTTTCGTCTTGAACGGTTGCCCTAACAAGGCAGAAGAGCCCAGTTTGCCCTACTATATACTGCTAGATGGGGAAGAATAGCTGAATTCATACTTTTCCCAAGGGTTTCAGGACTATGTAAATTTCAAATAGCTTCAACCAGAATTTGAACTTGGGTCATTGTGTCCATTTCCTACGACGAAAACTGTTATGCCCTGAACGCCTCTGCCTGTGTCTGTGTGTTCAAAGAACACCAACCCAAACGTTGCCCTGACTACCACGGAGATAATTCAGCTTTTTCATTATTCTTTCCTAGAAGTTGCTTTTTTACGCCCAAATTATAAATCATGAACATAATAGAGGGTCAAATATTATTTTTGCTTTCTCTCACGCACACATATATCACTTTAGCATTTAAATTTCACGTCCAATTTGAATTTAATGTCCAATTTTATATCCCGGGAATTTCACATCCATTTCCACGTTCAGTATCCTGACATCACCATCAAATCAATAAATTCAAAAATTAAATCACTGAAATAATGCTACGTTGCTAGACTCATTTATTGTCTCGAAAGTTTTCGATAGCACAAAATATAGCGCAACGAGGTTGCATTTTAATCCTGCACTCCAGTAAGGTGACGAAAAAGTGACAACGGTCGATAGTACTGGGGTTCTTTAGTGGCAATGACGTTTTGTCCCCGAAACAATGTATGATCCCAGGGTCAGGTGATGAAGACTTTCTCAGCTACAGAGGTATATTTTTGCACACACACGCGCGTATATATATATATATATATATATATATATATATATATCAAGTCCTGTTGTCAGCACGGATTTCCTTGACTCTCTCTATATCTCGCCATCAGTCCCTATCATCCAAAGCTCCCGGCAGGTCTTCCAAACTACACTCTGTGTCCGTGCGATGCTGATGCAAGTAAGTTCTTGCTTGTCAGTCAACTCTTTGGTTTATGTTCAGGTGTCCACAGAAGAATGTCACAAATGTGTTCATCCTTGGTTCTCCAGCAACGTCCGTCATGTTTTGTTCGTCTTACTGGGATCGTTTCTGAGATTGGAGGTAAGTGGCCGTACAGCTTTTTTTTTTTATGGGATGCTGCGTCAAGGATTTGTTCAAGCATTCTTGTTTAGCTTTGTCTCCATGCATTTTGTTAGAGCTCATGAGGTGCATCTATAGCGTAGTACTTATACAAGCACAGCTTGAAAGAAATCCTGTTTTATTTTATCAGATAGATCAGATTTTCATATGATTGATAACCTGTCGAATTTTTTAATCATATTTTCTCATATATATATATATATATATATATAAATTCTAAGCAAGAAAATTCATTAGTGTAAAAGTGAATTCGATTCTATTATGACAGAGCAGATATAAAGCCTAAAATATTCGTATATTCAAATTATGAAGTCCGTTACTTGGAGTTTTATGTTGAACGCTCAGTCATAGCTATAAACGGGTTCGCATTAAGATTAACAAGTGGAAGGCCAGGCAAGACAACCGGATGCCTGTTCGAGGATCCAGAGAGCCTGGGAAAGTATGCTAGCAGCTCGCACAAGGTTACTGGGCATTTGTTCTTGTTTGGCGGAACCCGTGATTTAATTAAAAATCTTTTAAGAAAACTAATTACCAAAATACCCATTCACACAAATCGACTTTTTTCTCACGCTTGATTACAAGATTTTAATTTTATATAAAACCCAATCATACTATTTCTTTTTTTTACTGTATATGTGTCCAGTATGAGGGCAGATTACAGTGTTAAATGCTCAAATTACAACAGTGTTTTCTATCCGTGAAACGTGACAATTTAAACCATATTACGTAAATCGCTGTCTTCAACAATGTTTTCATGTCTAAATGCAATGATAATTAAATATGCTGATATAAATGTGGGATAAAATAATATCCAGTGTTATAAACTGGGAATTAATAGCTTTTTATTGGTTTTAAATCGAAAAGCGATTATCTCCCGCCTTTCGCCCTTGGGATAAAGAGAAGTGTGCTTCTCTGAACACTGAATACATCATTTATGTCCGTGCGGTGAAATGGAAAAGGGTAACTGAATGCTTAAATTAAATTGTTATTAGCAGCTTGATGTTTATTTGAGAATAACTTGTCTCTTAAAAACAAAACAAAAATAATCAATATGCATTTTTAGATGTGGGCGAAGAGAAGCAGATAATTATTATGCAAGTTAATTTTTATCAAAATATATCAATCGAGCTGACTCACAGTCACAAGGATCAACCAAAACCCTAAATAGATCCCACAGTGTATGGTTAATGAAACTGCCAACATATATATATATATATATATATATATTCGAAGCAAGAAATCTACAAAGCAAACGTCTGTAAAGCAACATTTGGCTATTTACCTTTTGTTTCGCGCTCTAACAGTTCGTTTAAAATAATATATATATATATATATATATATATATATATGTATATATATATATATATATATAGAGAGAGAGAGAGAGAGAGAAAAAAAGAGAGAGATAAGCAAAATTTAGCATTAGATAATAAGCAAAGTTGGCAACTGTAGTTGAGGGAGACCCGAAGGCTCCCCTTTCGATAGCTACTACACCAAGGTGTAGTGGAGGGCACTACTCCTTTCTATGGATTGCTCCACTTCACCCTTGATATATACCTTATATTGCCGAGTGTTAAGCATGGAGCCATTAAGTGCCATTTTTAAAGTCTTTGGTATGTTACGATCTAGGACTGAACCTAGGTCTCCCGGACCATTGGCGAAAACTTTACCCACTAGGCCAATAGAGGAGAGTTAATATGCCATTAAATACCAACCAACCAACGACTGACTTACCGTTAATTCACCCGACTCCTCCGCCAAGAAAAGGATTCGAATTCTGAATTGTTGTTTTTTTCTCTGTCCAAGACTGAGCCCTGCTGAGAGTTAAGTCATCCTGCTCAAAAGGAGTGACCTAGATTGACTACTAAACCTCATCTGATTCAGGCTTTAGTTTCGGAGATCCGTGTAGTGAGGCGTATCCTTTTATTGTTATGACTCCCAGGTCCACTGTGATTAACGCTGACAGAATCTGTTCGAGCTCCGTGTATGGCTCAAATAGATCCGTTTAAAAGGTGCTCGCTTTCTGTTGGACTGTGTGTAAACAAAACAGAAACAATAACACAAATAGTGTGAATATGACCGCAATTTCCAAACCTCTTGGCTTAAAATAACCTTGATCGGTTGATATGCCCTTAAAATTAATTCCTTCTTCTTGCTAAAGAAACCTAATCTCCCCAACTATTTACCCATTGCTGAGGATAAAAACGGATGGATTCATGCCTTTCTTAAAGGCATTAGCGAGAAGGGAAACGCAAATAGCTGAGTCTACGATTTGAACATGCGTCGCCAAATCCGTTCGTTACGACGATAACCATGACACTTAGAGTGCCTTACTCAGAAAATTTATTTAGCTTTACTTATTGTGGCACAAGGCCAGATATAAAGGACATCGAGTGAGACTCAAACTCCCTGGTCATGATTTGCTGGTTTAGCCTGCTCAGCTTTACCTTACACGTCCAATGCCCCAAAGTTAAGAATTGATCATACTATTTAGTGCTTCAATAGGTGACCCTTTTTACGACAACAGCCGTTATAAGCAACCTGACTAAGCAAAGCTGATTAAATCATAATATCATTTACTCGCATAGAAAATAGCTGGTCGGCTGGAGCTGCAGAATACAACGACTGCATCTCTGCAGAAGGATAAGACTCCCTCAACGTGTGTCCTGGATATTACACTAAATAATCTGATTGTGAGGTTCCAGTAATGCTGGAGCTTTGGGGAATGCAGAGTTTCCCTTCATTGCAATCGCTCCCGCGCACACTCTGACCCGGAGTGGTAACACCTCATAGGGTCATATCTATGGAGCAAATAGAACTAAACTGCGTACTTATACTAATCTGAATTGTTTGAAATTGAATTGTTTATGCGTATATAAATGGATTTGGCGTTAAATAACCTACAATGATTGATATGCCATAAAACCAAACCAAACTTATCGCATAGAAAAAATTTCGAGTTACCAATAAAAAATTTTCTAGATAGATTACCATATATACAAGTTTCCTTAACACTTTAAAAATTAGTGAAGACTTTTTAGTAATATTATTCCGTTCTTAGTTGTGTCGAGAACTTTTCATTACCCATCGTAAAACGGGAGATTTCGCAATCGGAAATATTTTGGCTACTTTAATCGTAGGCAATTTTGAGCTTGCTTAATGAATTATATCTGTTAATGATTTTATTTATATCAATAAATTGTAAGTTATCTAGAATCTTTGAGTTGAAGTGTATGTCGCATGCGAAGGTCAAAGGGATCACAAGAAGAGCAAAATATGGGGTTGACAGGGTGTTTTGAAATCTGTGACAGACAGGAGGTTAAAAAATACATTAAAGTAAATGACAGCTGATTTAGCTCTTGGGCTTATGGAAATTTTTTATGACACGTGTTCATATCATCATTAGTTGAGGAGAATAATTAACATATTATATAAGCAGAGTTATTTAGTCAATTAGTGGTGAGTCAGTTGAGTAAGTTTGGAGATTCGGGTCCAGAGTCGACGGCCTTCGGTGGCGGGGTAAGAGCTTTTTTCGGGAAAAAAAAGTGGTATTTCGATCGTTCTTCTACTAGCAATGAATCTCGTCGTGTTCCTATGCAACAACTAATATCTTTCATTCTATATTTCTCCCTCGTTTAGATGGTGACTGCTATGAAATGTTACAGACTGGTAATAAACTTTTCGTATTCGAAACAATCGGGCCCGTCTTGTATTTTACGTAATGTAACACCTATTGATATTTTAGATGGTGCCGTGTCAGAGAGGTAACGTTACATTACCACTGCGGATCATAATGGAGTTGGAAGTTTTGGCAAAGATGGGGTATTTTATGCTCTTGAGATCTTCAGAAGTGGAGTCTCCCCATCAGATGCAATTTCATATCATCCCCTGTACACCACTTTTATTGTAGGTACTCTCAGTGTATTCTAAGCCCCGTCAATAAAGTGAACAAAGAAGAAATGATGAAACAGAAATAACAAATTGGTTGAAAAAAAATGGATTTAATTCAAAATAAGAAAAGAAAGACGTGTAAATAGCAGGAAATAACGAAGAAAACAAAGAAGAAGAAAAGAAAGGAAAGGGAAAGAAAAAATAGGAAAGGAAAAAGAAGAAACGGAAAAGAAAAGAAAAAAAGAAAGGAATCGAAAAGAAAGGAAAAACAAAGAAAGAAATGAAAAGAAAAGAAAGGAAAATAAAAAAAAGAAAGGAAAGGGACGAAATGAGAGGAAAAGAAGGAGGAAACAAAAGAAAAGGAAAGGAAAAGAAAAGAAAAGAATAAAGAGGGAAAGGAAAAGAAAAGGAAGGTAAAGAAAAGAAAGGAAAACGAAAACGAAAGAGCGAAACTTAAAGAAAGGAAAAGAAAAGAAAGGAAAAGGAAAGAAAAGAAAGAAAAAGGTAAGAAAGAAAAGGAAAAGAAGGAAAGGAAGAAAACGAAAAGAAAGAAAAAAATTAAGGAAAAGGAAGGAAAGAAAAGAAAAAGGCAAGGAACAAGAAGAAAAAAAAAGGAAATGAAGGTAATGGAAAAAAGGAAGGAAATAGAAAGGAAAGAAAAGAAAAGAATAGGAAAGAAAGGAAAAGGAAATAGAAAAGAAAGAAAAGAAAAGAAAAATAAAGAAAAAAATGAAAGGGAGAAAAGAAAGGGAAAGAAAGAAAAGAGAAAGAGGGAAAAAAAGAATCGATAAGAGAGAAAAGAAAAGAACATAGATAAAAGAAAAGAAAGATGGAAAAAAAAGGAAAAGAAACAAAAAGAAAGGAAAACTAAACAAAAAAGAAAAAGAGACAAAAGAAAAAGAAGGAAAAAAGCAAAAAAGTAAAAGGAATCGAAAAAAAGGAAAGGAAAAGGAAAAGAAAAGAAAAGAAAGGAAAAGAAAAAAGGAAAGGAAAGGAAAAGGAAAAAAGAAAAAGAAAGAAAAAGAAAGGAAAAGAAAATATAGGGAAGGAAAAGGAAGAAAAAGAAAAGAGAAGAAAGGAAAGGAAAGGAAAGGAAGTAAAAGAAAAGAAAGGAAAGGAAAAGAAAAGAAAGAGATGGAAAGTAAAAGACAAAGACAAAATGCAACCCTTTTGCAATAAAAGGGAAGAGCGTATATTCGCGTTGAATAGTTCTTTTCCCGCCATCGTGCCTGCCAAACGCAAGCCTGTCAACTGCTCATTTTACTTTTATTGACTAAACTCGCCATTTCTTCTAAGAAACCAGTATTACAGCAATCAGCCAACGCTCAACCATCACTTAAATCAGCAGCAAAAAAAAAAAAAAAAGAATGGGGGTCGGGGAAATCTAATGCAGCTCAGAAAAATAAGTAGTTGACATCTTATTACAACAAGCAGCAAGCCCACCTTCCTCTTTTATTAGTAGACCCCCACCTCTCTCTCTCTCTCTCTTCTTTTTTACTCATTTCGGGTAGCTCACTCAATGATACTGATAACCACTTCTCCCCTTTCCCTTCTCTCTCTTTCCAATATTCATTAATTTCTCCCCAGGTTTTAAGTCAAGACCCTCACCATTCAAATTTTGATGTTACCTCCAGGCAATGTTTTTATAACCAGCCCCCAGTGTTAGGTTTTTCTGCCTACTGATTTTCATTTTGTTTTCTTAAGCGAGGATCATGTAGTTGTTCGTGCTCTCGGGGTCTTCAGTCATCGTTAATATCTTTTGTTGTGGTAAGATTCAAGTCAGCTCTAATTGCCTGGTGGACGTTGAAATGTATCCAGGTTGGTTGATTAAAAGGATATGTTGAATTGGATTCAGAAATAGAGGATTTCGCTAGGCTTGGCTGTTTTGAGAGAACGGGACATAGAATACGTTGACTGCATCCCATGCAGAGGAGAGGGATCCTCACTACGCACGAAAATGGTGTCCTGTATACGACACTAAACTGTATTTAATGGTGAGGCTCCTGTTCTGGTGATCTGGTGACTGTGAAGAAATCTTTCATTGTCATTACTCCCTTGTCTACTCTAATTCTCTATGCTAACAAATATTGATGGGAAGTCTGTATTCTCTTCTTGATCGGTTATTCTACCAAGGCTTGAGACTACAGTCTAAGCTGATCGTTGGGAGGGTTCATGACTTTCCTAACGGAATTAACACGAAGGAAAATGCAAAAGACTCGTCTGGAATTCGAACTTATAAATCGTTAAACTTTTGATGTACAAAAGTTCGAAAAGGAATTCTTGTGCCTGTTTTGGCTTAAATATTTTATTTTGGAATTATCTAATAATACAGTGATTTATTACAAGTTTGAAGGATCAAGGTGATTTTAGAATAATAACAATGGAAAAGAGAAAAACGAAAGTTTTCTATTTACGCATGTCTATAGCAATTGATCTCCCAATACAATTACTTTAGATAGTATCCTCGACTTCATAGCTGAGATCAGATTAAAATATGAGTTATGGGTTGATTCTATTTACGAACTAGATGTTCTAATTAAAAAAAAAAGCTTCATCAGATCAATTTATGTTATAGATATTTGGTTTGGTTTAGTTTGTTTTTATGGCTTATCAACTATTTTAGGTTATTTAATGCCAAATCCATTTTTATACATATAGACATTTCTATTTAAAACAATTCTGTTTAGAATAAGTACTCAATTTAGTTCTATTTGACATATATAAGACCTAATCAATTGCTACTACTCCAGGTCTGAGTGAACCATGGAGCGATGGCAATAAAGGGGTACTCCGCATCTCCCAAAGCTTCAGCATTACTGAAGTCTCATCATCAAATTGTTTAGTATCATATCCAAGACACTCGTTGAGATACAGCCGGTATATTCTATAGCCCCAGTCGACTGGGCCAATGTTGTTGGTAGAAGTGAATTCTTTTCATACAGGACATCATGCAAATACAGAAGTTTGTGAAAATATACAGATATGAATAAAGCACTAAATCTTCCCAGGATGATTCTATTTGTTGTTTGAACTATTTTCCAACGGTAAACGTTTCAGTTTTTACATGTGAAAACATTCAACCTTCATCAAGGTGTATAAATTAGTAAATGAAACGAAAAATGTGTAAGTTTTAAGCATTCTATTTCAGTTAGTGGCGTTCTGTTTAAAATGTATTTGATCTAATGAGTGTTCGAAAATTTATTTAAAAAATGTTACGTATTTCCTTTAAACTTTTTGTAAAAAGTGCATTCATATAAACAATGCTTTCAATATAAAATGACTTACATTTTGGTTTGGTTTCTTTGTTTAATGGCATATCAGACTCTGTGGGTTATTTAAGCCATCTTTGTAAAAAGGGCAGTTGTGGTACTATTTAAATTATAGCAAGAAGGGGAGATAAGGGACATTCATACTTTTCCCAAGTGTATTAGTCCGCGAGTGAACGTCAAAGCACGACTAGAGTTCGAACTCGCTTACTGCATTATCCCTTTGCAGCATGTTACCTACTGAACCACAGAACTCCACCACACACTTAGGTATCTAGACATGTAGTCAGTACTTCAATAGAATCTGACTCAATATTTACCTGTTCTTTTGGACATATTTTAATGGTGAAAATTAGATTTCCGTCTACGGTTATTTTAATGCATGCAGCTTAGGAATCTCGCAAATTGCACGTTCCAACTTAAATTTTACAACGAATATGAATAAGTTTTTAACAAATTTGGGACCCTCACAGATAATACCACACCAGCTCAGAGTAGACCTGGGAGTAATGACAATGAACGGGCACTCCATACTCGAAAGATTTCCTGAACATGAGCCTTACCATCAGATGCATTTTAGTAACATACTCATTAACCTTGTTTATTTGGTGTGGGGGAACTACTCTTCTGAAGAGGGTACAGTCAGCGTATTATAAGCCCTAGCAACAGGGTGAGAAAATTCTTTTTAGTAAATGTTTAGCAGAAAAACACATTCATCTTATTGAAATGCAGATTCGAATTTCAATCATCAAAAGACTTAGGATGAAAATTCAGATCTCCTTGTCACTAAATAGCTTTTTCTTCCCAAGAGTCAATTTAGTCAGTGTTATATATTTTAATGTTGTTGGTCATATCTCTGAAGAAATTAAAATCTTCCGAATTATCCATCAAATCTAGAAGGATAACACTGCTTTTAAAATACCCTCGGGTCAAAAGTCGAAGTAGCTTTGACCGCCATATTAAAATCGAACTCTCTAGAGTGAAGACTAAATTGCTATTTAGTTTCTGCATTATTCAGTGCAGAAGTAGTGCGTGGTAGTACTTTAACGAGTTCACTAATTCCGAAACTCTCACTTTGTATAAGTGACTTACAAAGTTTCAGATTTGTGTTAGACATTTAGTTAGATGACAAACGACATTTTTTTCAAAAATGGCGTCCAAATCTTAACACTTGGCGAATTTGTCACCGTTTACATGGTGATTGATAACGCAATGAGATGGGACGTTTCCTCGGCCGTTGTCGATGGAATGAAAGATTGTTATTGAAACAACAAGGAAAACACTTTAAGAGTTACGATACAGACAAAATATTGTTGTCTCTGAAATTCACAATCTGCTTGTTCTATGTGATATATTATCAATACATTAAAATGTAGAGGCACATGCATGCCGCACACACACACACACACACACAGAGGCGCGCAAACACGCACACACAAACATATACACGCACAAACACATACATAAATACACTCACACACATAAAAACACTCAGATATACACAAAAACATATATTCAAATACAAAAAACAAAAACATACACAAACATGTATCAGCAAACCCATATATACGTAAGTTAGTTGATGATCTTAGTCGATGGCGACCAGAAGGTTCCCTTTTCAATAACTACTACACCGAGGTGTAGGGGAGGGCGCTATTCCTTTCCCTGGATTGCTCCACTTTACCATCGATACACACCTTATGTTGCCGAGTGTTAAGCAAGGAGGTATCAAGCACCATTTTTAAAGTCTTTGGTATGACGCGACCTGGGATTGAACCCAGGTATATATATATATATATATATATATATACATACGAGATGTGATAGAATAGTACGAAGTGCATAGTTGAGCAGTCTATATAAGAAAGTAATGGTATATAGCGTTTACTTATATATGTAAATTCTTGTCGAAATATTGAGTAACGATGAGAAACGATTATATAAAACCTAAAATTATTAAAATAAGCTATCTCAAGTGTCAAATGCAACTGCCAGTTTTCCGACCCAAGTCGATTATCAGTTACTTATTATTGTACAAAATATTGGAAAACTTATCAACACCTACTTATAAGTTTTCCAATCCATTCGTACAATATTTTGTGCTTGATAATCGACTTAGATCGTTAATATGGCAATTGAACTTAACACTGGTGATGCCTAATTCAAACAATTGTTAGTTTTAAATAATCGTTTATGTAATTGTTGCCCATTACTTTGAATATTATATATTCTATATTCTGAATATTGTGCCCTATTACTTAAACAACGTAAGTTTAATTTTAAATAGCACTACTACTACTACTACTATTGATAATTATAATAATAATGATAATAATAATAACAAATGGTATATGCACAACACAGCACCTGTTCTAAAAAATGACACATATAAACTCCGATGGGACTTTGACCAACAGACTGATCACCTTAACTCGGCCAGAAGATCAGACCTTATAATAATCAATAAAATAAGAGAATTTCCAAAATTGTCGATTTTGCTGTCCCGGTTGACCACCGAATAAAACTGAAAGAATATGAAAAGAAGGATCAATACATCGACTTTGCTCGAGAATTGAAAAAACTTTGGAACATGAAGGTGACAATTTTACCAATTGTGATTGGTGCTTTTCGTATAGAAACTAAAGGATTATTAAAGGGACTGGAGGTTTTGGAAGTTGGCGGACGAGTGGAGACCATCCAAACTACAGCATTATTAAGAACGGCCAGAATACTGAGAAGAATCCAGGAGACTTGATGACTCTTGCTGTGACTCAAACTCCAGTGAAAGGCCATCAGCTAAAACTGATGTGAAAAAATCTAATGAGTAAATAATAATAATAATAATAATAATAATAAACGTGAACTGAACATATCGTTATAAAAACGTTTTTCTAAAATCAAAATTAAAAATACTGGCCAATAGAGCACCAAAAAAAAAATAATAAATAAATAAAATAAATAAATGTTTTCTCACCACCTCCTGTCAGTTTCATGACGAGGTTTCAGGGATTTTTATTGGAAAGTAAAATCTTCAGATGACACGAGCGACTTATCTGGATTTAACAAAAATATATTGCTCAAACAAATAAACAAAAGTATTTATTTGGAGTTTTTAATATTAAAATGAACTTAAGAATATATATATATATATATATATATATATATATATATATATATATATATAAAGTGTTCATTTCAACATTAAAAGCTCCAAATAGTTATCTTTATATATATATATATATACAAAGAAATATAATTACTTGTATATATATATATATATATACAATAATTATCTTACTTTACATATATATATATATATATATATATATATATGCAAATTTCATTAAACATAATAGACATTTTATGTCTACATATTTTCTTTTGGATCCGTTCGAATTCCCGTATTACTTTTATTGTATTCTGGGGGAATTGATTTATGTATTGTCCATAGTTGCATGTATCCCTAGTACTTTCTGCCCGACTTTGGGCCATCAATAGCTCAGCATTTAAAAAAACATTCATGCCCAACGGCACAGCTACGGAAAATTCTCACCGACAACACAACAATATTAGAACATCAAAATAATAAACAAAAACTTCAGATTCTCGAAGCATTACATATCAGAAACCTGCAGCCAACACTTAATAGAATTAATTTTCAAACCAGTGCTAATGTACTTAAATGTCTTTAGCTACTGGCACTAAATATAGAATCACATTCAAAAACAAACGCCAAAACCTTCAACGGCAAAGACGCCCTTACACAGTTGTAATATGCTAAAACAAAAGTTACATCACTTTTGTAGTAGATCCTCCCCTGATGATGGCCCAAAGTCGGGCAGAAAGTACTAGGGATACTTGCAACTATGGACAATACATAAATCAATTCCCCCAGAATACAATAAAAGTAATACGGGAATTCGAACGGATCCAAAATAAAATATGTAGACATAAAATGTCTATTATGTTTAATGAAATTTGCATTAACGAAGAAATGCTGCCTAAATATACATATATATATATATATATACCTTACGACACAAAGTCAATTTTGATCGAACTCTAACAGGTCTGAATTCAGATATATTTTAATTTCTATTAGAGCGGTTACTATACCAAGGTTAAGGAACTCACTCTACCTTATTATTTATGTATAACTGGAAGAGAAAAGTTAGATCTATATCTTTCTCTAGGTCAGTTCTGGAATGTAAAATTCAAACAGCCTTGTCCAGGATTTGAGCTCGGTTCCCCGCGTCCATTTCCTACGACAGTAGCAATTATACCACGAACATCTATTTGATAGATAGATAGATAGATAGATATGGATGAACATTAGAGCAGACTGGGCTCTTTAACGTTAGCATGAATCATAGCTGATTTCAAACCTGTTAAACTCCGCTAGAATGTTGACCTGGTGCCGTAACCTGTTTGCGGGTACTTGTGCAAGTGTGTGGGCAAAAGTTTATCAGTATAATTTACAAAGAAATATGTCAAGAACATATGCACTGATAATACACCTGTTCGTATTTTTAATATATATATATATATATATATATATATATATATATATATATATAGTTGGGCAGCAGTCTTTCATTTAAGCATGTTTAATTAAATAATAAATACATATTTTATCTATATAATTCTATTAAGATTCTTTCAAGTTTCCTGACAAGTGTCTTGTTTTTAGGTTGGAATTAGTAGATGAATTTACCAAAATTATCCCGAGCGCTTTCGGACCATCATCAGGGGGTTTTTTTTGCATGTGAGAAGAGTTTTTTTTCTACCTTTTTGATATTTTTCTCCTAATATTCTATTTTTCTTGATAATTTTCTATTTCCGTTGATAACGTTCTGTTTTTAATTCGTTCGATGTCATCGACATCTGTTTTATCCAACTTTGCTTTTACGTAATTTGAAATGTTATAAAAAATTTAATAACTTAAAATAACAACAACAACAATAACAACAACAACAACGAAAACACTCGTTACACATGCAATCAACCTTTGATGATGGCCTATGAAAGGTCCGAAATCGCTCGGGACAATTTTGTGTAAATTCATCAACCTATTCCAACCTAAACCCCTGACACTTGTCAGGAAACTTGAAAGGATCTTAATATTATATAGAGAAAATGTGTCTTTATTATTTAACCAAACATGCTCAAATATATGAATATATATGTGTGTGCGTGTGTGTGTTTGTGAGTGAGTTTGTGTTAGAACATATATATATATATATATATATATGTGTGTGTGTGTGTGTATGTGTGTATGAGAATATCTATTTAGCTATCTATCTATGAGTAGATCTCTGCAAATCCCTGTTGATTTACCATTCTAAGACCAGTTTTCATGGTGACTCTTTATGTCGGTACACATTTCAATATTTGTCGCTTAGAATCTGCAAAACGACACACCAAAATTCAGTGTTAATTCTACTCGTGAACCAAAGCTGGCACCAAAAAGGCTGTCACCGATTGACGCAACTTCGACTAACCGTTTCCAGAGAGGCGGGAAAAGAACTGAGCATTTGTCTTCCGACCTTCTCCATATTTGCATCAAACAGGTTCTGTAGGAGCCCAGAGAATACCCGGATCGATTGTCAGACATACAGGTACCTTTTCAAAAATATTACCGCTAAAAGCCATGTTAAATGCATAGGGAAACGTTTATCCCTGTTTTTTTTTTATTTTTCTATTAATGTATTTATATAATCAAAACATACACGACAACATCCGCCTTAAATCGTTGGTATGCATATTAATATTGGGATAGATAGATAGATAGATAGCAGGGTAAGAGAGAAAGAGAGACAGACAAAGAGAGAGGGGAGGGAGGGAGAGAGAGAGAGAGAGGGAGAGAGAGCTTAGTTGTGTGACGTGTGCTTAAAAGAGTGCACGCGAATACAGACAGACAATTTCTCTCTCACTAATTAGCTTTCTTTGTCACTGTTTCTCTCTCTCTCTCTCTCTCTATATATATATATATATATATATAAATTAAAAATGTTACCTCGAAAAATATATATTATGTTTAGTAATTAAATTTACTGATTCAGTTCAAGTGGTAAATTTTGTCTGTACAAAAGGATTGCGCATTTGATCTTGAAAAATCAAACGCACACACACACACACACACACATGCACGCACAGACACACAAACATGCACGCTCACACACACACACACACACACACACACACACACACACACACACACACACACACACATATATATATATATGTGTGTGTGTGTGTTGAAAAAAAGAAAATAATTCGAGTAGAATAGAAAAAGTAAAAAACGAACGAGTGAAAAGACGTCGGAAAAACGAAAAAATGAAACCGAAGTAACCGCAATCTAATACTTATTGAAAAACTGGTCAATTCGAACACAGAAACAGTTAGTGTACCAAATAAGCTTACTACCCAGGTTTCACTGAAAAGAAACTTCAGGAAAACTCTGACAGCAGTGTGTGTCTAAAAATCCTTTTCGATTGAACCAGAGTAGTAAGCT
This sequence comes from Sepioteuthis lessoniana, assembly GCA_963585895.1. NCBI lineage: Eukaryota > Metazoa > Mollusca > Cephalopoda > Myopsida > Loliginidae > Sepioteuthis > Sepioteuthis lessoniana. The sequence goes on along the minus strand of OY757916.1, from coordinate 64,509,266 downwards.
TCTAGTATATATTTATATATATTGATAATATATTTTTTTTTTTTAAATATCTATGAATAAGGAGAGCTCATTGTTGTTGATAGAGCGTATATATTAAATAAATACAGCTTAGATATTGAGTCATTTGCTGCTTCGCACTGACTGCTTATAATATCACCAGGCCATGATAAACACATAGATAAAAAACTGACCGTTACCAAGCACCACAGACTGTGTCTATCGAAACTGTTGTATATATATATATATATATATATATATATTAGTTCTTATATATATTTGAATTTATATTTAATAGCATGGAAGCTTTTCTGCAACCACAGGTTTCATGACGTTTTATAAACGACAATCATCAGTCAGAGAACGAAAGATATTGAACAAATCGAAAAAAAAAGAAGCTCTATCACAGATATTGAGCACCCTCCAAATTATATCACATTTGGTCTGCCAAAAGCCCACGAAGTGAGATAGTGACAACCAACACTGTTATATATATATATATATATATATATTGTAATAAGAAAACTCAAACTTGATTAAATAGTCATTATAAATTTATTTCGCCGAAGAATATTATCATAATCCTCGTCACATCAGATGACTTCACACGCTTAATTTGAGGTTGACTGGATATTACTTATATATATATATATATATATATATATATATAAATATATATACGATGGGTTTATATAAGTGTTTATTTGCCAATTTGTCTAAGATAAGAATATAATATCTTTACAAGAAGAACATACAGTCGGCAGTACTGTTGTGATTGGCTGGAATATTGAAAAGAGTCCTGGAAAATTAAAGAAACGTACTCTCACTCGGTCTGCATTGAAAGCCACCAATAGGGAGATGAATCTACACAAAATTATCCCGAACACTTTCGGACCTTTCATTGGCTATCATTAAAGGTTGATTGCATCTGTAAAGAGCATTTTTTTGTTGTTGTTATTGTAAGTTTTTAAAATTTTTTATAACATTTCAAATTACGTAAAAGCAAAGTTGGATAAAACTGTGATGTCGATGACATCGAACGAATTAAAAACAGAATGCTAGCAACGGAAATAGAAAATTATCAAGAAAAATAGAATATTAGGGGAAAAATATTAAAAAGGTAGAAAAAAAAAACACTTTTCACACATGCAAAAAAAAACCCCTGATAATGGTCTATGAAAGGTCCGAAAGCGCTCGGGATAATTTTGGTAAATTCATCTACTAATCCTAACGTAAAACAAAGACACTTGTCAGGAAACTTGAAAGGATCTTAAAATTAAAATTGGCTGGAATATTGAAAACAGTCCTGGAAAACCGAAGAAACTTACTCTCACTCGGTCTTCATTGAAAGCCACCAATTACAGCTCGCTATTCACATAATGTTTAATAATACGACGGTGAATTATTGACAATTTCTTTTTAGAAATCTACATTTGAAATACTAACATGTCCTTATGCACACCGGTCTGTGGTCTTAAAAACATATTTTCATTTAAACACACATCTTTTTCTCTATACAATATGTTTATTTGTCATATATTTTTCCTGATTTATCCTTTAGTTTCCCGTTTCTTATCACATCATTTTCTTTACAAAAATTTTTTCGTTTATAATTTTTATTATAATTGCTTGAATTTGTTTTCTTTTTTCCCTTGTATTATTCTTTATTCTTTTTAATTTTATACAATTCAAACATCCATTCTTTCTTTGCCTCGTCATATTGTCATCCATTATCCAACCAATCAAAATTTCTTTATATTAAGCCAATGAAAACGTTCAATTCAGAACTTCACAGGTTTTTCTTTCTCGTTATCTTTTTATTTTTATTTTTTTATTAAATCATATTATGTGTTTTCCTTCGTGTTTTATAATCAAAATTAAAAGAAACATTAAGTGGTAATCTGGTATTTTCATCTACACTATTTTTTTTTCGTTTTTATTCTGTGGAATAGAAAGTTTTATTATTTTGAAAGAAAGGGGACTCCTGGACTGAATTAAATGAGCTGTTTGTTTCTACTATCTAAAACAGCTTTTTGATCTGCTCGATCGGCAGCTTGAACAATTCCCACAGGGTCACAGTTCCTACCCTGGCATTTTTAGATACATTCGCTGATTATATATTTGCAACTTTCATTTATTAAATGACTTTCACTTTTGTTTTGACTCTAGAGGCAAATTTTTTTTTTTTTTTTTTTAAGCTTGACTATTTTGTTTTTAACGTTGTTTAAAAACACTTGGTCTGAATTTTATTATTATTATTCATCTTTACTGTCAGTTTCTCACAATCCTTCACCGAGTCTATACACAAAGCCAAGGGTGAAGGAAAGTAGTGATTTCATGCGTTTTATATTATATGTTTTTTGCCTCCTATTATGATTGTTATTTTTCCGCTCTCATTCATAATACTCTCTAAAGGAGATGAGTAGCTCCGCAAATGAATTTTTTGCGTTTAATATAGACTAGGACTGTCAGTTATCGTAATGTGGTTATCTGCCTTTTTCTTGAACATACCTGGTGATCCCATTATCAATGGCATGACAATAATTTGAAGGTGCTCTATTTTTTTTCAATTGTTTTATTATTCTTTGAGAGCTTATCACACCAACGTTAGCGGGTGGTCTTTCACGGGAGTCAAAGTGACAACAAGTTTCCTTCGATCTCCAAAGACTTTTCTGGATATTCTCGCCGATCTTGACAATACTGTGATCTGCATATTGTTAACTCGTCCGCATATCTATAATTTCTCCTGTATTTTTTTCTAAACTTTTGGGAACTGTTTGTTCGTTAAGCGCCAACTACAATTGGTATTACAATCACCTTCATGTTTTATAGCATTTTCAGCTCTCTGACAAGATCGAAATATTTATTTGTCTTTTCACTTTCATTTATTTTCCCTCAGTGGTTCATTGAAAAAGCAAAATCCCCATTTTTTTGTTAATCAACACAGAGTCTGGCTTTCTAGCCAGAATTAGACGATACGCTTATATCTCAAATTCCCAGAAAATTTTATGCGTCTTATTTTTTTGGACAGATTCTGATTTATGCATATATCACTTGGCAGTATGGTCAAATTCTAATCTCTTGCATAATTCCCAGTAAACCCCCTTTCCCACCCAGTCGTGCCTAGTCTTCTCCTCCTTTTGTGCAAGTCTTCTGCATTCGCCTTCATTGTGATTAACCGTTTCATCTCTGTTTTCAAATAACGTACGCTTGCTATTTTGTTGCGTATTATCAATTTTCATATTATTATTATTATTATAATTATTATTATTATTATTATTATTATTATTATTATTATTTACTCCTTGAGAGTTTTTCACATCAACGTTAGCTGATGGTTTTCCATGGAATTTGAGTGACAGAAAGTCACCTTAAGTCTCCAGGACTCTTCTCAGTATTTTGGCTGATTTCAATAATGCAGTATTTTGGATGGTCTTCACTGGTCCTGTAATTTCAAAGTTCTTCAGGCCTTTAATGACTGTACCAAGAGCACCAATTACAATTAGTATATAATCGTCACTTTCATGTTCCACAGTTTTTTCAATTCCCAAGCAAGGTCAAGGTACTTAGCTTTTCACTGACATTTTTAATCTATTGAATAAATTTTTTAAAGCAAGAATGATTCGTAATTCTTCTCATTATGATTGAATTTTAATCTTACAAAATTATCACTCTTATAGGCTGACACTGTTTTCTTTTGGCCTAAAAATAGGGTCCTCGGAATTCAACCGACACAGGATTGTTGAACTATTTACTATTTTCCATGTTGCTAATTTATCCACCATCTACTCTAGATTTACTGCCCTTGAAAAATATTTTTGCTTTAAAACTCGCGTCTTTATAAACACAAAGACTAAACCGTTGAAGATCCCAATCAGTAAGGATGTACTTAAGCATTAAGAAAAGGAAAACTTTAAAAAGCAACCCAAATCTAAATTCCAATCATCAATCCTTATTCAATTTGTGTTTATTATTCTTTTTGTTTTTTTTAAATAAGAGTTTGATTTGTTTATTTCATTCAGGAAAAAGGTGAAAAAGAGACAAAAAATGAGAATCGACTTCACTATTGTCAGCTTGATGAGCTTGCTAATTTCTATCCTTTGGTAAAACACTCAAAATACTAAACAATTTTTATTACAACAGTGCAGAGAGGAAATTCCCATAGGAATTGGACTCACTAACTTTGAATCATGGACTTTGAAACTTGCTTACGAAATTCCCTCGGTTGAAAAATACAAGGATTATGACTCCGTGATTTTTTTTTTACATTACCAAGTTTTTGGACTGCAGTGGTATAGTGTGTCTCAATATACATGGGACCCATATGACTGCTAATAACATGACTAATAATAATGTGTTCTTTTTTGTTTCAGATTTGAAAATAGTATTCTTTAACAACTATTAATCGTCGACCACAATGCTTTGAAAAGGAGAGGGAAATTTTTTGCGTCACTACTTATTTGGAGACAAAGTCTTTCAAAACTGTCCCAAAATTGATGCAACACATTAATATGAAAAATGATTTATTACTGAGACAAGAAAATCCAAAAAGATTGCATGCCCTGGAAGCTGATATAATAACAATTAAAAAACATTGATTTGATGCCTCTACCATCATTTTTTCACAGGACGTGTTCCAAATGACCGCCATTGCTTCTGTCTCAGTAATCAATTATTATCAGATTAAGGGGTTGCATCTATTTTGAGACACCCTGTACATTACATTCATTTTTTTCTAGTTCATCTTCGTAACAACACTGACCTTAGTAAAAGGCCAGGAATCATCTACAAATATCACATAAAGGGTAGAACTTTGTTAAAATGGATCTGATGGAATAAAATTTTCAAGTAAATATTTAAAAAAAAAAAAGTATAGTATATTGTAAATAAAATAAAATAAAGCGTAAAAACAGCGACAAAAATGTACGTTAGATAACCTGTGCGGCCATTACGAAAGGCAAATAAAAATAACCGTTTCTTTGCTCTCAGATTAATTCTCCAATCATATTACAGTCGTAGATTGTGATTGGCTAGATTATAACGGTCCGGTCACATTTTACAACGAACGAAAATAAAGACGGGATATTATATTTCAGTCTACAAGAGATCACGTGGCAACACCTTTGTTCAATTGATATTTTACAAACTTATCACAAATACCGGACCATAAGAGCCCGGTAAAACATGAATATTAGATTGTGTAGTTGGGTTAACTAAGCCAGGTGTCCTTTTTTTATGTTACATCTGGATAGGATATTACAAGAAAGCAATCAAATAATAATCTCTTTGAATCAACTGTTTATTTTCTTTTTCTTTTTCTTTTTTTTTAACTAAATTGCAATGAAAAACTATGTAGTTGACATTTTAAAACCAAAATGATATCTCATGACATTTTTAAAGTGAAATAATAATAATAATAATAAAAATAGAAATAATAATAATAATAATAATAATAATAAGAAGAAGAACGAATCATATCAAAGCGAGAATAGATAAGACGCAACAAAATAGCAAATGCAGGCTATGTGGCGACAGAGATGAAACCATCAAACATATTATAAGCGAATGCAGCAAATTAGCACAGCAGGAATATAAGGCGAGACACGACTGGGTCGGTAAGGTGATTCACTGGGAAATGTGTAAGAAATTTAAATTCGACCATACTAACAAATGGTATATGCACAACCCAGCACCTGTCCTAGAAAATGACTCGCATAAACTCCTATGGGACTTTAAATTACAAACGGATCACCTAATCCCGGCCAGGAGACCAGACTTAATAATAATCAACAAAAAAAAGAGAACTTGCAAAATAGTCGACTTTGCTGTCCCGGCAGACCACAGGATAAAACAGAAAGAATGTGAAAAGAAGGATAAATACATCGATTTTGCTAGGGAACTGAAAAAAACTGTGGAACATGCAGGTGACAATTATACCAATTGTAATAGGTGCGTTTGGAACAGTAACTAAGGGATTACTAAAGGGACTAGATGACTTGGAGGTTGGCGGACGAGTGGAGACCATCCAAACGACAGCATTGTTGAGAACTGCCAGAATACTAAGAAGAGTCCTGGAGACTTGAGGAGACTTGCTGTCACTCAGACTTCAGTGAAAAACCATCGGCTATCGCTGATGTGAAAAGCTCTAATGAGTGAATAATAATAATAATAAATAAATAAATAAATAAGCGAATGCAGCCAATTAGCACAGAAGGAGTATAAGACTAGACACGGACAGGGTGGGCAAGGTGATCCACTGGGAGATGTGCAAGAAATTTAAATTTACCCATACGAACAAATGGTATATGCACAACCCAGCATCCGTCCTAGAAAATGACACACAGAAACTCCTATGGGACTTTGACATACAAACGGATCGCATAATCTCGACCAGAAGACCAGACCTTATGATAATCCACAACAACAACAACAAAAAAGAGAATTTGCAAAATTATCGACTTTACTGTCCTGGCTGACCGCCCCCCCCCCCAAAAAAACCCCTGAAAGAATGTGAAAAGAAGGATAAGTACCCCGACCTTGCTAGGGTATGAAAAAATACTATGGTACGTGAAGGTGACAATTATACCGATTGTGATTGTTGTTTCTGTACAGTAACTAAAGGATTATTAAAAGGGACTGGAGAACTAGGGAGTTGGAGGACGAGTGGAGACCATCGAAACTACAACATTATTGAGAACGGCCGGAATATTGAGGAGAGTCCCGATGACTTGAGAAGACTTGCTGTCACTCAAACTCCAGAGAAAGACCATCAACTAAAACTGATGTGAAAAACACTAATGAGCAAATAATTATAATAATAATTATCATTGTTGTTATTGCAGATGTCCAAGCGTCGTCTTATCCTGTTATAACCCAAATTTTTAATTTTACGATTTATAATGAAACTATGATAAGGAAACACATGAAACTGGTTGGTAAACACACTGAAACATCCATTTAACGTTTATTATTGTAAATATAAGCATAAATTTTATCAATGCTAAGTATATATTAAACGAATCAAAATAAAACTATTTACTGATATTTTCATATTTATTTTAACTCTCTCCAAACGAGAAGATTGGGTTTTAATTTCAACAGAGAAGACAAACAAATAATAATTGTATAACTATGCATGGTGAGTGTCTGTTTTAAAATACGTTTTTAAAAATATTTTAAATCTAATATTTTTATTTGGACACAATATTTTTCTCGTTCTCTCTTTCTCTCTCTCTCTCTCTCTATATATATATATATATATATAGTGTCCTTTGTATACAATCTGTATGTGAGTTTTTAGTTTTATTATATAAACATGGAAAGGGAATATATAACAATAGCCATACATCGAGCACTCCCATAGATTTATTATGTAATTACTCATATACGAGGATCATTAAATAAGTTTCCAGACTTTTTTCGTATGGGCACTTTTATTGATAGTACACACATGAAACTCTAGTCCCCTTCGAAGTAATCTCCTAAGGCTGCAATGCACTTGTTGTACGGTTCCAACAACTTTGGAAGGCTCCATCGAAGTCCTCTTGTGTGAGCGTGTCATTCACCTTCGTCACAGCCTCTTTCATCTCCTCTATTGTCTCATAACGACAGCCTCTGAGCTTAGGGAATAACCAAAAGTCATAGGGAGCAAGGTCTGAACTATAGGGAGGGCGAGGAACTGCCTTGATGCCAATCTTGGTCAAATAGTCTGTGACAAGGATGGAGTAGTGGACTGGTGCATTGTACTGGTGGAAATGCCACTGACCCGATTTGAAGAGTGCTGGCCTCTTCCGACGGAATCTCTTTCTGAACTCCCTTAAAAACACACAACATAGTAACCCTAACCCTTTGGCCAATCAACTCAGGTGTATTGACTTTCTTACTCCTCCCACACCTCTCATCATCCCTCACAGACTCTCTGCCTTCCTCGAATCTCTTATGCCACTCAAAAACTGATGCTCCAATCATGCAAGATGCTCCAAAAGCAGCCTGAAGCATTCCATTCGTTTCTGTGGCATTTTTTTTCCAAGTTTAAAACAGAATTTTATTGCATATCATTCTTCTAAAGTGTCCTCACGTCCAGATTGCATTTTTGAAATTCACCAGGTGTGACAATCAGGCTTTAGTAGGGTGTATTCCAATTCCAGCTGTAGCTGTTCATTTGAACCTGAAATCATAAAAATTGGTCAGTCATCTCATCAGATGAATCGCAATAACATACTGAATTCTCAAGAGTCTACGATAATTTTAAATGTCTGTACAAAAAAAGTCTGGAAACTTATTGAATGCACCACATAGATAGATAACTCGATAGATGGGATTTAACTAACTTCTTGCAAAGCCAATATATAACACTAAGTTATTTTATCAAATTGAGACTCATGTGAGGCTATTTAAAAAGTGCTTGATTCCTTTGGCATACTCCATACTCAGGCGCCAAGCTATGAACTCAGTCCTGCAAAATGGATAATGGCTGGGGAAAAGCCCCTTGAAACTTATTGAATCCAACACGTATTCTATACACGAATAATCCACACCCATTGTCTTAGGACACCGATTATATATATATATATATATATATATGTGTGTGTGTGTGTGAGTAAGAGAGAGAGAGAGAGAGAGAGAGAGAGAGAGAGAGAGAGAGAGAGAGAGAGAGAGAGAGAAAATCGGCTAATTGATGTTGAATAATTTCATTGGAAAATAGCTTTTATGTATATTGGTCGGCTATATTTGAAACAAGACGTTTGCCCACTACTAGTGATACCCGAGTATGCAACAAATTTTGCCATTCGGTAATCTGCTTGTAATGGAATAATATTTTGGTACGTAGGCAATCACACACACACACACACACACACACATACACACATCTATATACTGTGCTTTTTTCTTTGCTTACATACTTAATGTACTCATCTCACTTCCTTCTTCCCTATATACATAAAACATACAGATACACACACAGACACACTTGTATATATTAAAAAGAAAATATCCCAATCTTATAACTGAAGTTTCGACATTGATTTTATTGTGGGTGTCATTCTTTCCTGACGATCGATGTTCTGATACAACGATTACTGGGATAGTGCTATCTTGATATTTGATATTACTACACTTGCTCCACACTTTTTATGCATTATATAATATTTTGCTTCTTGCTGACAACCATCGTTTTAGTTTTTACGTATAAGTGATTCAACAATGGTTCGGGAGACCGGGTTTCAATCCCAGGTCGTCTTACTCAAAAAATGGTACTTGATGCCTCCTTGCTTAACACAACATTATAAGGCACGGATCGAGGGTAAGTCGAGCCATCCAGGGAAAAGAATATCTCCTACACTACACCTTAGTGTTTAGCTATTGAAATGTTGTCTACAGGTCGCCTTTGACTGCGGTGAGCCAACTTTTATACGTATATGTAGACATATACATATATATATATATATGTAACATTTTTTCTTTGATTGTTTTTGGTCCAAAGAGAGGAAAAGTAAATACTTCAAAACAAATAGGTTCACAAAGAGATTTGTATTTTTCAAAGATTTGTTAATTTCATTATATACTTATATGTTTCTAGCTTGTTGATTTCGTCAGAGAACATATGTTACTTATGCTAAATTGAATTGTTTGAAACAGAACTGTTTGATCCTTTAACTGTATGTAAATAAATGACTGATGCTTTAATTGAATTATTTGCGTAAAAAGCAAAATTTGGAACCATTTAACTTGTACCACATATGTTCTCTGACTAAAGCAGTGAGCTGGAAACGTACATGTATGTAAGAATGAAATACATAAATCTTTAAAAAATACAAATCTCTTAGTGGACCTATTCATTTTGAAATATATATATATATATATATATATATATATATATATATATATATATATATATATATATATATGTATAATTTTTTCTCAAAATGTCTCTACATAATCGCAGCATGTAAATATTAAAGCATTGACATATAAGTCATCTTTGATGTCATTCAAACGCTTCATTAGATATTTGTTTATTTAATAGCTTATCAAATGTCTTTAAATATATTCAACAAATCCCTATATTCAGATATATGAATGACTGCCAAAAGTTCGTTGTTCACTAAATTTATTCCACATTTTTCCTTTATCATCAGCTTCGACATTAAATCGAGGCCAGCCACCTTTGATCCAAAAATGATGATCGCTGGATGTAAGTTATTCGCAAAAACTGACCTTTGACGCGATAATCACGCTCCCGGCAGTCGTCATCGTCCGACAGACATGAGGCTTTTGCCAAGAAATTTAATGACTGACTGGTGAGACGCTGGCCAGTAGCCAACTTTGACTTGGACTGTCACGTCATGAAGCTGGCTCGAGAGCAAGAAAAATAACAAGTCAGCCGGCCGATGTAATTCAGGGTGCAACAAGACACTAGCAAATGTTTACACATACATAATTCGTTTATTAGAAGACAATTGACAAGAATTAATTTCTCGTTTTATGAGATATTGTCATTTTAAAACGCAGTATATCTACAATATATGAGTAAGCATGCTCGCACACATTTACATGAGTACCCCCCACTACACAGCCCAGTCGTTTAGGGCTGTTGAATACACCGACTGCACCTCTGCCGAGAGATAACACTCCACCACAAAGTGTGTCCTGATTATGACATTAAACCGTCTAACAGTGAAGCTCCTGTAATTCTGGAGCTTTGGTGAATGAAAAGTACTTCATTGCCATCACCCAGGTGCCCGTTGTGTAATGGTTATCGTCGCAGGATATGGACACGGCGACACGAGTTCAAATCCTGGACCTGACTGATTGCATTTCACATAGCACTAATACCCTTGGGAAAGGTATGAATCCAATTATTCTCCCTCCAGCTATGGGTAAATAGTAGGACAGACTAGGTTCTTCAGCCTTGGTGAGGCAACTAGTCTAGGAGAAAGAAAACTCTGAATTCAAACCTGTTAAACTCCGCTTAAAAATTGACCTTGTGTCATATCCTGCCCGAGCGGAGGGGTTGGGTAAATAGGATCACTCTTAGGTCCACTCCGACCCGGAGTGGTAGCAACTGAAAGGGTCCTATCTATGAGTCAAATATAACTGTTTGACATTTAAACAGAGTGCAAATAAATGACTGATGATAGATTGAATAGTTTGAAAAAGAACTGTTTGATCATTTAACTGTGTGTAAATAAATGACTGATGTTTTAATTGAATTGTTAGTGACACAAAGCAATACTTAGAATCATTTAACTTTGAATTATCCTAAATTGAATTGTCATAAAGAGAACTGTTTGATCATTGAACTGTGTGTTGACAAATGGCTGATGTTAATGATACATAGCTATAATGGGAACTATTTACCTTTATTGACTTATGTTTACAAATCATATATATCGAATACATATGAATAAACTGGATTTAGCATTAAATAACCTCCAATGTTGATATGCCATAAAACCAAACCAAACCAAATCCCAAACACATGCACACACACACACACACACAAACACGTTTAGACAAGTTTTGGTAATGACCTTATAAGGTTGCTTTTTTATGATATTGTGTTTTTTTTTTGGTTTTTTTTCATGCTTTCTGATTATGTTCTTTGTATCGGAGTCTGATTGATAGAAAAGTTGCCCCAGGTTTTGCTTCACTCATAGCGTTATTATTTTTTGTAAATATTGTTTATTATTTGTTTTGCTTTAGCTTTGGAGCTAAATTTATTTTGTCAAAAGGTTTTCTTTTATTATTGGAGTGCTTTGGTTATCATGTTAGTTATTTAAGATGCTTAGTATAGGGTGTCTCAATGTACACGGAGTCCATGTGACTGTTAATAACTTTATTGATAATAACGTTGTCATCTTTTTTGTTTCAGATTTGAACGTAGTGTACTATAAAAACTATCAATCATCGATCACAATGCCTTGGACAAGAGAGGGAAAAATATTTCGCGCTGCTACTTATTTGGAGACAAAATCATTGAAAACTGTGCAAGTAAAATTATTTCTGGAAATAAGCAATAATTTACAAATGATTTCACGTGTGCAATAATTTTGTATATGTATAGGGTGTCTCAATATAGATGGGACCCCTGTGATTGCTAATATATGGTGTCTCAATATAGATGGGACCCATGTGACTGTTAATATAGGGTGTCTCTATATACATAGAACCCATGTGACTGCTAATAACTCAACTAATAATAATTTCTTCTTTTTTGTTTCAGATTTAAAAATAGTATCTATAACAACTATAAATCCTTGATCCCTATGCATTGGACAAGAGAGTAAGAATATTTTGCGTCATAACTTATTTGGAGACAAAATCTTTTAAAACTGTCCTAAAATAAGATAGAACCCTTTAATATGATAATGATTAATTACTGAGACAAAAAAACTCCAGAAAAGATTGCCTGTCCTGGAGGCTGATTCATAACCAATTAAAAAACAACAACAATTTGATGTCTCTCTCTCAAAGAATGAATTTTTACAGGACGTGTTCCAAATGACCGTCATTGCACTTGTCTTAGTAATAAATCATTATCATATCAATGGGTTGCATCTATTTTGAGACATCCTGTATGTTAGTACCAGTGTTTGTTGTTGTTTGGTTCCTTATTTTTGATATTGGTGTGTTTTAGGCATTTTTGAATCATATTATCATTAATGATTTTGATGTTATTGGCGTGTATTTTTCTTATTTCAGCACATGTGAATATATCGGTGTTATTACTATGTGTTGTAACTACTGTATGGATATCTAAACATGGACGCTAATAAAACTCGTTGAGAAAAAGCAAGATGGGAACTACACGTGAATTCTACGAACGATAATGAACAAATCAAGGAAGTAACACCCCAAGAAACAACAGCTGTATATGCCCATCTCAAAAACCATGCAAGTAAGACGAACAAGACATGTGCAACACTGCTGGAGAAGAAAGGACCAACTCATCTATGACGTTCTGCAATAGAACCCTACACAGGGACGTGCAAGTGTTGGCCGACCAGGAAGAACTCATCTGCATCAGCCCTAAACAGATACGGGTTCAAGTTTGGAAGACGTGCCGGGAGCAATGGATAACAGGGACGGATATATATATAAAATATATATATATAGAGAGAGAGAGAGTGTGTGTGTGTGTGTCAGAGAAATCAGTGCTGGCTGCGAGACTTGATGATAATTATGATGTAGCTATGTGTTGTCTGATTGCACCAGTATCAGTGAGGTGACATGTAGGGTGATAGAAGAGGATTGTTGATGTATTACTGATGTGTGTGCTTGGAGTTCGTAAGGTGTTACTCGGGCGATACTCCTGGAATGGATATGTGAATTTGTAAATTACATTTGGTTGGTTTATACAAAGTGACCAGCAACAGAAAAATCATAAAATCATAAAAAAGGAAAGGTTCCGTAGTCTAAACAATAACATTATTACAATCTATATATCTATATATCAATCCAAAGAGAGAGAGAGAGAGAGAGAGAGAGGGTGAGAGAGAAAGAGAGAGAAGTGTGTGTGTATGGGGGGTTCTGCTTGAGTATTAATCTTTATGTGTGACTGGAATAGCTGGGGCGACCCGAAGGATCCCTTTCCAATAGCTACTATACCGAAGTGAAAGGGAAGGGCGCTACTCCTTTCTTTGGGTTGCTCCACTTACCCTATGGTCTGTAACTAATAATGCTGACTGTTAAGCAAGGAAGCATCAAGTACCATTTTCTGAGTCTTTCGTTTTGAGTCAGCCTGGGATTGAACCCCTGTCTCTTGGACCATGGACGAAAACTTTACCTAATATTCCAATGAGCCGGCTAAACACACACACACACACACACATATATATATAAGTGTGTGTGTGTGGGGGGGGTTTATGTGTGTTTACCTAACTCCTCCACCACGAGTAGTTTGCAACACAAGGTCAATTTTTAGCAGAGTACAGCTAGCTTTAGTTCAGATTTTTCATCTCCTAGACTGGTTGCCTTTTGATGGTTAAAGAACCTAGTCTGTCCTACTATTCACTGATAGCTGGGAGGATAACTGATGATTCCATGCCTTCCCGGAAAACATTGGTGTGAAGTGAACGCAAACAAAATCGTCCAGAGTTTAAATTCGAAATGTCAATTCAATTTCCAACGCCGATAACCGTTACGCTACTTATGCTATGCGCGTGTACTATGCGTGACATGCGTGTGTGTCTGTGCGCACCTGCATGTTTGGGTATGAGCCATGTGTGTGTGTGTGTGTATATGTGGATAGATAGTGAGAGAGAGATTTAGTTTGTGAGTCAATAAATAAATATTTGGCAATCGCACATTTTAGAATTAGTTAAATAAGTATGTAATGTGTTGTAAAGACATTCGTATAAAATTCAGTTAAAAAGATAAACGATATATATATATATATATATATAAGCAGTAAGTAATTAAGTTGGCCGACCATAGTTGAGGGTGACCCGAAGGCTTCCTTTTCAGTAGCTTCTACAACGAAGCGTTGGGGAGGGGGCCTACTATTTTCCCTGGATTACTCCACTTACCCTTGATATTGAATGTGAAGATAGATTTACCAAGGCAGAAATAAACTTCAAATTCTTTGCCAAATTGTCCCCTTGTCATGCCACACACTTATTCAAGAAAGTTTTCCGTTGATTCTCTTCAAAAACTATTCTTTTAATATGAAAATATATGAGCAGTGTTTGAAATTTGCGCGTATTTTGGAGAATAGTATTAGAATCAGAAATGTTGTTTCCTCTCAAGAATAAATACAAAAATAATTAAGGTATCTGCGGGTTGTAAAAATACGGCTTTTAAGCCCTTTCATTTTATACTGCTTTGGCAACGTAATATATTAGAAACTTTCTGAGAGACAAGAGGTAATCCCACTGTGTGAGGAGGTGCTTATTATTAATAATGTACTTTGAATCTCAAATCTTACAATTGAAATGAATTTTCAGTTTAGAAAACAAGTAAATGTTGCACAGAACTATTCCCGGTGAGTATGGAGAGTGTTACACTTGCACATTCTTGTGTTTCACTAAAATCCTTTTATTCAAAAAGTATTGGGAGTGGATTTATATTTGGCAAGGCCTGACATCTAAATAACACTCTAGATATGATCTAGCCGTCTTGACATGATCTAGCGGTCTAGACATAATCTAGCTGTCTAGATTTGATATAGCAGTCTAGACTTGATGTTGAGGTCTTGACATAATCTAGGAGTTTACATATGATAAAATAGTATTGATATAATCGAGCAGTCTAGACTTAATCCAGCAGTCTAGACATAATCTAGGATTTTACTTATGATCAGACATGATCTATCTTTCTAAACATAATCTAGTTGTCTAGACATGATCTAACAGTCTTGACATAATTTTTCAGTCTAGACATACTATAACAGTCATGACATGATCTAGCAGTCTCGATATGATCTGGCATTCTAGACATACATTATGGGTTATTTGATGACGAAGAAGAATCAGGGAACTCCGTACTATTAGTGTAACTTGAATGATGATTTGGTGATGTCATTCTAAGCAAAGTTGGCGACCTTAGTCGAGGCTGATCCGAAGGTTCCCTTTTCAATAGCTTCCCAAGATTGCTCCACTTTCCTCTTGATCCTCTCCTTATAGTGCTGAGAGCTAAGCAAGGCGGCATCAAGTACCATTTTTTGAGTCTTTGGTATGACTCGACCAGGGATGGAACCCCGGTGTCCCGGACCATTGGCGAACACTCTACTCATTCGGCTAATGGCCTACTTGTTCTTATTTAGGTGTTCCAGGCACTCGTAGTCTCGTAGGAAAAGTAGTTCAGATTTAATACGAAAAATAATCCCAACCTTATGTTTGGCTTCGGCTGTGAACTTTCCATTAAGCCATTGGAGTTAATTCTTGATGTCATCTGGAAATCAGGGGTCAAAGGAACACTTTCAAAAATGTCACAGGTTGAGAGTTTTCTTGTCGGAGCGATTAAAAAATCAAAAGGGCCTATCTTAAAGGCGATGAAGGGCTGTTGTGAAACCTGATTTATACAATTATCCTCACTTGCTTCTACATCCAGTCAGTCCTCTTCCTTAACAACAACCTGCCCAGTTTAATCTAAATGTTTTACGTCGACATTCACTTGCCTCTTTGGTTTTTCTTTCTCTTGATTCCTATCTGTTTAATCATTCTACACTTTATTTCTTCTTCTTCTTCCTCTTCCTCTTCTTGTTCTTCTTGTTCTTCTTGTTTTCACTCACTAAGATTTACAAAACGAATCTCTCCATTTCTTTTCTGTGTGATATGTCCTAAGAGAACACGACTGACAGGAACACTTTCTATTTTGCTCTTCTGCAGCAATCTTGTTTTTCTTCATTTCTTAAACGTTGTCTTTTATCTCATCAATTTTTTTCCTTTTTTTTTTTCCAGTTTATATTCTTTTTCTTTCTGTTCATTTCTTCTTCCCGGTTGTTTTATTTTTCATTTAAATAGAAACAATATCCATTTTTCTTTCAATCCTTCATACATACGTCATTCTTTTTTCTCCCTTATGTATTTATTTATTTCATCAATTCCTTCTCTCTTTCTTTCTTCCTTTCTCAAAGCTGATTTTTCTCTGATCAATTCTTTCTTTCCTTCTTTCTTTCTTTCTTTCTTTCTTTCTTTCTTTAAATTTGATCTTTCTCTAATCAATTCTTTCTTTCTTTCTCCCTTTCTTTCTTTCTTTCTCAAAGCTGATTTTTCTCTGATCAATTCTTTCTTTCTTTCTTTCTTTCTTTCTTTCTTTAAATCTGATCTTTCTCTGATCAATTCTTTCTTTCTTTCTTTCTTTCTTTCTTTAAATCTGATCTTTCTCTGATCAATTCTTTCTTTCTTTCTCTCTTTCTTTTTCAAATGTGATCTTTTTCTGATCAATTCTTTCTTTCTTTTTTTCTTTGTTTCTTTCTTTTTCAAAGATGATTTTTCTCTGACCAATTCTTTCTTTCTCTCTTTCTTTCTTTCTTTCTTTCTTTTTCAAATCTGATCTTTCTCAGATCAATTCTTTCTTTCTTTTTTTCTTTTTCAAATCTGATCTTTCTCTGATCAATTCTTTCTTTCTTTCTTTCTTTCTTTCTTTCTTTCTTTCTTTTTCAAATCTGATCTTTCTCTGATCAATTCTTTCTTTCTTTCTTTCTTTTTTCAAATCTGATCTTTCTCTGCCAATTCTTTCTTTCTTTCTTTCTTTCTTTCTTTCTTTCTTTCTTTCTTTCTTTCTTTCTTTCTTTTTCAAATCTGATCTTTCTCGGATCAATTCTTTCTTTCTTTTTCAAATCTGATCTTTCTCTGATCAATTCTTTCTTTCTTTCTTTCTTTCTTTCTTTCTTTCTTTAAATCTGATCTTTCTCTGATCAATTCTTTATTTCTCTCTTTCTTTATCAAATCTGATCTTTTTCTGATCAATTCTTTCTTTCTTTCTTTCTTTCTTTCTGATCACAACATATTCTTCAGTTTAATCATGATTATTTTCACTCTTCCCTCTGTATTACTTCCTTTCCCTTCTCTAGTTTTTTTCTTTTAATTTTAATCCTTCTTTCACATATAACCTGTCTTTTTATCTTTAGTTTCCCCTGACTTGGATTCTTTCCTTATCCGCTCTTTTTACCAGATCTTACCCGTTATCCACGGCGTATCTTTGTACAAGTTCCCGCCCCCAACATCCGGTGAACGTCTTATCAAACTTCAGCAAGAGAAAGTTAATTTTGTTGATACAAGACCGCAACATTGACAGTGATCGGGGAATAGAGAAAATACATTAGAAACGAACTTTTTCTCTTGCTGCCATTTGTCAACAACTCATTTATGCCGCTGCCAACTACCCATTCCTTACTCTCCATTACTTTTAAAGCTGTTCAACCAAAAAACAACAACTTACTGATATTCTTCTGTTTGTTTAGTTGACGAGATTTAGCCATTTTTTCTCGTTGGGTTTGATTTCTTTCTTTCTTTCTTTCTTTCTTTCTTTCTTTCTTCTGTTCATCTATTTAGAATCAAACTTTCCTTTTTTTTCTTTTGTTAATCTATTTCAAATCAAACCTTTCTTTCTTTCTTTCTTTCTTTCTTTCTTTCTTTCTTTCTTTCTTCTTACTATTCCCTTTTATTTATTCGCTTTTATTCCTTTCTGTTTTTCTTTCTTTTTCTTTTTTTTCAACTTATCCATATTTTTCCAAATCTTTTATCTTTCCTAATTTCTTTGTGTTAACATTTTTAATGCATTTTTTTGTCTTTTCTTTTCTTTTCTTGAGAGTGAGAGGGGGATCACTTGTAGAGTTAGTGACGACATCGTAGTAAACAAGTTTGAACTCCAGTGGCGCTATTATGTTCATTTTTGGACCAATACTCTTGAGGAAGGCATGATCTACCTTATCTCCCCAGCTACAAGTCAAATAGTACTACTACTATCCTTCTACAAGGATGCCTTTGGCATTAAATAACTCACTAGGTTGATATGCCATTAAACTTAGAAACCGAAAAAAAAAACAGGAAAAAGTATGAACTCTTTCCCTCTCCTGCCGTAGATTAAATACAGTGTAACCCGGATATAAGAGAGTTATCGGGACCGGACAAAAGTCTCTTATACCGGGGTTTGGTCTATTTTATATACATTAACACAGGCTCTAATTTGGGACCAGAGACAATCTATCTTATATCTGGGTTTCTTTTATATCCGGGTTATTGTAGGATCATTACTATCCTAAAAGGATGGATTTGGCATTTAACAACCATCGAATTTTGATGTGCTATTTATCAAAGAAACTGGAAGTAAATAGAAAGGTTCAAATTATTTTATAATGAGTCAAAAATTTTGTAATATTTTGGTAATTTATTTGTTTTATTCTTGAAGTTATACGCATTTACCAACCCCTCCGCTCGGGCAGGATATGACACAAGGTCAATTTTTAAGCGGAGTTTAACAGGTTTGAATTCAGATTTTTCCTTCTCCGAGACTAGTTGCTTCACCTAGGCTGAAGAATTCAGCCGGTCCAACTATTTACCCATAGCTGGAGGGAGAATAATTTGATTCATACCTTTCCCAAGGGTATTCGTGCTATGTGAAATGCAATCAGTCTCGTGTCGCCGTGTTCATTTCCTACGACGATAACCATTACACCATGGGCATCTCTACAAGTTATAAGAGAAGCAACCTAGCATTTAAAGTAAAGGCTATCGTGTTGCACCGTCTTAAGCCACCTTTTTGTAAATTCTTTGGTGCCTGTTCTTGTCGATTGAGGCGAAAAATTCGTTCATTGAAGCTATCACGTCTTCTGGGTTGTCGAACTGCAAATATTACAAAACTTTTACTTGCCCAAGTATAAACAATTTTAAAGTAACTACCATATACAGTTACGTAGCCACATAAAATTATCTGTCACGCCCATTGTGCCGTATGATCGCTCTACTAAAATCCATTGGTAAACATTTGAGCGCCTTCTACAAAGAATCTAAAACAACAATAATCTCCTTTATAATATCAAGCACAGTCAAGATTGTAAATTAAAAGCTGGCCAACTTTCTAGAAGGTTAAACACCTCTTCTAAAATTGATAACTAATTTTCAAGTAACCTCAAAACGCTATCACTACGAACAAAAACAAGAATTCTTCTTCATTTGATATTACAATTTGTCTGTCTAAAATGTGATTAATGATAAAGACCAAAACGTTCGAAAAGAAGAAAAAAAAAGTAACGATTTTTGGCGCCAAATATCTATTGTCGACAAAATGGCGTACGCTATACTCAACTTCTTGTTTCGCGTCTTCAGCTGATGGAAGACGTCAATTAATGAAGAAAATAATGTTGCAGCCGGGTTTGAAAGCGCTAGAAAAGTCGTTGCAGTTTCATGAAATTCAAGAACTGGGAATACAGTGACAGATAGGCGATGATGAGCTGTCGAACAAATAAATATGTACATGATCAGCTTTTGCTTGTCTGAGTTCTCACATTTCATACACAACTCGACCCACACCTCAGACATCGCCACTTCTAACAATTCTTTTACTGTCAAGTTCCCAAGCAGCCAGGGACATGTTTCACGTTAATGGAAAATTTCTCTATCTCTGTTTGAAACCAGTTGGATATATTTCTAAGTTAAGTTTAACTGAATACATGTCCCTAATAGTAAACGTCTAATTCATCACAAGACCACTGCTTATCATTAAACGAGATTACAGGGTGCGGAAGCAAAATATGGAATAATTTTTAAAACGTTTCTTTTTTGTCTGATTTGTCTATATTTGAAAAAAAAAAAAAAAAGACCCGATGATTTAAATTTTCATGGGGAGCTCTATTATTCAAGCACTTTTTTGAAATTAAAATTCTGCCAGCAAGAAAAAAAAACAACAACAACACAGAATGTTTGATTTGCTTAACACCGAAACCAAGCCAAACATTCTTTGTCTACCGTATACGAACAAAGAAAATTTTTTTATAGAAAAATCGCTTTTTAACGAAAAGAGGGAGTAGAGGATTGAACAAAAAAAAATGAAAAGAAGGATTTTTAACTGCTTCCGCTACGGCGAAAAACAAGGATCCCATAACGTCAACAAGAAGGCATACTAATGAAGTGACAGTCCAAGAGAAAACTGCGAGGACAGCAATTAAACAAGATTTAATCCCAGACCTTAACCTCCTTGATTAGGCTATATGGGTCGTCTCAGGAAACAAAACAAATGCAACTTACGATCCAAATATTGGATCGCTTAAGACTGCTATTGAGAAGCAATTGAATAGAATGTCTGTAAAACTTATTTAGATGGCATGCAAATTGTTTCGAAGGCGTGTTGATACAATAATGGAAAAATGGTGGCCATATTGAGTAAATTTACTATTTTGTGTCTATCTTTTTATTTTGTTGTTTATTCTTTAAATTGGAATTAATCTTGTTCTATAATTGAGTTGTTTATAATTATATTAGAATATTCCTAATTTTGCTTCCGCGCACTGTTGGAACACGGTAAGATGTATTTGTGTATATGATGCAGGGCATACCATCACATAGAGAGCTTGCCTGATTGTATGAGTTGAGTTTATTGCAAGATCACTGCTTACCATCGATTAACAGTAGGTGCCTGTGGTGTAATGGTTATCGTCGTAGGAAATGGACACGGCGATAAGAATTCAAATCCTGGACGAGACTGATTGCATTTCACATAGCACTAATACCCTTGGGAAAGGTATGAATCCAATTATTCTCCCTCCATCTATGGGTAAATAGTAGGACAGACTGGGTTCTTCAGCCTTGGTGAGGCAACTAGTCTAGGAGAAAGAAAACTCTGAATTAATCTGTCAAACTCCGCTTAAAAATTGACCTTGTGTCATATCCTGCCCGAGCGGAGCTGTTGGTAAATAGGATTAACAGTAGGAAGCCAGTAAGATTTATTTGTGTATATGATGCTGGGCATACAACCACACAGAGAGCTTACTTAATAGTATGAGTCGAATTTATTGTAAGATCCATGCTTACCTTCAATCAACAGTAGGAAGCCAATATATTTGTGTATATACCGCTGGAAATATAGGCACTCAAAGCGTTTGCTTGATTAAAAAAAAAAAGGTCTAGTTTATAGCAAGACCACTTTTTACCATCGCACCATTTTAGGAGCCTGGTAAGGTGTAATTGTGTATTTAACACGGGATATATAAGTGCATGAAGAACTTGCATAATGTCTGAAGTGGTTGTGTATTTCTCATTCGTAGTTAGGATTCAAACCTGATTATATCTATCCAAACTGCCACCGGGCAGAATTTGACACAACGTTATTCTGATGTGGGGAGCCAAGCACGAATCGACACTCATGCGAGACTGTTATAAAAAAAAAGGCTAGATTCAATCGGCATTACCATATTGGGATGCCACCAGCATGCAGTGATGCAGTTAGTGTATTCTACAGCCCTAGCCAACTCGGCAAGAATATGATTTACTTAAAAGTAACTCTGGAAAAAAACTTTTTAGATAATTACTAGTGTCTATACCTGTGTAATGAACTCATTTTAGGACTAAAGTTTCAACTCAAAAACTTGGCTTCATTCATGTTAGAATATATGTTTTTAAAATCTCGAAGGTTAGCGTGTTTCTAGGCCTAACTTTGCGGTTTCTTCGATCCAAAGTATCCTTGCATAGCTATACACTCATACACACAAATATGTATGCATGTGTGTGTGTGTGGGGGGGGATGGATATATATGTTTTAAATGTTTTATATCATTTCAGATGTACTGGGTGTTTCAGTAAAATTGATATGTTGTCTTGTTTAGTTTGGCTTGCTTTTATGGCGTATCAACCTTTGTAGGTCATTTAATCCCAAATCCCGTTTATTCATACACATTAGATTTATATGATTTGTAAACATAAGTGAACAAAAACAAATAGTTTCAAGTTCACTCACAATTCAATTAAACACCAAACATTTGTTTACACACAGTTAAATGATCAAACAGTTCTATTTCAAGCAATTCAATTTTGCATAGTTAAATGGTTCCATGTATTGCTATGCGTCACTAGCAATTAAATTAAACATCAATCATTTACACAAAATAAAACGATCAAACGTTTCTTTTTAAGCAATTCAATTTAGCATAAGTCATTTGTTTGTACTCAGTTTAAATGTCAAACGGTTCTATTTGACCCAGAGATAGGACCCTATCGGGTGTGATTAGTGTTTTGTATAGCTGTAATACAAATATAAGCAGAACATAATCCTATTTACCCAACCCCTCCGCTCGGGTAAGATATGACACAAGGTCAATTTTTTAAAGCGGAGTTTAACAGGTTTGAATTCAGAGTTTTCCTTCTCCTAGACTAGTTGCCTGACCAAGGCTGAAGAACCCAGTTTGTCCTACTATTTTACCCATAGCTGGAGGGAGAATAATTGGATTCATACCTTTCCCAAGGGTATTAGTGCTATGTGAAATGCAATCAGTCTCGTCCAGGTTTTGAACTCGTGTCGTCGTGTCCATTTCCTATGACGATAACCATTACACCACGTGCACCTCCGCACATAATTATGCACATAATCAAACACAATATACGATCTTCAATGAACAGACGAACACGCTTCTTTATAAAATATAACTCTCACACTTTATTCTCCAAAGGGTGATGTTTCTTGTGTGTGAGGGGTGAGTTGGAGATGAGGAAAGACTGCTATATTGACCCCAAGTTCTTTTTCGACCCTACCAGCACTTCTTTCACATCTTGGCTAGGGTTGCTCAACCGTGGGTCATTGAGGGCCGCCAGCTGATTCTCACGCTGGCATCCTAACTCCAACTGACTCGAACCGCCCCGAGCACCTGGTTATATCATTGTTTAACGTTCACCTGTTTCCGCTGTTCTTCCGCTTATTTACACGGGGGCATCTCTTGATTGACGACTCGGTAGAGGGTCTATATATAACACTAGTCCGGGCCAGAGATGACTCGGGATCAATGGCAATGAAGAGGTACTCCGCATTTCCCAAAGTGGGGTTTACCCACTTTAGTAAACCCCACTTAGATAGACGTTAGTGCAGAGATGCAGTCGCTGTATTCTACAGCCCCAGTCAACTGGGGTATTGATATTTTGTATCTTAATGTCAAGATCAATCCTCGTCCAAATGAACTCAAATATCTATGTTTAACGTTTAAATGAATTTCCGTTCCCAGTGAATGACATTCTTATTCCTGAAAAAGAGAAAAAACATAAAACAGTAAACACAGGTTTTAGATTTGTTTCTACTTATTTCATAAATAATGGTTGGAAAATAATTTTGGGGGAAATATAGGATGAATTACTTAACAGAATTTGATCTAAATATTGATATTGTATAAATATTGTATATGTTCTGTGCACATATTTTCTCAATTTTTTTAGAAGTTGATGTGAGAAGATACTAGGAAGCAGAGATACGCAAGAAGTCATAACTAACAAATAGATACCCTTATAAAGTATTCTTAGAAATATTTATACTTAGTTACCATATTATGAATTTTTGCGTATTTACAAGAATATACGGAAACACGTTAAGTCACATAAATGGGAAATTAAACCGAATGATGTATATGATAGCCTATGTTTTTAAAGTATTTGCCTAAGATTGTGAACATTGTTTATATCATTCTATAAAATACACAGATGATTTATTCCAGCTTAATAAACAGTTTAGTTCGTTAGAAATAATTGATTGGTTTGGTTTGGTTTGGTTTTACGGATTGTCAGCCATGATAGGTTTTTAATGTCAAATCCTCTTTATACATATATATCAAGTACATATGACTTGGTTTGGTTGGGTTTTATAGCATATTGTTGGTTATTTAATGCCAAATTCTCTTTATACATATGTATTAAATAAACAAGATTTGGTAAGGTTGAGTTTTATGGTATATCAACAATTGTATGTTTATTTAATACCGAATCCTCTTTATACATATATATCAAATATATAAGATTTGTAAACACATTTTGTAGATAACTCAGTCATTTGTTTACACACAGTTAAATGGTTTCACGTATTGCTATATAACAGCCACAATTTACCATCAGTCATTTGTTTGCGCACATAGTTTGTTCTATGTGATCCATAGATAGGACCCTATCAGTTGCTACCACTCCGGGTCAGAATGGACCTGGGAGCAATAGAAATGAAGGGGTATTCCACATTCCCTAAATCTCCGAGGTTGGAGCTTCCCTATTAGATGGTTTAATGTCATATCCAGGACTCTCGTTGAGGGGGGTCTTAACCCACTGTAGCGATGCAGTTGGTGTATTCTACCGCCCCAATTGACTGGGAAAACAATGAATTGAAAACATATTTGTATGCTGACAGCGTAAGCAGTATCTTTTTGTTGATAATTCTATTACTGTTGTCGTCGTATATTGAGAAACGACAAACATGGGTGAGTTGTATAGCAGTTAGTGGAATAAAATATTCTCGAAAATATTCATAGGTAGTTATTCTCTTACAAATGCTATCAGTGATGGGGTTTTACTATGTTTCGAATATCCAAGTAAAAACTGTAGGCTACATCAAGGTTTAAACAAATTGTTTATTTATGGAATTGTATTGATTTTAATTGCATTACAGTAGATTTGTAAGTATAAATAAGTGTTTGTGTTACACATTGACTTTTGACTGAGCGATTAGTTAGGGAATTCAAAACAGGATATTCACCTGTGTAAACAAGATACAGCGGAAATAAATGATGTGAATTGAGAGAGGAGGAAAAATATGTGGGCGTCCAGAAAATCTATAATGCAGAAGTTTTTCTGTCCGAGAGTCCGGGGGTCAGTGATTAGGAAGAAAGCAGTCAGCCGATTAGACAAGACGCGTCGTCTTGGGCACTAGCAGAGGTGAGGATTGGAGTTTGGGCGGCCCCCGGTTTGAGGAAGAAAAGTTCTGAATTATGTATCTTTTCGTGGGTTAAGAAGATGCAGTGTAAATCTGAAGATATGATGTAAATCCAAGCAGTTCCTAACTGGCTCTGAATATGTTTCTCCCAACGTGGTGTTAATCATAACAGTCCTCCGTCTCTCACTCCCTGTCTGTCTGTATGTCTCCCTCTCCTATACACACAACCATTACGACGTTTCGAATAAAGGAGTTTATATTTTTAATAAACAAGTGTTGTTGTAACTTGCTGTGCTCTTCATCCTCGACATGCAACATTTGAATGTTTTCTCTTCATGTTATTGGATGTTAAAGAAATATTTTTACGGGCTAATATGAGGTCGTTCATTTTACGCAATACACAAGAAAAAACATTTTTTGAGGCTGAAAATTAGAGGTAATTTATCACACGAAGTTGTTCATTACAAGAGAATATACAGTAATTGCTAATAGAAAATCTTTTCACATGTGTTCAAGGTTAACATTGAATATGAATCTAAATTTCATCCGTGGATTTTGACTCTAGTTCTGAAGCTCCGACGAGGGGGTGGGAATTACACCTTTGTTGACATTACTCCCTGGTTCTATTAGACTGGAGCAGTACTACCTGTTCGGGTCTCATCTGTGGATCAAATAGATATGTTTGTGATAATGTTTCAAAATGATTTCGAAATTTATTTATGGATTTGCTGTTAAGACATTGATATTGCAACTAAGTATGAAGTGTTAACCTGTTTAAAATTATTGAAAAGATATATTTTTGCACCGTATATAAATGGAGAAAATAATTGTTCAAAGTGACTTGGGTTTTACATAATTCAAAAAAGGTTAAAATATAGCACAGTCGGCTAGGGCTGTAGAATACACCGACTGCATCTCTGCACTGGGGTAACCCTGCCCAACGAGTGTCCTAGATATGACATTAAACAATCTGATGGTGAGGATAAAGTGATTCTGGAGCTTTGGGGAATGCGGTGTACCCCTTTTATTGATGTCACTCCCAGCTTCACTCTGACCAAGAATGGTAGCACCTGATAGGGTCCTATCTATGGGTCGAATAGAATTGTTTGACATTTAAACTGTGTACTTTGACATTTAAACTGAGGGTAAACAAATGAATTATGCTAAATTGAATTGCTAGAAAAAGAATTCTTTAATCATTTAACTGTGTGTAAACAAATGACTGATGTTAGGTTGAATTGTTTGTGATACTTAGCAATACTTGGAACCATTTGTCAACTAATGCTAAATTGAATTGTTTGAAATAGAAAAGTGTGATCATTTAACTATGCGTAAACAAATGACTTGTGTTTAATTGAACCGTTGATGTCAAATAGCGATACTTTTAAATATTTAACTGTGTGCAAACAAATGATTCATTGTAAATAGAATTGTAAATATATTTATTGGAATTAGATAGAACTGAAATTATTTAACTGAGTGCAAAAGCAAAAAAGAAAAAAAAAAAAAGAAAAAAAAAAAGAAAAAAAAGAAAAAAAGAAAAAAAGAAAAAAAAGAAAAAGGAAAAAGTGCTCAAGCTCGTTTAAAATTGTTATCTATTGTGACGGTTACTGTATCTTTGTTCCGAGTTTACATTATCCTGAAACGTCAGGGGGAATTTCTGACGACTGTACCGTACCACCCAAGCTCTAAATATTCTCCGTAACTAGTTATATTTTATTAATAGCTTTTCTAAGCCCATATAACTAGTCAAGTAAAAAGCTTGCGTATAGGTTTAATTTTCGAGATACGGACGAATGAGTATGTGTCAAGGGTCGAGAGGGCGACGTGATATAAATGAACACGTGGTTGTTTTTTTCTTTTCTTTATATCTGTATCTTTCTTATATATTTTATTTCAAAGAAAGTACAATTATAACAACAGAAAAACAAAAAGCAAAACAAATACAAAAACACACACACACACACAGAAATGTGGAGGACAAGTCGCTTCCAATATTGTTTGACGATGTCCTTCCAATAAGACAAATTTCTCCTTTTTTTCTTTTTTTTTCTTTTTAACTTGTCTTAAACTTACACCCGTATCTTCTTGTTCCCTTTAAAATTAAAGGGAGGGAACTTCCTCGTTCTCCTCCATATTTGTTTTCTTATTTTCCTTTTCTTTCCTTTCTTTTTGCGAAGGACAAAAGTCTCTCCTCTTCGTCTTTAAAGTGGATATGAAATTTTAAACAAATATGTTTTCCGCCGAAACTGGCTGCTAATGTTTCTTTGGATATTCTTGATATGGTCCTTTATTTAGGTTACGTATATCATTCGTAATAAAATTTTTGACTCACCCTTTTCCTTTCCTCTCTTTTGTTATTTTTTTTTTCTTATATTCGTTAATTTCTTATTAACAAGTCGCAAGGCACCATTTTATTCTTTTACGTTGAGCCTCAGTTTCTTGCCCAACGGAGTTGACGGCTTCTATTAGGCCATTCTGCTACTAGAATTTCACCTTTCACCGGACCTCGTGAAAAGCGACTTTTCTCTTCCTTGGCGAAGCTCGGAACTGACTTTTTGGCTTTCGTTCTTTTTGGCGGTAAAACGTCCTCCCTGCCTCGACCAATCGTATGTCTTTTCCCTATCTGGGTCAAGACCTTTGTCCCTTCTCAGTTGGTCCTTCACTGTTGCTAGGGCTCGAAAACCCGCCAATCGCCTGCCTTACTTCTGGTCTTCATAGTAGTCCTTCGTTTCCTACATTTTAACCCTACCGTTGCCGCTGGGCCGTCACACTATAAAATGTGTTTAGAAATCATATTGTTATATATTGACCCTCGACCGAGCCGTCAATCAAGAGACGCACCTGGGTAAATAGGCGGAAGAACCGCGGAAGCAGGTGGACGTTAAATAATAATATAATCAGGGCACAGACGGCTTGAGTCAGTTGGAGATATGATGCCAGCGTGAGAATCAGCTTGCAGATTGAGGGCATGCGACTGGGGTTGTTCATACGTTGAGCAACCCCAGCCAAGATGAGGAAGAAGTGCTGTTATGGTCAGAAGAACTTGGGGTCAATATAGCAGTCTGTTCCTGTCTCCAGCTCATCTCTCAATCACAACAACCTCACCCTTTCGAGAATAATGTGTGAGAGATATATTTTTATAAAGAAGTGTGTTCGTTCGTTCATTGAAGTTATGTTTGATTATATCTCTGCTTATATTTATAGTTGTATATGTATTAAGGTATACAACAATATATTCACTATATGTATTTGACATTAAATAACCGACAATGGTTGATATGACATAAAACCTAACCAAAGAAAAGGAAAAAAATACCGTAAAACCAACCAATCAGCCATTCAGTTTGGATATCATTCGTAACTTTCCAATTACATGATTATGATATTTATTCAGTAAAAGTGAACTTAGTTTCATCGACATCATTTGACCTGTTTTAACCATTGACCGAACAAAAACAGTAAGAACAAAAATAACCATAAAAATAAAAGAGGTACTCATAACGGAAATACCATTAACAAAATGGAGAGGAATAAAAACAATAATCAATGATCGGTGTGGTTCAAAGAGCAGGGTTTTTTGTTTTTTACGCCTTGTCTATTTAATGATGAATGTAAAATCTCCCCTGGTTCCGATTAGCGCAGCTTGCATTTGGGTGTTTGAACTTAATCCTATCATCAAGTGAAACTTGATGGTACAGTTCCATCGAGGCAAAGAATTTCGCTTGGGTGGCCAGCATTTAGCGTCAGACATTGACAAAATTGTTTCAGAAAGGAGATCATCATGAGTTAAAATCTGTCGGACTGTCGTCATACATTTAGTTCATTTATTAGATATGGAGTTATATTATTTGTCAAAATTTCTGAGATGAAGCTTGATAATTATTATTACTTAGAATATTCGGACTATCGTTTTCATCTTTATTGTTATAATCACAACGTTTCGGCCGATATGTCCTCAGGCCTTCGACAGTGGACTCCTGAGTTTCACACAAAACACCTGAAAAAGGCCGAAGGACATATCGGCCGAAACGTTGTGATTATAACAATAAAGATGGAGGTGCCCGTGGTGTAATTTGTGGAGGTGCCCGTGGTGTAATGGTTATCGTCGTAGGAAATGAACACGGCGATACGAGTTCAAATCCTGGACGAGACTGATTGCATTTTACATAGCAAAAATACTCTTGGGAAAGGTATGAATCCAATTACTCTCCCTCCAGCTATGGGTAAATAGTAGGACAGACTGGGTTCTTCAGCCTTGGTGAGGCAACTAGTCTATGAGAAAGAAAACTCTGAATTCAAACCTGTTAAACTCCGCTTAAAAAACTGACGTTGAGTCATATCCTGCCCGAACGGAGGGGTTGGGTAAACATGATGATTTTTGGGCACCCAGTTAAAAGAGTCCAAGTAAATGATTAAATAGCACTATTTTACCCATAGATTCATACCTAATAGATACAACTACTCCGGGCCTAGAATGAACGAGGGGGTTATGGCAATGAAGGAGTAACCTACAATCCTTAAAGATTTAGGACTAGTGCCTCACCATATGATGATGTTTAGTATCATATCCAGGAAGGATTCTTGTGCGGCCGGGGGTGTCTTACTTTTTTGTAGAGATGCATTCTGCGTATTCTACAGCTCAAGCCGACTGCGCTATATATATATATATATATACGAGGTGCATACGATAAGTTTCCAGATTTTTTTCGTATGGGCACTTTTATTGATAGTACATCATGAACCTCTAGTCCCCTTCAAAGTAATCTCATCCGGCTACAATGCACTTTTTGTACCATTCCAACAACTTCTAGAAGGCTCTAATGGAAGTCCTCTTGTGTGAGCGTGTCAATGACCTCCGTCACAGCCACTTTTCTCTCCTCAATTCTCTCTTAACGACATCCTCTGAGCTTAGGAAATAACCAAAAGTCACAGGGAGGAAGATATGGACTATAGGGAGGGTGAGGAACTGTCTTGATGCCCATCTTGGTCAAATAGTCTATGATAAGGATGGAGTGGTAGACTGGTGCATTGTCCTGTTGGAAATGCCACTGACCCGATTTGAAGAGTGCTGGCCTCTCCCGACGGAATCTCTTCCTGAACTCCCTTAAAACCTCAACATAGTAACCCTAACCCTAACCCTTTGGCCAATCAAGTGTGGTGTATTAACTTCCTTACTCCTCCGACACCTCTCATCACCCCTCACAGACTCCGTGCCTTCCTTGAATCTCTTATGCGACTCTAAAACTGATGGTCGATTCATGCATGATGCTCTAAAAGCAATCTGAAGCATTCCATACATTTCTGTGGTATTTTTTCAAAGTTTAAAACACAATCTTATTGCATATCGTTCTTCTAAGGTATCCTCACGTCCAGATTGCATTTTTGAAATTCACCAGCTGTGACAATCAGGCTTTAGTATGGTGTACTCCAATTGCTGCTGAAGCTGTTCATTTAAACCTGAAATCATAAAAGTTGTTCAGTCATCTCATAAGATGTATAGCAATAACATACTGAATTTTTAAAAGTCTACGACAATTTTAAATGCCTGTACAAAAAATGTCTGGAGACCTATTGAAGGCACCACGTATATATATATATATATATATATCATCATCATCATATCGCGCTGGTAGCACGGATAATATATATATATATATATATATATATATATATATATATATATATATATATATATATATAATTATGGTAAGATTTGATGCTAAAAATGTTTTTAATCAGTAAACTCTTTACAGTGTTCAGTCAACGAAAATTTTGAGCAATATCACAAGATATTTGAAGTGTCAAAAATATATGATATAAGATAGGATAAAAAAACAACTCACGAGTGATTTTCACGATTTCGATCCTCAGGTGAGCAATTATTCATTACATTTCCCTTTAATTTTTCCAAACGTGTTGAATATTAACTCACATGAGGATTGGAATCATGAAACTCAGAGCTCTGTGTTTTCATCCTGTTTTATATCTCATATTTTTTAATTTAGAAACATATATATATATATATATAGCTTAAAAGTAATCTATTCTAATACCAACCGTCACACGCAACATCAAATGCCGGATATTGTGCCCATCTTGAAAGATTTTTAGCGATGTCATACCAATCTTAATTGGATAAAAAATAAATTCAAAAGTTCTGAAAAAATATATTCAGTCCTGCCTTTTAAGTCTCTCCTTCCATTTCCCTCGTATTTCTTTACCCACCAGTTTACGATTTATTCCTGTGATCTCTGACAGCGACATTACTGTGTCTGTCACAATGGAACTGGTAATTCGTCAATCCTGGCTTCCGATACTATCTTCGCAGCAAGTGAAGTCATTAATATTCCGAAATAAGTCAATGACACCCGTTGTTATTCTAGTTGGTAGTATTGCTCGTTTGAATAATGTTGCTACTTTTTCTTTTCTGAGGGTAATGAATGACTAGCAGAAAGTCTTAGTTGAAAGATATATGAATAGAGAAAAGAGTAACTTAAGAAGAAAGGCGACGATGACGGATATGAGAAAGAAACAATGAAAGGAAGAAAGAAAGAATGACAAAAAGAAACAAAGGAAGGAAAAATAAAAAAACAAATAAAAAAGAAAAGACGAAAGGAAGAAAGTGAATCATCAACGGAGACAGAGTTTGTGCGCTTTCAACTTTGTGTGTGTGCGTGTATGTGTGTGAGTATGCTCAAAGACCACTGTCAAACAGAAAGCCATGGGGACATGATTTTGTGCATAGATTTTGGCTTAACCCACAGTAAATAAAAGCAAACAAAACATACTTTAAATACGAGTGACATGTTTTTTTTCTACTACGAGTATTTCCTCTGACTCTGAGGACGCATCGTTACTACTTTACGGATGCACCGTCTGGGTTCTGACGAATCGCTTGGAGAAAACACTAGACAGGAACAACACAAGGATCTTGCGTGCTATTTTGTACAAATCCTGGAAGCAGCACCCCACAAAACCACATCTGTACCACAACTTACACCCCATTTGACAAACCAAATAAAACGTAGAAGATATTCTGGGCACTGCAGAACTAATAAGGTCAAACTCATTAATGACGTTCTTCTATGGAGTCCTACACATAGACACAGTAGTGATGGTCACTCGAAAAGACTTTAATATAAATCGGTTGTGTGGATACTGGATGCAATCTAGAGAATTTACTATAGGGAAGGATTGTGAGAAAGAGTGAAGGAACTCCATATTATCAGTATGACTTGATGATGATGAAATCATCAGCCTCGATTAAATTAATGTCATAAATGCTTAAAATAATTTCCATGCGTGACGTCATAGTTTAAATGGAGTTGTTTTTTTTAAAAACTTGATATCATATACTATACAAGATGTCAGTCCTTCCGTTCATTTCTCCGTCTCTTCGTCTGGCCATTTGTTCACGCTTCAGTTTTTTCGTCCATTCACCCACTCACTCATCCGTACATTTGTTCATCCGTCCTTTCCTTCGTACAGCTAAGGCTCGGCCATTTTTAGCTGTAAATAATTATTAGAATCATGCAGGGAAAAATTAAAACTATATCCGGTAATACGGAGCATTCTGTAATTCAGGAAGAAGCTGTTTCTCATTTTCTGCCTATTACTGTCCTTCTAACTGAAAAAGAGTGTCCACCTCATGGTACCCACCCACTCTATTGGTAATCGTCGAAAGAGGCAGATGACGCTCTCTCTCTTTCTCTCTCTCTCTCTCTCTCTATATATATATATATATAAACGTTGGTCCTCTCCGTGAGGGCAAGGTGTCGAACTGCGAAAACAGAATTTAATCTCAGCTTAAAACGAGTTAAAAAAACAATTTGTTTCTTTTTTAGAATTAGGTTAATCCTACTCATGTAAGTCTGGAAAAATAATAATATTAGATATCTATTCAAAATATTTGTTAACATTTAAGAGTTTTCATGTACATATGATATCTACAAACGAACCAGAAGCTGTTTTCCACTGCCATACTTAGTGTAATCCAGAAAGTAACCAATACGAAACAAACGATAAAAACAAATAAGACATCGCTTAAATCTGAATGATCATCTTAAATTTATTCAAAAAAAAGTAACTGGTCGTCTTTTATTAATAACAATGACTATCTAACATCGTATATAAACAATATATATACTGCTAGTTTAACATCTTTAAACGTAAATAATATCCTAGAATTGAATAAAAGTGATTTTCTGTCTCTATTTTTGATAACAATCATCTTACAACTTGTTTGTAATATAGGTAAGAAATGGTAGGAATCTTTATTGTCATGCAACTGTTAAATTCATTTTTATTGTTCTTTGAAACGTTGAAATGATATACACACACACACACACACACACACACATATATATATATGTGTGTGTGTGTGTGTGTGTGTGTGTGTGTGTGTGTGTTTCACAGTTGTTGAAACAAAGGAACGGCCTCTTAGATCATTTGCAAACTTTTTGTCTTTCTCTTCTCAGATTATTGTTGGACAATAGTAGCCATGTTGAACTATTTAACTATGTATAGCAAAATCCTGCCTTGGAAGATGGAGCAGGAGACTTTTTGCGCGAAAACATATGAAACCTAGTCTTTCAAGATTGTTCAAATAAGTTTGAGAAGGAAATACGATTGCAAAACATTTACATACTGGAGTCAAATTTTCAAGTTGGTCAAGAACTTTTACGCTCATGACAGTTGCGAAGACCGTTGGGTAACAGCTTCCGCACCATGTGGGTCTCTGATCACCCAGGAGGAATGTGCCTGGGTTATCAATGACTTTCACGCCACATCCTACAGTGCCTTAACTGAACGGCCGATAACTACAGCATAAACTCTTGGGGTCCTCTTGCCCTTTTTCGTTCATATCTGAGACAAGATGATTACAAATCCTAAAATAATATCCTTGTATCTTTCAATAAATACAATTTTCATAATATATTTTTTGAGCTCCTTGATTTGTTCCCAATCATTTTGTTTCAAAAATTGAGAAATACCTTGAATTTGATTTTTTCAATTAATGCCGGCTGGGCATTGTTTCTTAAGAGCTTTTGCACACTAATATATAATACGAAATATTCCTACAAATGAAAGCAATTTGCTAACGGATCTATTTGAGACAGAGATGAGACTCCAACAGATACTAACGCTCCGGGCAAGATTGGCCAAGGGAGTCAGACACAGCGAGAAAATAAACGTTAATTGGATTTTCCTTCAAACAGTTGCACGTTAGCAGCTGTGAATATATATATATATATATATATATATATATATATATATATATATATATATATAAAGCAACAGAAATCAAGATGGAATGCGAGTTAAGATATTAATTATACTTAAATATTTCAATATTCCGTCGCCAATAAATAAGTAAAATCAAGCTGGGTAAGGGTGGAACCAAGAGTAATGGCAATAAGAATATGACTCCATACTCCCCAGATCTCCAGAACAGAAGCCTTATCATGACATGTAGTTTTGTAATATATCCAAGACACCCAGTTATGGTGGGCAGGCTTCACCCCTGAGCATGGGATACAGTCAATACATTCTTAGCTTCGATAACTGGAATGGTATTTGCGTTCTTAAGAGGTCATCAGATGACAATATATAGCATTTCCAGTCAAACACAATGAAAAATTTTTTGATGTTTATCATAAAGTTAACGTTATTCAGAATGTTCCTGAGTAAATAGTTAAACAGAAATTTACTTATGTGTCAAGAATAGAAAATAAATGAATAAGATTGAAAAATTAAAAAATTGAAAAACAAGAAAAGTATCATAAAAATTCTATCAAGTTGAACAGTGGTGTTCTCAAGTTGACTCTTGCACCTAGGCGTGACAGGGTTGGCTGACCAGCAAAGACATATTTATATCGGCTCAGTGCAGACACAATATACCGCTTAGAATTCCTGCCGGAAGCGATAAATGGTAGATGGTTTGGTTTGGTTTGTTGGGTTTTATGGCATATCAACCTTTGTAGATTATTTAACGCCAAATCCATTTTTAGGTAAATAATCTTTTCTATTTAAAACAATTCAGTTTAGTATAAATACAGTTTTAATGTCGAAAAACAGTTCTATTTCAAATAATTCAGTTAAGCATAAGCACGCAGTTTAAATGTAAGTACGGTTTAATTGTCAAAAACATTTCTATTTCAAGAAATTCAATTTACTCAAACAATTCAGTTTAGCATAAGTATGCTGTTAGTTCTATCCCACCCATAGATAGGGCCCTATCAGGTGCTACCACTCCAGGCCAGAGTGAACCTGGGAGTGATGGCAGTGAAGGGGTACTCCGCATTCCCCAAAGCTCCAGCATTGCTGGAACCTCACCATCAGATTATTTAGTGTCATATCCAGGACACTCGTTGGTTGGGGGTGTCTTACCCCTCTGCAGAGAAGCAGTCGGTGTATTCTGCAACCCCAGCCGACAAGCAAATAAATGGGGGAGAGAGAGAGAGAGAGAGAGAGAGAGAGAGAGAGAGAGAGAGAGAGAGAGAGAGCTCTGTGTAATCAGCGCAAATTGATGATGATGTTGGAGCTGTATAATTTCCCGATGTCGTGGGGAATAATATATTCGAAATCCCCATTTTTCTGCACTGTGCTTTGTCATTATGGGCAACAAATATTCTAAAATGCACATTAAGAAGAAGAAAAAAAGAGACACATCGTTTAACCTGATTTAGTTTGTCAGGAAAAGCCAGGCAGCGCCCATCACTTTCCAGGTCTGATTTGAATTTGAGTTTTCCTTTTCCTATACCGGTTGCCTGACCAAGGCTACAGACCCCAGTATACCCTACAGTTTAACCATAGCATGAGGGAGAATAGCTGGATCAATCCCTTTCCCAAAGGTATTAAATCTATGGGAAATGCGAACAGCCTTGTCTAGGATTTGAACTTGAATCAAAGAGTCCATTTTTTGTGATAGTTACACCAACGCCACGAGCGCATTATTATATTTCAGTCGACATTATTTACCAACCGTTAACGAAAGTATAACAAAATGTGATCACTCAAAAGGTACATTTTAGCGATTATATCTAAGATGGCCATCGGACAATCTCTTAAAGTTATTATTATTCGTTCATACTAGTCAATTTTTCATGGTATTTTGTGGCATTAATTTCCTTTAATAACATGATAAATGTCTACTTCAATGTAAAGATGTAATTTTCAATATGGTTTTTAAGAATGACACAAAATCATTCAAAATGAAATTAATCTAATAATTGCGCCAGAATCAGACGATTCTCATTTATATTTTGCCTGCAACTTGGAAATTGATGTTCTAATAATATTAGAAATTGCCTCAAACAATAAACTTGAGAAATAAGGGATTAATAAAAACATCTTTAATGAAAACACTTTTTGAAGAGTTAAATGTTTAATCTTTGAAGAGCTCAGTTTTATCAAAAAAAAAAAAAAATCGGCTAAATAATATCAGTGGTCTTGAGCGGCATTCTGTTATTATTTCTTTCATATATTCTTTATAATTAAACTATCTGTTATTCTTTAATAACAACTAAGACGTCTTCAGTTTGGTTCATATTTTGTGAGTGGCTTGCTTAGAATTTGAATTTAAAACCATCTTCTGTCGGTATTTGTTGGATCTACCAAAATCATTGCTGAAAAGTAATGTTTCCATTAGAATAGTATATATATATATATATATATATATATATATATATATATATATATATATATATATATATATATATATGTTTCATTCAATAGTAAAGACACATTTTAGCTGTATAATTTAATAAAGATCCTTTCGAGTTTCCTGATAAATGTCTTGGTTTCAGATTAGAAGTAGTGGATGAATTTACCAAAATTGTCCCACGCGCTTTCGGACCCTTCATAGGCCATCATCAGGGGTTCCTTGCATGTGTAAAGAGTGTTGTTTTTAAAGTGAATTTTGAAAGTTTTTTTTATAACAAAAACATGCAAACGCAGAGTTTGATAAAACTTTGTTGCTGATGAATTTAAAAACAGAACGCTATCAACGGGAATAGAATACCGACAAGGAATACAAATTTTTTTTTTTTTTCATATTCCATATTCCTGGATAGTATTCTAACGAAGTAAAACTGGTTTGAATTCAGTTTTCTTTTCCTTGACGAGTTGTTTATCTTGGACTAAAGAACCCAGCCTGTCTTACAACTTACCCATACCTGGGTGGGGTGGCGAAAAACAGATGGATTCTTGCCTTTTCGAAGGACATTAGTGTAAAGTGAAAATCAAACAGCCTCATCCATGATTTGAACTCGGGTTGCCGACTTGATTTCTTACGACGAATAACCATAACACTAAGAGCACCTTCTTTACAGGGATGTGCATTTGTGACCAAAAATAACACCCCTTGAGTCCGCTGGTGGAGATTATTATCAAAGAAACTATGGTTAGTCTGGCATGAGGGCATGAGGATACAAGCTACTTGGTTTTGGTGGTTTTACGCCACCAAAACACATGGGTTATTTGACACCGAAGTCAGTCTATATTTTTTCCGTAGGCAATTAAATAGTTTCAATTAATAAATAATAATCATTCGTATATAATTATAGCTTCAAGCAACTGTTTTTAATCCAAATAATTTGCATGCAGTTATGTAGTTTTAAGTATTTCTATGGGAATCTTAGTAATGAAAAAGATATGTTAATTGAGTCCCCATTCTTTAAGGACAATTAGCCTTAATATATCCGTGATTTATTAACACTGAACACAACGGAAAGAAAGACAAATTAAAGTCACAGGTATAAACAAAGAACATTTAAAATCTTATGTACATAATATACACATAAGACATATTAAAAAAGAAAGAACACGCAAAAGAATTCCAAAAGTTAGAACTGCATAAATATTGTTCCATAAACAAGTAGTCGGTGGAAGAGGCTCAAAATTTAAAAAAAGGCTTACTTGGTCAAGTTGTTGAGATAGCCATGTGGATTTACTGTTGCTCGGCATGATTAGACACAACATCTCTATTCAAGGACCCGAGGAAAAAAAAGGTCGAGAATGGGTTTTCTGTACCTCATGTGACCCTACTACGGATTGACAAATCAGACATGAAAATAATCTGCGGGAGATGATTACTTAGCCTATTCCTACACTAATAATTTTCAAACAGATCTATTTGATCCATATATGGAATCCTAACAGGTACTAGCGCACCAGGTCCAAGTGAACGAGGAAGTAATGACAATGAAGAGGTACCTCCACACTCCCCCAGAACTGGAGTACTTTGGAGGATCAGTTTGGCTTGGTTTGGTTTGGTTTTATGGTATCAACCATTGTAAAAATTTAACGCCAAATCCTGTTTATACATATATATTATACATAAACTATATATAAATGATCGGTAAACAAATTTTGTTGATAACATTCTTTAACGATCCGCAGATCTATTTTGAACTGAGTTAAATTACTTCAAACATTGCTATATAATCGTCACAATTTAACAACAGTCATTTGTTTGCACACATAATTTGTTCAATTTGACACATAGATAGGACCCTATCAGGTACTTCCACCCCGGATCAGTGGGGACCTGGGAGCAATCCCCATGGAGGGCTACTCCACATTCCCTAATTCCCCAAGGCTGGAGCTTTGCTATCAGATGGTTTAATGTTATAACAGGACACTCTTTAGTATTAGGGGAAGTCTTACCCCTCTGCTGAGATCCAGTCAGTGTATTCTAAGGCCCCCAGCCGACTGAGCTGGAAGGATCAGTATTTTGATGTGTCATTTCTTTGAATAATGACCAAGCTCGAAGAAGCTTTATTTCAATTGAGAAAAGAGAACAGATGCTTTTAGCGTGACATGATCATCAGCCTCGTTTCTTTCTGAGTCTATTTGTGTGTTTATATTTCTGTGTGTAGTGCACGCATTTGTGTAATTACCAGCCTGAAGAATGTTGGTGACAATGTGTGAATGTCGGTCTTTACTTTGTAGTTGTCCCGTCACTTATGAAAACGTCTTAAGACATCTGTCTCTCGTGAATAATGGTCACATACTCTCTAAATATTTCCTCGAAGAGAGCCGGCAGATAAACATCGCGGCTTTCCCCCTTTTTTCAATCTTGGCCTAACCCTCATGTTTCCGTCTATTTCAACTTTATTTATGGCGTACATTTTAATAAGACCAACTTTTACATTCTTCGCCTCATCCCGTCTTCCGAACAAACAAGAAAGATTGTAATAAAAAACAAGATTTATAACTGTCAATTGATGAAAGGCCGTGAAATTGATGAAAAAAAGAGCTTAGAAGAAGAAGAAGAAGAAGAAGAAGAAGAAGAAGAAGAAGAAGAAGAAGAAGAAGAAGAAGAATAATTAAGCATAGGACGGGTTACTTTAACTGACCACTGAAAATATCCAATTCCAATTCTTAAATCATTTCTGTTATAAAATATTTTACAATGTATTTCTAAAGTAATATTTTTATTGTAAAATTTTTATTTCTCATCCTAAAACTGTTATTTTTAATGAAACAAATTAAGTAACTCAATGGTTTTATTTATTATATCAAATGCAATTCTTCCTCAGTATCTTTGACCTTAGTGTAACCAGATATCTTTTGAAAAATTGATTTGAAGGCGTTTTTCTTCTTTAGTACTAAAAATAAAAATTCACTGAGCTAAAGTGGATTATACTGTTAGGAGACATCAGGAAACGGGACAAAACAAGACAAAAAGTTGGGCTTGATAGACCAAAAGCAACAACTAGAGCAGAAGACAATTTCAACTGACAAAAGGTGGTGCATACATACCGTAGTACTAATACAGTCATAGTCATGTTTTATTTAGGCAGAGATCAGATTTCCCCATCAGTGATCATCTGTCAATTGCAGTAATGCTTCCTTTATGCGTATGTTGACAACGCTTTCAGTATATGCGATATTGCTATCGAGGTATGTAAACAAGTCAATTAATTTTGTTTAAAAAACATGAACCCTGTTTAATTTGTGTTTACTAAGAGGTAAATATGCCTGCAGTTGCTTACTCCAGTTTAGGCAGCAGGGATGCAGTTTGGGCAGGTGTCTACACAAGAATTCTAGATATGTTTTTTATCAAATCATAACAGCAACACCTTACAAAACTATCAAAAGTATCAGAGGAAAATTCATTCTAATGAAACTATAGAATGAAGATAAGACTTGAATTTATTTTACACTCTCTCTCTCTCTCTCTCTCTCTCTATATATATATATATATATATATATATATATAGGACATATTTACGTTTGTGCATATATCATCGGTTTGTATGGTCAAATTTCAATTTCTTGCACAATTCGCTGTGGATCATCTTCCCCACTCAGTAATGTCTAGTCTTATACTCTTATTGCGCTAATTTGCCGTGTTTGCTTAATATGGTTATTAATAGTTTCTCATTCCGTTATCGATGCTTTTTTCTATCTGTTAAAGCCCAGTCGGTTGGAGTTGTAGAATACACCGAATGAATCATTGCAAAGGGGTAAGCCCCCGCCCCACAACGAGTATCCAGAATATGACATTAAACCATCTGATGGTGAGGTTCTAGCCTTGGAGAATTGAGGCATGTGGAGAATCACTTCATTTCCATTGCTCCCAGGTCTCCTCTGACCTGGAGTGGTAGCTCCTGATTGGGTCCTATCAATGGTTCAAATAGAACAAACTGTGTTCAAACAAATGACTGATGAGACTGTTCAATAGCAATACTTGAAACCATTTAACTGTGTACAAAAAAAGAGCTCAGGCTCGTTTAAGAATATTATCAACAAAATGTGTTTACCCATCATATATATATTTGATATATGACCAGGAGTTGGCATTAAATTATCTTCAATGGTTGATATGCTATAAAACCCAATCAAAACAAACCGAATCCGTTAATTCGCAACCTTGGATATATAACAACCAAGACAAGGACAACTGTTTGGAATTCGTCAGTAAAAACAAAAATTTTATTAAAAATTTGTGTTAGGATTGTCGAAGTGTACTATGTTACTGTGTCTAAACAAAATAGTTCTTAATGAATCCATAATCACAATATTTGGCTATCTCAGGTACCTTTTGTCGGAGGAAATGCAAATATAAACGCTCAGGATAACAAGTATACGATCCAGTCCTTTAGTTTTTCCTTGCAATATTTTCATCACACAATAAATGTGATATAATTGTGCTGGAATCTCTTAAAATCCTGAAGATGATTATAATACTTGCTGTTTGCTTGTAAATAGCAGGCAGATAAATTGTTTTTTGATATTCCATGTTTTCATCATTAACATTGAGAACTTTTCTATACCAACAGGATGCTATCTTAGTGTAGGGGTTATCGTCGAAGAATTTGGTCTTGACTGGACAAGTTCAGATCTGGACTTGCCTGTTGGCCTTTCACCTTGCGCTAATGACATTGGTAAAGGCATTTATCTATCTCTTCTTTTCTTCTGGTCCAGTCCGCTGGGACTGTAGAATACACTGACTGCTTCTCTGCAGAGAGGTAAGACCCCCCCACGAGTGTTGTTGATATGACACTAAACAATCTGATGTTGAGACTCCAGAATGCTAGAGCATTGGGGAATGCGGAATACCGCTTCATTGCCATCGATCCCAGGTCAACTCTGGCCCAGAGTGGTAGCACCTGATAGGGTCCTATCTATGTGTCAAGTAGAACTGTTTGATATTTTAACTGTGTGCAAACAAATGACTTAGGTATAATTAAATTGTTACAAATAGAACTGTTTGATCATTTAACTGTGTGTAATCAAATCAATGATGATTAGTTGAATTGTTAATGAAGCATAGCAATACTTGGAACTATTTAACGTTGTTGATATGGTAAACTGGTTGTTGGTTGGTTGCTTGGGTTTTATGGCATATCAACCTCTGTAGGTTATTTATCGCTAAATCCATATTTATAGAAATAGTGAGTTCTATTTCAAATAATTCTCTTTAGCATAAGTACATTGTCTAAATGTAAGTACACAGTTTAAATGTCAAAAACATTTCTATTTCAAGCTATTCAGTTTATTCAAACAGTTCTAATTCAGCTAATTCAGTTTAGTATAAGTATATATTTTGTTTACACACAGTTAAATGTCAAAACAATTCTATATATAACAATTCAGTTTAGCGTAAATACACTTTCAATATCAAAAACAGTTCGATTTCAAACAATTCAGTTCAGCATAAGCACACAGTTTAAATGTAAGTACAGTTTAATTGTCAAACATTTGTATTACAAGTTATTCAGTTGAGTCAGACAATTCTAATTTAAACAATTCAGTTTTGCATAAGTATGCAGTTAGTTCTATGTAACGCATAGATAGGGCCCTATTAGGTGCTACCATTCCGGGCCAGTGTAGACCTGGGAGCAATGGCAATGAAGAGGTGCTTCGTATTCCCCAAAGCTCCAACATCAATGGAGCCTCACCATCAAATTGTT
Organism: Sepioteuthis lessoniana; assembly: GCA_963585895.1. Lineage (NCBI taxonomy): Eukaryota > Metazoa > Mollusca > Cephalopoda > Myopsida > Loliginidae > Sepioteuthis > Sepioteuthis lessoniana. Next base: position 64,466,511 of record OY757916.1, on the reverse strand, counting down.
TAGTGTCATATCCAGGACACTCTTTGTAGGGGGGTCTTACCCTTCTGCAGAGAAGCAGTCACAGCCGACCGGGCAATGGTAAACTGGATTGTTTGAAATAGAAGTGTTTGATCATTTAACTGTGTAAAAGCAAATAGCTGATGTTTAATTGAATTGTTAGTGATACAAAGCAGTGTGCAAACAAATTATTAATATAAAAAGAATTATTCGTATCAGATAGCTATAAGTGAAACATTTAACTTTGTGTAAAAAAAATGAGCTCAGACTCGTTTAAAATAGTTATCTTCAAAATGTGTTAAGAAATCATATATTTAATATATATGTCTAAAAACGATTTGGCATTAATTAACCTACAATGGTTGATACGTTATAAGGCAAATAAATAATCTTTTCCCTTATAGTTATATGATAAATAGCAAGGTAAGAATAAGATAAATAGCAAGGTATGAATCCAATTATTCTCCCTCCAGCTATGGGTAAATGGTAGGACAGACTAGGTTCTTCAGCCTTGGTGAGGCAACTAGTCTAGGAGAAGGAAAACTCTGAATTCAAACCTGTTAAACTCCGCTTAAAAAATTGACCTTGTGTCATATCCTGCCCGAGCGGAGGGGTTGGGTAAATATGATAAATAGCAAGGTAAGTTGTGTTCTTTGGACTTGGTTAGGAAACATGTCTAGGAAAAGGAAAACGCTGAATTCAAATCAGCTTTATTTCGCTGAAGAATTGACCTTGTGTCACATCCTGTCCGTGATGGAGAGGTTGGGTAAATATACATTTTCCTATACCTGGTGGGACCAGACTTGCATTGTTTGTAACACAAAGAACTAATCAAGTCCTTTTATTAATAGTGGAGAGTACCCGTGGCGTAGAGGCTAACATACTGGACTGTGACATCGTAGTATGCTTGTTCGAACTCCCATCAATCTATTATGTTCACTTTCGGGTGAATGCCAATACGAAAGGCATGAACTCTATTTTATCCCCAGTAATGTCCTTATGCAAGAATGGTTTTGGCATTAAATAACCCGCCAAGATTGATAGACCATTCAACAAAGAAATCAAACCAAATCTATTCACAGTAACATTCATATGAAAGTGAATGAAAGATTTAATTTGTTTAATAATTCCGAATTGGTTTAGCTTACATAAACAGCAGTTTATTCATAAATATATTAATATGAACTAAATCAATACAAAAACAGACAAGTCATATTATTAATCATGGATATTATCACTGCTATTGATTAGATTATTTTACAAGCATTTTGTGTATTTAATAGTTTCCAATTTTATTCTCTTTATCAGACATCTTTCATGACCGTGTCTTGGCCTAGCGTGGGATGTTCCAGTTTTATTCTTTTTGGTGAAGAGGGGAGGGAGGCGACCAAAAGACTCCATAATGTCTGTAAAGTTCTGAAGGGTACAAGAGACGGCGTTGATGATGAGAAAAACCAAAAGAATAGGAGAAGAATTCGAAGCTCACCATGGTACATAAAAGGAGAAATGTGATAGAAATCTTCAAGAACCGATGAGAAATTGCCAGCCGCATTATAAGATTAAAAAAAACCTACGCCTATATGACGCTGTTGAGACCTGAATCAGGAAGAAATATCCAGAGAATCTGGCTTCCGATATAACGTCAGATCTTGCTGATCATCTTCTTGACATGGTGTCACATGATATAATCAATTATGAACTCCACACTCCACAATTATCCACTTACACAATTTTTCTTTCTTAAAACGAGATCATTTTCATGTATGGGGCATCAAGACATTGCTGATGTCTCACGAAAAACTTCAAAAGAATATTTTTCTTCTCCTAGCAAAGTCAATGTCAATATATATATATATATATATATATATATATATATATATATATGTATATATATATATACAAGCACACACCAAAAAAAACAAAAAAAACAAACGCACACACACACACACACACACACACACACACACACACACACACACACACACACAGATATATATAAAGAGACATAAGAATTGGCAACTCAAACAATGCATTATTCCTACACATTTCTCAATCTTATCACATCTTCGACTTTAATTCTGCTAAGATGCTCATTTACATCCATAATAAAAGTCTAAGACAAATTTTCGAAGCTGCTGTTATCTCATTCTTTAATTCCCTAAATACTCGTCCTGTCTCTTATGATATTTCTCCTTACTTGAGCAAATCCATTTTAAATAGCTACAATATATTTAGTTAATATTTTCACAATTATCATAATTTTTATGCTTTCTCTTTTTCTTTTTCTTTCTTTTTCTTCCTTATGACTCGAAATCTTTCTCGATAAACAAACGTAACATAAATTCTATACAATATTCCTAATAAGTCAAATGACATAATCTAAAGCAACAAACGCTGATTCACAAATTAAACGGCCAACTTTTTCTTATCATACAAATTTTCCCCTAGGTTTTTGTATTTTGCACTTTTAAACATACATCGTTGACTTAAAATCGCTAATATCACCCCTCATTGTCCTGATGATGGTTCAGTAGAGCTGAAACGCTATAGTATCGACCTTTCAATGAATCTGTCCTTCCACTTGGATCCTTGTTATGAATTTTTCTACATATTATCGGATTACAATCATTTATTTACTTTATATATATATATATATATATATATATATATAAATTTTTTTTTTTTTTCAAAATACAATTCTATAACGAAGACGTATAAAGAAATTTAAATATCATAGATGAAAATTTATTTTTCGAGGATGGATTGATTATAATGGCATGTCAACTCGTCTCGGGTTATTTGATGCTAAGAGGGAATCGCGTTTATTTGACGCTTATTCTTATATATTTTGTGTTATTGTCTTTTTATATTCTTGTTTTGATCACGAATGATTTTCCCATGTATGGGACGTTAAAAAGTCTTCGAGACTGAGTGTACTTCAGACTAATGCCATGGAATAGTCAATACCAAGATCTTTAGAACCGGAGTTTCACAATCGGATGCAGTTTAGTGTCATACTCAGGACACACCTTTCTGGGAACGAGGGATCTTATTCAGAAGATACAGTTAGCATATTTTAAGACAAGACAACGTGGTAATTATTTTTATTGTTAGAAGCCCACCAGTTGTTGAACTTTAATATAATCAACACGGAATGGTTGTCTGGATGGCTAAAAGTTTTATTTCAAGGGAAGCAAATGTTGTTTTAAGATATATAAAATCATAATCAGACCATATATATAATATTATACTCAATCCTGGGTTCCACTGTAGAGATATTGAAATTAATGTGTAATTGGAAGGCATACAAAGAAGTGTAACCAAAATAATAAAAAAATATTTAAAATGGCAGTAATGGCAGATATTAGAAAAATTAGGATTAAATACTTCACGAGAAAGAAGAATGAGAGTGATCTGATTGAAACTTTCAAAATAAATGATAGAATATCTATCTATGAAAGATTTTTTTCAATATTTCTCCACGAGCAGGAAATTTAATGACAAGACTGATTTAAAAAACGACGTCTTTTAATCAATTGGATATTTTTGCAAATAGAATAATATATTCTTGAAACAATTGCTTAGCCAGATAAAAGAAACACCAATAGGGGGAAAAAATTAGATTAAATAGGATGATTTCATAAATAATAAGAAAAAGGACTTAAGTGGTCTTTTTAGGAACTATCATTCTTTTAAAGTGTCCTCACGTCCATATTGCATTTTTGAAGTTCGCCAGCTGTGACAATTAGGCTTTAGTATTCCAGTTGCTGTAGCTATTCATTTGAAGCTGAAATTATAAAAATTAGTCAGTCATCTCATAAGAATTATAGCAATAACATAGTGAATCTTCAAGAGTCTACGAAAATTTTAAATGCTTGTACAAAAAAGTTTGGAAATTTATTGAAGGCCCCACGTATACATGTATAGGATGAATTACTGAACAGAATTGTATCTGTTTATAGATATCCTTTTAATGGTGTAAATGTTCTGTACAAAGGTTCTTTTTTAAAAGTTGATGTGAGAAGATATCAACAAGCGAAGATGACTAATTTGGCATTAAAAAAATAATAATAATGATGTCTTGTTGCATACAAATAGGAAATTTTGCCGTTTCTTTAAGGAAACTGAGAGCCACATAAAAACTTCTTAAAAATGTCGTGACAATTCCCTACCATAAAGTTTGATAACGAATAGTTTTCTTCATTGAGCACTGAACTGAATAACTCTCCCATGATTCCATAATATTCACTGCTGATGCAGTTACAGCAAAACACACACATACACATGCGTGCGCGCGCAAGCAAAAAAATACAAAAACCCGATTACCTGCACATGAGCCCTTTGCAGAAGACAACACACATGACAAAAATATATAAAGTGTGATTTGGTTGTGTGGGTTTTATGGTATATCAACCTTTGTAGGTTATTTAATGCCAAATAAATTCTTTTTTACAAATAGTCTGTTCTATTTCAAACAATTTATCTTAACCGTCATAAACATTTCTATTTCAAGCTTTTCAGTTTAGTCAAACAGTTCTAATTCAAACAATTTAGTTTAGTATAAGTATAGATTTTGTTAACACACAGTTAAGTGTCAAAACAGTTCTATTTCAAACAATTCGGTTTTGCATAAGTACGCAGAATAAATTTCAAAGCAGTTCTATTTCAAGTAATTAAGTTTAGCATAAATACGTATTGTAGTTCTATTCGACCCATAGATAGGACCCTATCAGGTGCTACCACTCCCTGCCAGAGTGAACCTGGGAGCAATGGCATTGATAGAGTACTCCATATTCCCCATTGCATTACTGGAACCTCACATCAGATTGTTTAGAATCATATCCAGGATACTCGTTTGTGGGAACGTCTTACCTCCCTGCAAAGAAGCATTCGATGTATTCTACAGCTCCCCAGCCGGCTGGACAATATAACGTGTGAATGTACAAAGCAACTTGACCTGTGGCAAAAGAATCCCCGTAGTGTTGTGGCAAAAGTGCAGGAATGTGACATTATAGTATGCGAGTTCGAACTTCAATCGTGCTATTACGTTCACTTTTGGGGAAAGGCATGAACACTCTTATCCCCCTTCAGCTATGGTTTAAATCCTACCTTTACTGCTCTTCTACAAGTTTGGCTCTGACATTAAATAACTCACGAAAGTTAATGTGCCATTAAAATAAAGTAACTCTACCAAACCAAACCTTGAACTGTAACACCCGTAATCGTGTGTTCCTATTAAAATCTGGTTTTGTTAATCTCTCTCAAGACCATGAACCTAGACCGAATCATGCTAAATTACCCTACCTATTTAATTCCTTTCTAAATAGAAAGACTATATAGATCCACACACCTTAAAACCCTACTGCTAATTAGGACAATAAGTGTATGTGATGTGGACCCAAATTTGGGACCACGGAAGGAAAACACGGAACACGGGTTAGAGTAGAGGTAAGAAAGATATATTAACAAAAGTTACAAAGGATAGTGTAAGGGTAAGCAGAGCTTACTATCCGGTGGTGTTCAATATTGGTAGTCGTACTACTAGTACTCTTGCTAATAGTACTACGGCATTAGGATACAGCTACCTGGTAATATAGTGCTGGAAGAGTCCATGATGCTGGTAAGTTTCGGTCTCACGACAGTATGTTAAATCAACATCAGATTACCTGAAAATAGAAAACTTTATATATCAAAATAGCTTTATGAATACGGCAATAGAGATTTTTAAAAAATGCCAAAGCACAAAACGGATGACTACTCATTACAAAAAAAAAAAGAATAAAGAAAATAAAAAATAAATGACAAAATTTCATTGATAGATTTAAACTAACATTAGATTGAGTCCAACTGGTAGAGAAATGATTCTTGTTGATGGAAGAGTCTTTATTCAAACCAACAGTATCCCGCTGAAAAATTGACCTTGTGTCACATCCTGTTCGTGCTGGATGTGTTAGATTGAGTCCAACTACTCATCGCTCACGCAAAGCAAAAATAAAACAAAACAACAAAAGAAAAAAAAAACACTCATGCACATACATATACACACACTAACGAAATTAAACACATCTGTGCATGAGGTAACAAGCATTCTCACACATATTAAATACACACAATGGCTTTGAAAATACGTGGTGCTTTCAATAAGTTTCCATAATTTTTTGTACAGGCATTTAAAATTGTCGTAGACTCTTGAAAATTCAGTATGTTATTGCTGTACATCTTATGAGATGACTGACCAATTTTTATGATTTCAGGTTCAAATTAACAGCTACAGCAGCAATTGGAATACATCCTACTAAAGCCTGACTGTCACAGCTGATGAGTTTCAAAAATGCAGTCTGAACCTAAGGACGCTTTAGAAGAACGATATGCAATAAAATTCTGTTTTAAACTTGGAAAAAATGCCACAGAAACGTATGGAATACGTCAGACTGCTTTTGGAGCATCTTGCATGAATCGACCATCAGTTTTTGAGTGGCATAAGAGATTCAACGAAGGCACGGAGTCTGTGAGGGATGATGAGAGGTGTGGGAGGAGTAAGGAAGTTAATACACCAGAGTTGATTAGCCAAAGGGTTAAGGTTAGGGTTAGGGTTACTATGTTGCGGTTTTAAAGGAGTTCAGGAAGAGATTCCGTCGAAAGAGGCCGGCACTCTTCAAATCGGGTCAGTGGCATTTCCACCAGTACAATGCACCAGTCCACAACTCCATCCTTGTCACAGACTATTTGACCAAGATGGGCATCAACACAGTTCTCGCCGTCCCTATAGTCCAGACCTTGCTCCGTGTGACTTTTGGTTATTTCCTAAGCTCACAGGCTGTCGTTATGAGACAATTGAGGAGATGAAAGAGTCTGTGACGAAGGTCATTGACACGCTCACACAAGAGGACTTCCATGGGGCGTTCCAGAAGTTGCTGGAACGATACAACAAGTGCATTGCAGCCGGAGGAGATCACTTCGAAGGGGACTAGAGTTTCATGTGTATACTCTCAATAAAAGTGCCCATACGAAAAAAGGCTAGAAACTTATTTAATGATCCTCGTATATATGAGTCGGCATACATAAATTTACATATATATATTCTTCCGTGCACACTTACAGTGGATACATATATATAAAACATTTATATAGACTAGAGGGAAAAAAAATCCACCCAGCACTCTTGAAAATATTTGTGTGTATGTGAACATATGTACACACACATATATACACTTCGGGTTAGAGTGGACCTGGCGGTAATGACAATGAATGGACACACTACACACCCCAAAGTTCTAGAACTGGAGCTTCACTATCCAGATGCAGTTTAGTGTCTTACTTCTCTGAAAGGAAATACAATCAGTGTAGTTGAGTAAATTTATACAGGCAGTGAAAGGTTCAATGATGAACATATAACTATATATTAATCGTTAAATAATATGATGGTGGCGTGCTCACCGTAATAGTTCTTGTTGTAGGAAAGGGAAATAGTGAGCTGAGTTCAAATCCTGCACATAACTCTTTGCGTTTTACATTACGCTAAAGCCCAAGAGAAAGATAAGAATCCACCCGTTCTAACTCAGCTATGGGTAAATAGTAGGGCAGACTTTTTTGCCTTGGTAGAGAAATGATTCTTGTTGATGGAAGAGTCTTTATTCAAACCAACAGTATCCCGCTGAAAAATTGACCGTGTGTCACATCCTGTTCGATGTGGATGTGTTGGATAAATATATAAAGTTGGCGAAAGGTGTGGAGATAAATATATGAATATAATAATATAAGTTCATCCTTTGTATGCTTGAGATATGTTTTGAAGATATCAACAGAAAGGCTTACATATTGTTTGATTATTAGCATGCTTTTACTCCATGTATGACAAAATTCTGATTTCTTAATTCATTCTGTTCACAATAAGTATCTATCAGTAACCAAAATCAAAACTATCTATTAAAACGTTCCAAAGTATGTATTAACCACACACTTCGCCACAGGCAGGATGCGACGCTAAGTCACTTCTTTATTGGAATTGAATTAAAAGTTTCCGTACTCTTAGACTGGTTGCAGTACCAAGTCTAAAGAACTCAGTCTACCCTTTTATTTACCCATAGCTAGTGGAATGGTTTCATGATATTCCTGAAGGTGTTAGCGCGAAGCGAAACGCAAACAACCACGTCCATAATTTGAACTCAGGTCGCTGGATTTATTTCCTACGACGATAACTGTTACACTATAAGCACCAACAAAAAGTGTCTTATATAATTGCAATTCTGTCATTATGTAATTTGTCAGATTAATCAACAATGAGTGTAAATAAATAGATAAATAAATTGAATTAATAAACGAAAAATCCATTGTACAAAGAAATGTGCAGTTTGTCATTTCAAACATGCAAGACTAATATGCCGATTTTTTTTTCAATAAAAAGCTCACACTCATTGCAAAAATATTAGTACTCTAATCAGTACAACGAAACTGATATTTGTACAATGATTATTCTAATCACCAGTTCAATAACCTTCATTAATGAAAGCATTAACATTATCAATAGCAACGTTTTAATTACCTCCATAGTAACCTTCAACCTCAAAGTTTACTCCACCCTCTCTTTCACTGATGTGGCCACATATTGTCGTGTGTTTGGCCAGTTTCTATTGTTACTACAACACTAACGCCGGCGTGCTCGCCTGCTGTCTGTCAGGGGTCGCTCGCGTCTCTGCGAAAGAGAAGCGTCGGCCATGATGCTTATTCAACCACCATTGCCGTCTAGGCGGACGGTCTCTCGGGCAGTCAGCGCCTGCCGCTCTGTTTCTGTCGCACGTGACACATTCGGAAAGTCCATATAAATGAAATTTGGAAGATTGATTGCGCGTTTCTCGGTACGGCTCGTTTCTGTAAGGCGGAAATTATAGGAAATGAGGCGTGTTGTCTTTTATTGCCTGCTGCCTGTTTCTCGCTGGCTTCCCTCCGCCTCGGACTGACACGCATGCGCAGAGAAGAAGAGAAAGAAAGGGAGAAAATAGGTGTTCAATGTTCGGTTCGTTCATTGGTTTGGTTTGGCTTGGTTGACTGGCGTAAATTTTCAGACGTAAAAAAAAAAACAAAAAAAAAAAAAAACAAACAAACCCAAAAAACAAACAAACAAAAAATACAAGAGTAAGATAAAAAAAAAAACCCACAAAAAACAAATACTCAACAAAAAGTAACATTCCCAGGGCGTAAAATAAAGTTAACGCTATTAGACGCTCTAATTAACTTGTGATCTAATTGCAAGTTTTAGATAATTTCATGAATCTTTGATGATTGTCGAAAGTACAACGCTTTTCTGAGTTTCGCCTTAATTGCCCTATCAAATTAGCTCAGTTTTCAGCTTTTTATCCTATATTTTCGAGTTAGGGCCTCGGCTTTAGGGGTCCAGTGGGAATTTACATTTTTTGATGCGTATATATTTAAATTTATAAGAATATTTTTTCAGCTTTTTATATCTTCATTTTAAAACAATTTGTGTTTTGTTGCTTGCGATTATTATAATCATTTTTTTTTGTATATTTCTTTTAAAGATGACTAAGTTGTTGTTTTGTTGCTTATTTTTTGCTTTTGGTGATGTTTTTTTTTTTTTTTTTCCTCGTTAAGTTTCTTTTGTGAAGGTCTTTTTGCTTTTTAGTTATTTAAAAAAGAGATTCACGGTATTGGTTTGAAATAATTTGTTGAAGCTGAAAATATGAAGAGAACTGACGCTGATATTCTGGGAGTAAATACAAAAACGGGACAATAATGAATTGAAGAAAACAGAAAAGAAAAGAAACCCTTGTGTAGAAGGAAAAAAGTAAGAACAAAAGGAAACTAAAAGTAAAAAATATAATTCTTGAAAAGAGAAATTGGTATAAGAAGACAAAAAATAAAGTAAACTAAGAAAACAACAGAAAGTGAAAGTAAAAGAAATTAAACAATCTTTGATTATGAAGAAGAATGAAAGACTTTTTATAATAATAATAATAATCCACTGGGAGTTGCGCAAGAAATTTAAATTTGACCATACGAACAAATGGTAATGTACAATCCAGCATCTGTCCTGGAGAATGAGACACATAAACTCCTCTAGGATTTTTACATATAAACGGATCCCCTATTCTCGGCATAGTCGACTATACCTTATAATAAACAATAAAAAAAGTGATCTTGCAAAATTGTGGACTTTGATGTCCCGGCTGACCACAGAGTAAAATTGAAATAAAATAAAAAGAAGGATAAGTACTTCAACCTTGCTAGGGATTTGTAAAAACTGTGGAACATGAAATTAACGGTGATACTAATTATAATTGGTACTCTTGATTCAGTTACCAAAGCATTATTAAAGGGACTGGAGGATTCGAAAAAAAAAAAAACAGGACGAGTAGAGACCAGCCAAACAACTACATTATTGAGAACGGCCAGAATACTGAGAAAAATCCTGGAGACTTGAAGAGACTTGTTGTCACTCAAACTATTGTGAAAGATTCAAGGGGTAAATAATATTAGGAGAGATTATGAACGCACATAAATCAGAATTACATCAAATAGATAAAATAACAAACATTTGAGTTTACCACCCGCACATAAACTATTGACGAAACGTATTTCAGAAATCATTACAGAAGCTGAAGTAATGCCTGATTGGCTCACAGAATGAGTGACATACTAACGACCATGGAGGTGCTAGTCGCATAAATGGAATTACTCATAGTGTAATGGTTATCGTTAGAAAATATCACGGTGTCCCGAGTTCAAATCCTTGGCGAGGCTGCTTGCATTTCTTTTAAAACCATTGGGGAAGTTATGAATCCAATGACTCTCTCTCTCCAGTTATAGGCAAATAGTAGGGCAGGCGAGGCTTTTTAGCCTTGGAATGGCAACAGGTCTAGGAATAGAAAAAAAAATCTGAATTCAAAGCTGATAAACTCCGCTTAAAAATTCACCTTGTGTCTCGTCCTGCTCGTGTGGAATGGTTGGTAAATACAAGCATAACTAGATCCAAAGATAAAAAAACACGACAAATGCAAAAACTACCGAATAATAACATGCCTTCAAACAACACATAAAATAATTAGATCGATTCTTAAGTAGAGAGAAATCAAATTCATAAGAAGTTAAGACATCTTCCGTTTTGAACAAAAGAGAAGCAAAACAAAAGAATCATATGGCTGCATAGATCAGCTCTTCATAAACAAAAGGATCTAAGTATGGCTTGGATTGACTTCAAAACGCTTTTGATAAGGTACACCACGAAAAGATTCTAGAAATTCTAAACATTTTAAAGATATCTTGAGTAATAATAATATTCTTAAAATACAATATGAAAAGGTAGCCTACTTACCTCAGATTAATCAATGAAAAAGGCATGGTCGAAACAAATAATCTGAACATTAACAATAAAATCTTCAAAGGAGACTCACTTTTTCCTCTTCTTTTTTATTTAGCTCTAGTACCTCTCTCTATAACCGGCTCATTGGCCTTATGGGTTGAGTGTTCACCGGGAGACCTGGGTTCAATCCCATGTCGCGTCATACCAAAGACTTTAAAAATAGTACTTGATACCTCCTTGCTTAACACTTAGCGATATTAGGTAGGTATCAAGGATAAAGTGGAGCAATCCAGGGAAAGGAGGAGTGCTTTCCCCTACACGTCGATGTAGTAGCAATTTAAATGGGAATCTTCGGATCACCCTCGACTACGGTCGCCAACAACTTACCTCTCCCAATAGAATTTAAAAACGCAGCCAATGGAGATAAAACTAATAAAAAATAAAACACCCATTCTATACGGACAATGTAGAGTTATATGCAAAAAATGATGATGATTTGGAAGGTTTACTAAGCACTATAAAAAGATTTATGCGAATATATGGTGAATATGGAGGATGGGGTAAAATTGACCACCCAAATGAGGTGATTGTTTCCCTTGTCCTGTTGCATGTGTGAGGTCAGCCATTGTCATGCAGAAGGAAGACATTATCAGTTGGCAAGATTTAGCGACTTCAGACGATCCTCTCTTTGGCCCCATGAAAGGGGGTTTAAGAGGCAAATAATATACCACTGATGAAGAAGTGAAAACTGTAGTGATGCAGAGACTCAAAGAACAGTCAACAGAATTTTATGAGCAAGGATACATGCTCTTATTCGAAGGTAAAACATTGCTATTGAGAGAAACGGTGACTATGTTGAGAAGTAGGGATGTGATCCACATAGGGCCATCTACATATTCATGCATGATACATGTTTCCGTGTCGGTAATTATTCTTGTACTAAAGAAAAAGGCAACACCTTTAGTATAATAAACTTGACGTTAGCTCAAATAATAAAAAAAGATGGAAAGTTGAGTAGATAATAGGCTGTCACTGAATGTACCACCCATAAGCAGATATAGAACATCTCAACGTCAAGAGAGAAAATGGTGGAAGTGGATTAATCCAACTAGAATTGACCAACAAAACAACCAGTATAGGATTAAAGAGATACTATGACACTATAACAGATTGGATGCGACATTTAGTAAACACACTGTAGAAGCAAAAGAGAATATATACAATTAATAAAGCAAGTAAGGAATTAGCTGTTGAACTCAACATAACACCGAATGAAATAAACGTAAAAGATAAAGCAATAGAGGCAGCAAAAAACATAAAGAAAGCAGAAAAAAACTCAATGACTTAATAAAAAACACCGGGGAACAAAACCCTCTACAAAGTCGTATACAGAAAGAATTAAAAATGGTGATATAAATATAGTAAATACTAATTGATTGCTAAAAAATACAGGACTGAACGAGAAATCGGAGAGGTTAATAATTATAGTAATGATAATTAATGTAATAATAGCAGCATAGGACCAGAGCCTTCCAACCTGAAACTATCAGGCAAAGATTAGAAAAACATGGCTCAAAACCAATATGTAAATTGTGCCAAAAAAAAAAAAAAATGAATCAGTTGACTGGTTGCCCTATTCTAACTCAAATAGAATATAAAGAAAGGGTGATAAAATAGAATATTACATTCATTGAAGAATATGTAAATACAATGCAATATTGGATAGTGATAAATGATATTAACACGAACCGGGAATAATAACAGAAGCAAAAGGAACTACTATTTTCTGAGACTTTGCTATCCAGACTGATAGAAAATAATGAGCAATAGACCAGATATTGTGGTTAAGGACTCGAAAAGAAAAAATATAATTTCTCATTTATATGGCAGTACAAACAGATAGTAACATACCAGTTAAAGAATATAATAAAATAAGTAAATACAAAGACGTGAAAAAAGAAATTGAAAAAAAATGTGGCACCTTAAAACTTCCATAGTAATAGTGGGAGCTCTGAGTATGATCAAGAAAGGAACTGATAAAGACATCAACAAGATACCTGAGAGTCCTACCAAATATGAAATACAAAATAATGCACTTTGTGGCACTGCTCATCTCCTGCAGAATGTGTGATCAATGTGATTGAAAATTATCATTTAAAAGAGGCAGAAAAAGCATAAATATTTACAAGGCATATTATCCCTACATTCCTTCACTTTAAGTTGTGGGTAAAGACCTGTGACGAATTGTAATAAACCGATAATAAAACTTAAATTTGGTTATAATAATAATAATAATAATAATAATATTAATAATAATTAGAAGAAGAAGAAGAAGAAGAAGAAGAAGAAGAAGAAGAAGAAGACTGGAAAGAAAATATGATCGACTCGGAATTGTGCAAGAGATCTGTCCTAGAAAATGAGATATATAGAATTATTTTGTATTTTGTGATACAAACAAATACCTCAATCCTGATCAGAAGCTCAGATTTAGTGTTAACAAGACGAAAAAAACAAACAAACTTGGACGTCATGTGGATTTTTTTGTTACAGTTGACCGTAGATTGAAAAATTTAATATAGCCTTTACTGAGTGTTCCCAGGGCGCAAACTACAATTTGTATCACTGTCAACTTCATGTTCTACTTTTTCAGTTTTTTGGCAAGATAAAGAGTATTGGGGAACTAAAGCTCAGAGGAAAAATCGTGATCATCCAGAGTACTACACTTTTAAAATTAGCTTAAATACTGAGAAAAATCCAAAATAATTAAGGAGATAATCAGTATTTCAGACTTCAGTAAAAAGCCACCAGTTAAAAGTGGTATAAAAATACGCTATAATAATAATAATAATAATAATAATAATAATAATAATAATAATAACTTACTAACTTTAAAGACAGCGTTGACGCATCGACACAGCGAGTCTAAAACTACACAGAAAAGCGCGGAGGAAGAATGATTACAGCCACCAGAAACAACACAAGGACCAAAAGAACGGAAATAACCAGAAAACAAAAAATGTAAAGAAAAACAACTCTATGGACGTTTTAAACGACTAACAAGTGACATCTCACACGAGAAAACGTAGATATGGCTTAGAAAGGGAAACCTTATGAGAGAAACTGAATCACTTCTAATAACAGCACAAAATAACGCCATAAGGACCAATCATATCAAAGCAAGAATAGATCAGACGCAACAAAACAGCAGTCGTAGGTTATGTGGTGATAGAAACGAAACCATCAATCACATAATAAGCGAATGCAGAAAATTAGCCCAAAAAGAGTCAATGACTAGACACGACTGTGTGGGGAAGGTGATCCACTGGGCATTGTGCAAGAAATTGAAATCCGGCCATACGAACAAATGGTATTTGCACAACCCCGCACCTGTCCTGGAGAATGAGACATATAAACTCCTCCGGGATTTTGACATACAAATGGATCACCTAATCTTGGCCTGACGACCAGACCATATGATAATCAGCCACCAAAATGAGAACTTGCAGAATGGTGGACTTTGCTGTCCCAGTTAACCACAGAGTAAAACTCAAAGAATGTGAAAAGAAGCATATGTACCTCGACTTCGCTAGGGAATTGTAAAAAAGCGTGAAACATTAATGTGACGTTTATACCAATTGTAACTGGTGCTCTTCTTAGAATCAGAGAAGGATTATTAAAAGGGCTGGTAGACTTAGATATAACAGGACCAGTGGAGACCATCAAAACTACTGCATTATAGAGATCGGCCTGAATACTGAGAAGAGTCCTGGAGACTTGTGGAGACTTGGCACTCAAACCCCAGTAAAACACTATCAGCTAATGCAGATGTGAAAAACTCGCAAGGAATAATAATAATAATAAATATAGAGTACAGTTACTAATTGTATTTGGCGGCCTTGGAACAGTCTTGAATGGCTTGGAAAGGGTCGGAAGAGTTGAAAATCGGGAGACGAATGGAGACAATCGAGACAACAGCATTCTTGAGATCGGCCGGGATACTAAGAAGAGTCCCGGAGACAAGAGAAAACTTCTTATTAATCAGCTTTCAGTGAAAGACCCCCAGCTAACGCCGGTGTAAAAAAAATGGCAAAAGATTAAAATTTGAGAAGACTAAAAAATGGGATATGAACCCACTAGAATCCATCTTAGAGAACGAGACGCATAAGATTCTCTGGGATTTTGAGATACATAAAGATCTCCGAATCCTGGCTCGAAGTGCCAGACTAAGTATTAATTAACTTAGGGAAAAAATGTGTCAATTAGTGGATTTTGTTGTTCTAACAGACCACAGAGTAAAAATGAAAGAAAGCAATAAATAAATACTTACACCTTGCCATAGAACAAAAAACAAACTGTGGAACATGAGTGTGGCGGTAATACTAGTTGTAATTGGTGCACTCGGAACTATCCACAGAAGCTTAAAAAAAACTGAATGAACTTGAAATCAGAAGAATAATCGAGACTACCCTGACCACAGTATTACTAAGATTGTCTAGAATACTGAGGAGAGATAGTTGGTTGTTATTTTGTTTTACGGCGTATCAGCTCTTTGCGGGTCATTTTACGCCATATTAAATTTCAAACTATTCACTTTAGTATAAGTATACATGCTTTGTTGTTTACACAGAGTTAAATGCAAGAACAGTTCTATTTCAAACAATTCAGTTTGGCATACGTATACAGTTTAGTTCTATTTGACCCATAGACAGGGCTCTATCAGGTGCTACCACTCCGAATCAGAATGGACCGAGAGCAATGGCAATGAAGGGGTACTCCGGATCCCCCAAAGCCCCAACATTACTGGAGCCTCATTATCAGATTGTTTACTGTCATATCCAGGATATTCGTTCGAGGGTCTTACCCTTTCTGCAGAGATGCAGTCGGTGTATTCTGCAGGTCAGCCGACTGGCCAATACCGAGAAGAATCCTTGAAAGCTGAGAATACATGCTGTCACTCAGATTCCAGTGAAAGACTATCAGCTAACACAGGAATGAAAAACTCGCTAGGAGGAAAATAATAATAATAATAATAATGATAATAATAATAATAATAACAAATGACTAGACACGACTGGGTCGGCAAGGTGATACACTAGATGTGCAAGAAATTTAACTTTTACCATACGAACAAATGGTATATGCACAACCCACCACCTGTCCTAGAAAACAACACACATAAACTCCTTTGTGACTTTGACATACACACGGATCACCTAATCTTGGCCAGAAGACCAGACCTAATAAAAATCAACAGAAAAAAAAAAAAAAAAAAAAGAAAAAAAGAAAAGAGAACTTGCAAAATTGTCGACTTTGCTGTCCCGGCTGACCACAGAATAAAACTGAAAGAATGTGAAAAGAAGGATAAGTACCTCGACCTTGCTAGGGAATTGAAAAAAATATGGAACATGCAGGTGACAATTATACCAATTGTAATTGGTGCGTTTGGAACAGTAACCAAAGGATTACTAAAGGGACTGGAGGTCTTGGAAGTTGGTGGACGAGTGGAGACCATCCAAATTATTGACAATGGCCAGAATACTGAGAAGAGTACTGGAGACTTGAGGAGACTTGCTGTCACTCAAACTCCAGTGAAAAACTATCGGCTAACGCTGATGTGAAAAACTCTAATAAATAAATAATAACAATGATAATAATATTAGTATAAAAATGTATTAGGTGTATGAAAAATTTTCTATTTATGAACTTATGAAAAAATCCCGCTTTCTAATATTTTCAAAAATATATCTTTGTACAAGTAATATCTACTTCTGTGAAAGTTGATAAATGAGATATTATTGATAGGTACAAGTAAGCTGTGATAGATAGATAGATAGATAGATAGATAGATAGATAGAGAGAGAGACAGAGAGAGATGAAGCATGCAGAAATTGATCAATATGAACATTTTGAGATGAAGAGATACAAAGATATTGGTTATTACAATAGTCTAATAGACAAATTGCAAGATTTGCAATAAGTTGAAAACATACTGACATACCAGATAGATAGACAGTCTGTGTGTGTGTGTGTGTGTGTGTGTGTGTGTGTGTGTGTGTGTGTGTGTGTGTGTGTGAAAGAGAGAGAGAGAGAGAGAGAGAGAGAAAGGACATCCAAGTGATTATGTAAGCTCCATAGAAAGAAATAGGCGCGTTAGAAATTTGTACAGTAAAGTTGATAGATCGATATTGATGAGGAGAGAAGTTCGGCAGACGGAAAGAATAGAATGCATGTAACTGGAACAGGAGGCTTTGTTTCTTTGGGGAGGAAAGAACAGCAATAAAAACAGCAAGTAGAAAACTAGAGTCGAGACGAGTGATTGAATAACTAAAAAGAACAGACATTGAAGGATATGAAAATATGATAAGGCACTGGAATGGAAAAAATTGGCGGAGAATCACAAATCTTGTAAAAAAAGAGAAAGAAAAAAAAGAAAAAGAGAAAATAGGCCGAATATGAAGTCATTGTATATATACAAACGAAACATTAAAAAAAAAAAGACAATTTCTGCCATCAGGGGACGTTACTCTTAAAGAAATTATTTCCTACGTCTTGTTCACTGATTTTCCGGTCTTTTGTTGTTGTTGTTTTTTTTTTATTCTTATTGTCATGTTTATGAGTTTCTTGGAAATTTGGTTTGGTGGTTAGCTAAATGGGCTGCGGACCTTAAAGGCTGCAATTTTATTCTTTTTATTAAGTCTCGATACTGGACATTGGCCCACGAGACCAGAGTTCAATCCCACGTTGAGTCATTCCTAAAGGCGCAAAAATGGTACTTGATGCTTCCTTGCTTAACACCCAGAATTATAAGGTATGGATCATGGGTAAAGAGGGGCAATCCAGAGAAAGGAGTAGCGCCTTCTCCTACACCTTGGTGTAGTAGTTATCGAAAAGGGAGCCTTTCCGATTTGGTTTTGTTTTGTTTTATAGCATATCAACCATTGTAGGTTATTTAATGCCAAATCCTGTTTATATATATATTGTAAATATATGATTTCTAAACACATTTTGTGGATAACATTTTTAAATGAGCCTGAGCTCATTTTTTCGATCAGTTAAATGGTTTCATTTATTTCTATCTACTACGAATAATTCAATTTATAGATCATTTGTTTGTGTACAATTAAATGTTTTCAAATATTGCTATTCAATTAAACACTAGTCATTTGTTCACACACAGTTAAATGATGAAACAATTTTATTTCAAACAATTCAATTTCATAATATAGATAAATATAAAAACAGTTCTATTTCAAATAATTCAGTTTAGCTTAGTTACACAGTTCTATTTGACCCATATATAGGACCCTTTTAGATGCAACCACTCTGGCCAGAGTTAATGGCAATGAAAAAGTACTCCGCCTTCCGCAAAGCTCCTGCATTATTGAAGCCTCATCATCAGATTGTTTAGTGTCATATCCAGGACAAGTGTTAGGAGAGTTTTATTCCTGTGCAGAGATGCAGTCAGTGTATTCTCCAACCCCAGGCGACTGGGCTACTGGGTCAGTCGTCTGAGTGACAGCAGGTCTTTTCAGATCTCAAAGACTCTTCTAAGTATCCTAGCCGACTTTATTAATGCTAAGTTTTGGATGGTTTTGATTCTTTCTTCAATCATCTATTTATCGAGCCCTTTTCCAGGGTTTTTGGGTTATCTGTGCCACAACTACGACTGATATCACTGTCAACTTCATATTAGACATTTATTTCAGCCCACTGTTAAGTTCCAGGTATTTGTCCAGTATTTCGCCAGCACACTGGCACTACAAAATCCGGAATAAAAAAAATATTTTCTTCTTGTTAATTAAATCTCTTATTTTACTTAGATTTATGGAGAGGTTTTTAAGATTATGTGCAGCATTGTAAGAAAATGGTATCGACGCAAGCATGGATCGTAAGTAAATTTGGCGACCTTATTCGAGAGCGCCCAGAAGGCTCCCTTTTCGATAGCTACTACACTAAGGTGTAAGGGAAGGCGCCAATCCTTTCCCTGGATTGCTCCACTTTACTCTTGATACGTACCTTACATTGCTGAGTGTTAAGCAAGGAGGTATCATGTACCATTTTTAAAGTCTTTGGTATGACGCAACTTGGGATTGAACCCCTGTCTCTCGGACCATTGGCTCTGACTCGGCCCACTTGGCCAATTATTCATCCAAAAAAACAATTGCAGGGAGAAAGACGTGATGACAACGTTCAACATCTGTGGGCAAGATGTCACAATATATGCTTGATCTAGCATCTAGGTGTGGTCTTGCTGATTTGATTTATTGATTTGATACCATACAAACTTTTATAGTTTATTTTAATGTCCAACCCATTTTTGTATAAAAGAACAGTAGTGGTACTATTTAACCACGAACTGGAGGTGGGATAAGGGTGTTCAGACCATTCTTAAGAGTGTTAGCCTGAAAGAAAATATAATAACCCGACTGGAGTCCGAACTCATCTACTACGATGCTGCAGTCCAGCTCATTAAACACTACCTCATGTTGAAAAAGCAAGTTTAGAAGAAGCAATTTTTTGGCAAAACTAAGAAAAAGGATTCCTTAAATAAACTAATTGCCGAATGAAGTTAACTTGAACATTTTTGTAAATAACATAATTTCTGACGATACAAAAATTTTCACCCATCTCAGTGGGTACGGGCTCACCGGATAAAGTCACTCAACGGAGGCGGAAGTAGAGACTGATTGTTCTATGAATTCCAATTATACATATTTACTAACCCCTCCGCTCGGGCAGGATATTACTCAAGGTCAATTTTTAAGCGGAGTATAACAGGTTTGAATTCAGAGATTTCCTTCTCTTAGACTAGTTGCCTCACCAAGGCTGAAGAACCTAGTCTGTCCTACTATTTACCCATAGCTGGAGAGAGAATAACACTACAGCTTTATTTTAAAACTTTTATTGAAAAAATCAATTCAGATAACTTGATTATGTAGTAGAGCTGATATCTATTCAATGTAGCTGCCTTCAGCCTCAATCACCGCCTCGATTCGGATCCGGAACTGGGAGCATACCTTTTCCACAAGCGCTGGCGGGAGCTCGGCGAATACTCGGTGGACGGCGGAGATCAGGCTGGCTTTGATGTTGTGGGAGGTCATGTTGGTGATGTTCTCGACGTATGACCAAACAAAGTAGTCCAGTGGGTTCAGGTCGGCAGAGGTGGGGGCAGTGAGAGAAGAGTACAAAGTCGTAGCACTCCTTCTGAAGCCAAGCCTGGGTCTCTTTGGACTTGTGGGCCGGCGCCAAGTCTGCCACCTGCCACCTGATTGCACCAGGGGATCACCACACTCTTCAGCACATCCAGGTACACTTTGGTGTTGCCTTTCAAGCCGACGTCGAAGATGTGAAGTGGCATGATGTGGCCCTCACTTGAAACCACACCAAAGACCATAACCGTAGCCGGAAACTTTGTTTTCATTACTCTGGGCACATCCCTGTTATTCGTGGCAATCCAGCGAGGGTGATAGCAATAGTCCTGTTTTCATAGCTTAAATCGGTAGAGAGCATGAGTTGTACAGCGGCGCATCACCGATCTCGCTCGTTGAACATTGTGTCACTTTCAGATATGATAGATGGCTCCTACCGCTTTTGGGATTTGTACACAACTGGCCGACTAGTAGATGGTCTGCAACAAAAAAAGAAAACCGATTTTCATTAAACGAAAATAGAATCATGTCTTTTCTATGGCGACAATTTTATCGTTCCACGCTGTATAACACGACGGATTTCGTAATTCTGTCATGTTTTCTATTTCGGTTGTTGTTGGTTTGGTTTCTTTGTTTAATGGCATATAAACCTTTGTAGGTTATTTAATGCTAAAGCCATTTTCCTAGAAGAACAGTAGAGGTACTATTTAACCCATAGCTGGGAGGATAAGGGGGTTTATATTTTTCCCAAGAGTATTTGCCCGAAAGTGAACTTAATAGCGCAACTGGAGTTCGAACTTGCTTATTACGATTCAGCAGTCCAACGCTTTAACCATTACGCCACGAGGACACCTCCTCGGTTGTTGTGGGTGTAAGAAAACAAACGTTCACGTTATCAGGGAAAAAGAATCAGGGATACGAGAAGAGTTCTGTACTAAGAAGAATGGAGAAGCTAGCATGCACGTTGTTTTTATTATCTATTTCTTCCTGATCGACGATCCCAGAGACTGAACGGAGAGAATCAAGCAACGGAGATCTTAACGTTTAGAACGAGTTGAGACTTCTGTTTTTTTCCACACCATCTGACGATTAACCATCACCGACACAATTCATCGGTGAAGATGCTATTTATGGCGCATATACGCTTTCATTTCAATTTTTTTGTTTAATGGCATATCAAAGTTCGTGGGTTATTTAATGCCAAAGCAATCTTTGCTGAAGAACAGCCCTGATACTATTTGATTCATACCTTTCCCAAAAGTATTAATCCGAAAGGGAACGTTATAACGCGATTGGAGTTCGAACTCGCTTATTCCGAGACTGCAGTCCAGTGCTGTAACCCGTACTGTAAGTACTCCCAATACGGCATATACGTCACATGATAGTAAAAAATAAATTCAAGAGATAATTATAAATACAGCCAGATTCATTCTCAATGGTTTAATACATTTCATTTTAATCAAGAAAATATAGGAACCTAATATCAATGGTTTTAAAAGTAAAGAGCTATTTTACCGGAAATTAGTACAAATGGAATTAACTGTAAAGCACTATTTTACCGGAAATTAATATCTAGAACTTTGCCTACGACCACGATTGTGACATTTCGTTCGCCAAAATTTAGAAATTAATAGAAATCTAGACATTGACTCATATTTCCCAACAAGCATCTATCTATCTATCTATCTATGTCTGTCTGTCTGTCTCTCTCTCTCTCTCTATATATATATATATAAGGGTGGTTCACAACGTACTAAGCCTCACCCTCAGAGAACCATTGCAGAAGAATTTTACTACGGCACTTCTTATAAAACTAGAAAACGTAATTTGGATTTTTGCGCAGTTGAGACCCATTCAAATGTGAGCCTCGAATATATATATATATATATATATATATATATATATATATATATATATATATATGTACATTACATTAAGTCATGAAACAGAATGAAACTGATGTTATTTTTTTAAGAGAATCAACATATTCAAATAATAATAAAATATTTATAAAGAATTCAAATCATCAAAATGAAAATTTAAAACTTAAAAAGATTGTTTATAATTTGTTCATGTTTTAACAACCAGTAAGGTAATATATATATATATATATATATATATATATATATATATATATATATATATATATAAAGCGTATCCTATATATATATATATATATATATAAGATATGCTTTAATATAAATTACAAGCAGTAATTAGGTCTCATGATTATAAAACAGAATACTGTTATTGGAAATGGAATGTTAAAAGCTTTGTGCTTTTTTTTTAGATTCTAAAAATAAAATTTGACAAAATTTTGTCGATACAAGTTTACATATTAACTATTAGTGATTATTTAATACAAAAACCCGAACGTTTAACGATGGCAAATAATTCAACTCTAAATAAAGTCATCATCTGAATCCCTTTTTTTCATATTTGTACATTCACCCCCCAATACCCTATATATATATATATATATATATATATATTTGTGTGTGGTTGTGGTTGTGTGTTCGTGTGTACGCATGTGTACGTGTCAGTGTGTGTCTTAACGTCGCATAACAGAATTTGTACAGTGACTCTAGTGTTTTTCTGAATGGCACAATTTTTTCTTAGGAGAAAAAGTCGGTTGATTGTAACAAGTAGAATTAACAGATGTCAAACAAGGTCTGAGAACTTTCAAAGAAGAAATAAGTTTAAAAAAAGATATAAGGAAGTTCGACGTTTGTTCATATACAAACTACAAGAATGCTGGTCGAATGGTTTTAAAAGAGCAGCTGACGTGAACCTTTGGCGAATAGATGTTGCAAGTGAAAAAGCAAAAAAAACCAAAAAAATCTGTTATTATTCAAAGGAACACGTTTACATAGAACACATCTGGAATATGTGAGAAAACAAACAGCTAAGAAGGAATTGGACAGGTATAAACCAGGATTAATTTTTAACGTCATGAAAGAAAAGCATTTTTTAATGAGATGTTTCAGTCATTTTTTAATTGTCACTTGGACACTAGTTTGACGCAAGCAAACGTTCTATCTTAAATTTATTTCAGATTATATTTTTCATATGAATATATATTTATATACATTCAAATATTATTTTTAATATGTTTGCGTAGAAACAAAATAGCTCAGTCCATCATCATCATCATCATGTTGTGCCGCTGGCACGGATATCCCTGACCCACTCTCGCCAACTCTCTCTATCGTTCATCACCTCTGGCAGGTCTTCAGGGCTACATCCCGTATCCTCACATAGCTGCTGTATGTATGTTCGAGCTGGTCGTCCTGCTTTTGCTCGGCCATATGTGGGGGTCCATAGGAGTACATCACTTATGAGCTCGTCCCTGCTTCTCCAGCAGTGTCCTGCTTGTCTGGTTCGTCTAACTTAGATAGTTTTCGTGATGGGAGGCAGGTAGCCGTATATTTGGTGCCTTGTGGGGTGTTGCCGCCAGGACTTGTTCTATATTGCTCGCAACGTTCTTGTGTAATTGCCGTCTAGCTTCTTCTCCATCCGTTTAGTTAGCGTCCAAGTAGTGCATCCATACAGCAGTATCGACACGACCGCTGCCTGGAAGAAACTGCATTTCATTTTATCGGTCAGGTCTGATTTTCGTATGATCGATAGCTTATCGATAGCTGTCCATGCCTTCGTTAGCCATGTGTCGATGTCTTTTTCATTTGATGAGACACTGCTTCCTAGGTAGGTGAACTTGTCTACCCGTTAAAAAGACTCAGTCTAATAAACGTAAAAAAACATGCAGAAAAAAGAAAACTGCAGAGCATCTTGTAGACATGCTTATATATATATATATATATGTATATATATATCATGGATTGTCTACGTGGACAAAGATCAAGAAGTGGGTGTTTCCCGTCTATTGTAAGTATGTTCTTGGCTGATAAAACCAAAGCGAGACAAACAGTCAGGGTTTCAGCACCGTGATTGAAGCTTTCCTTAGTGTGCAGTTCCTCCGTCAGTACCTTTTTTCAATGAGAGCAGCCCTGCAGTTATTTTCAAATGAAGAAACAACATGATTTGTTACGTGCTGCTAATTGTTAAGTTTTTCTCTCTCTCTTTCTCTCTCTCTCTATATATATATGTATATATATATATATATATATTGATATAGGCGTTTCTTCAGAGAGGTATTACGTGTTTTTTCGAAGCTCCGTAAAACGTTTTTTTTTACGTATTTTGTTGCTTTCTTTTAATTTTAAAGTAAATATTTAGGGAAAATATGATAATTAATAATTTCCATTTTAATTTTAATGCCTTATTTTATGAATATAGAATAAATTTGTTGTTTTTGATATATTTTAACATTCATAAAGTATAATTTTATTGTATAATTTAATTATTAATGTATAAATTTAAAATAGTTTCTTTTCTTTCTTTTTTTCTAATTTCTGAAAGGACTAGTCCACGTCCGCGACGTCACCGACAATTCTAAACCCCCGCAGCGATGGGATAGGGGCGAAACAGCAGATGAAAGATGTAACAGGAGGCTGCAGTCCCAATCCTGCATGCAAGCGGTTCAGGATATTGGTCGTCTGATCAACATTAGACGACCAATATTCTGATCCACCTGCATCACCTGGCAGCACCTTGAACAACCAAGCAGCCATCTTTAGGGACAGTACTACTTGCTACACGAGGAGAGGGACCTTGAAAAGGTTGCCTATTCAAAGCTCGTCTCTCCTCCCCTAGTTGGCTTGCCACGGTCAACGGACATCTCGAGCGGCCCCAAAACATTAAAACAAGGAAGGTACGCACCCACCTCCAAGAGTGCAAAAATACTGAAAGACGCATGCTGGAACATGAGAACCATGCTTGACGCAGATCACTGCAACAAACCCGAACGTCGCTCAGCTCTGATTGTACATGAACTGTCCAGGTTAAATGTCGACATTGCTGCCCTTTGCGAGGTCCACTTCCAAGGAGAAGGTAGCCTCCAAGAACATAACACAGTACCAGATATACCCTCTTCTGGTCAGGGAAACTTACAACAGAGGAGTGTTTTTTATGCGTTGGTTTCACGGTCAGCAGCACCATCGCCTCCAGGCTGGAAAATCTGCCAACTGGTCCTTCCGACCGCATGATGTCCATGCGCCTTCCTCTGAAAATAAGTGGTATGTCACGCTTTCCTCTATGCACGCTCCGACTGTTTCAGCTAAACCTGCAGAAAAAGACAAGTTCTTCTCGGAGCTCCACATCTGTCTCCAAAGCACCCCTGCAGACGACAAGGTGAAATCGTTGGTGATTTCAATGCTAGTGTGGACCAAGATGCAGATTTCTGGAAAGGAGTACTTGACAGACACAGCATAGGTAATCGCAACGACAATGTGCGCTTGCTGCTGGTGCTTTGCACTGAGCAGCAAGTTATCATCACCATCTTACAGCAAAAGGACCGACTTTAAAAACCTGGATACATTCTCGGTCCGAACATTGGCACCTAATTGACTAAGTCACCGATGTGATGCCAGCGCTGTATGCCGCACCGACCATCTCCTTGTGGGCTGCAAACTTAGGCTGCACTTCCAACCTAAGTCGAGAAAAAGACGTCCCCGGAAGAATAAGTTCAATCTGAACAAACTTCAGTCAGCTGAAGTGAAAGCTGACTTTCAAGCAGGCCTATAGTCCAAGTTTGAAAACAGCGACTGCCCAGAAGACACTTTTCCTGAAACACTCTGGGATCAACTGAAGAATGCCATCCTGCAGACATCGGAAGAAGTTCTGGGGTTTACCACCAAGAAGATCATCCCACCAAGCCCATTGGCTCAGCTGCCATATCCTGTGAGGAAAGCTGCCTTCCGTCTCATTTGCAGCATCCGGCAGCGCAAGCTTCGAGAGATCCAAAATGAATCGCGAACCAATCTCGCAAAGAGAACTCAGCTATACGCAGACCTAAGTGACTACAGAGACTTCTACAAAGACCTCAGTAGGCAGTATATAGCCCGAGTCACTGGGTCCAGAGTCCCTTGCACAATGCAGATGGGCAAGTGCTTTTAATAGAAAAGCCTCCATTCTGAGTCGTTGGTCTGAGCACATCCAATACCTCTTCAGCGCTGACCGTGTCGTCCAGGAACCAGCAGTTCTCCGCGTTTCCCAGTGACCATTCAAAGCAGAATTGGATGAACTACCATGAAAGAAATTACCAAAGCCATAGAGCATTTGAGGAGTGGCAAGGCAGCAGGAGTCGACGTGATTCCACAAGAGCTCTGGAAAGAAGGAGGACCAGCATTACACAGTAAGCCCCTCGAACTCATTGTCTATTGTTGGGAGCAGGGAAAACTTCCAAGTGATCTCCGCGATGCAATTATTCTCACTTTGTACAAAAACAAGGGAGAAAAGTTACATTGCTCCAGCTATCGGGAGATCACTCTGCTCTCCATCGCAGGAAAAATCCTTGCTCGTGTACTCCTAAACAGATAGGTACCCACCATCGCTGAAGACCATCTGCCAGAAACCCAGTGTGGGTTCAGAGCCAACAGAGGCACCACAGACATGATATCCTTCCTCAGACAGCTCCAAGAGAAGTGCAGGGAGCAGAACAAATGACTGTATGTAGCGTTTGTGGACCTGACCAAGGCGTTTGACACAGTGGGAAATAAGGGACTGAGGATGATCATGGAGCGCCTTGGCTACCCCTTAAATTTCCTCAACATAGTTATCTAACTGCACAAAGACCAGCGCGGCCAAGTTAAGTTGAACAGCGACCTCTCCAGATCCTTCTTTATCGACAATAGCGTAAAACAGGTTTGAGTTCTGGCCCCGACTATGTTTAGCAACTTTTTCAGCATGATGCTCAAACAGATCCTAGAAGAGCTTGACGATGACAGACGACAATCTGTTTAACCTCAGGAGGCTGCATTCCTACACAAAAACACTTGAGCGGCTGTTCCGTGATCTCCTCTTCAGTGACGACGCTGCCATCGTTCTCCACACTCAAAGAGCCCTACAGAACCTAACTTCCTGCTTTAAGGAGAGTGCCCAGCTCTTCAGACTCGAGGTCAGCTTGAAGAAGACTGAGGTCCTTCACCAGCCTGGAATCCTAGAAGAGTACCACCCTCCCCACATCACCATCGATGAAATTGAGCTGAAAGCAGTTTATCCATTCACTTATCTGGGGTATACCATCACACCAGACGCGAAGATCGACAGGAAAGTACACAAGAGAATGGCCAAAGCAAACAGCTCTTTTTGCGGACTCTACAAAAGAGTATGGAACAACAAGCATCTGAAGAAGGGCACTAAGATCAGCGTCTATACAGCCGTCGTACTTACCACCTTGCTCTCCGACTATGAGTCAGGAGAAACCTACCACCACCATCTACGACCCCTTGAGCGCTTCCATCAGCGCTGTCTCCGCACCATCCTCAACATTCACTGGAGTAACTACGTCTCCAATGTTGAGGTCCTTGATCAGGCAAAAATCACCAGCATAGAGGTCATGTTCTTGCTGTCACACCTATGGTGGGCAGGGCATGTCAAGAGTGGGGGGAGCATTGCCCGCCCAAGATAGTCCTGTATGGTGAACTCTCCTCTGGCTACCGTGAAACCAAAGAAACGTTTTAAAGACTCCCTCAAGAAGATCCTAGATACCTACCATACTGACCACCACCAGTGGTCGACACTTGCTGCTGACCGTCAGGCCTAGCGCTGCACCATCTACTAGGTCACCTCCACCTTTGAGAACTCCTGCAAAGCCAACCTCAGGGATAAACGCTGCAAGAAGAAGATCCGGGAGCCTCAGCAGCCATAACAGACCAGACCTTTAACTGCAGTTGCTGTGGCCGGATTAGCCCGTCTCGCATCAACCTAGTCAGCCATCAGCATGCTTGCAGTCGACGTGGACAGCTTCCTTCATAAATCTTCGTTCGTGAAGGCTAGCCAAGAAGAAGAAGATTATGTACATATATAAAAAAAACCTTCAAAAACTACTTATATATATATATATATATATATATATATATATATATTTGACAACACAAACGATGATTTCCATTTCCTAAGATCTTAATTGTATGATCGTTGATAAGGCTCTCTTGCAACACATTAAACATTTTCCCTGACTTTATTATTTGTACTCTTGTACACATTCACTCATACAGGCACACACACACACACACAGACACACACACACACACATGTTTGTGTATGCATATTTGTATGTGTGTAAGTTCGTGGGTTTACCCAAATAATTTGCCAAAATCAAATGTGACACGAGGTCGATTTTTAAGTGGATTAGAGTTGAATTGAATTCAGAGTTGTCGTTCTCCTAAACAGGTTGCCTTAACAGATTTAAAGAATCCAGGCTGACTTACTATTTACTCTTAGCTGGGGTTGAGTGGAAAACGTATTAATTGACACCTATCCGTTTTAGGAACGTATTGATTGACTCCTTTTCGTTTTAGCGCAAAGTGAAACACGAACACAAATTGCTTCGACAAGGATTTGAACTTGGGTTGCCTATTCCATTTCCTATGACAATTACTTTTAAACAAAGCGCTCCTTCCCGCCCCACACTCACGCACGCATACACTATATACATATATACATAAAAATATATATATATTTACACGCTAAAACTCACACACACACACACACACACATATATATATATATATATACATTCAAGAAAAAGTAGGACAACATCCCCCAACTTACGAGTTTTGATCATATTGTGATTGTGAACTTGTAGATATGATTTTGTTCGGTTTGGTTTAATGGCACATCAACCATTATATTTTATTTAATGCCAAATCCTGTTCATACATATATATTGAATATATATGATTTGTAAACCAATTTTGTTGGTAACGTTTTTAATCGAGTTTAAACTAATTTTTTTTGTACACAGTTAAATGGTTTCAAGTATTCCTATCTAATGCGAATAAGTCTATAAACTATTAATCATTTGTTTGCCCACAATGAAATGGTTACAAGTATTGCTATTCAACACTTATTATTTCATTTGACATTTCTCATTCATTTGCACACAGTTAAATGGTTCCAAGTATTGTTATATATAACTAACAATTCAAGTAAAGACCAGTCATTTGATTACACACATTTGAATGATCAAACAGTTTTGTCTGTTGGAATTCAATTCAACATAAGTCATTTGTTTGCACACAGTTTAAATATCAAATAGTTCTACTGGACCCATGGATTGGACCCTATCAGTGCTACCACTCAGGGCAAGAGTGAACCAGGGAGCGATTCCCATGGTGGGGTACTCCGCATTCCCGAATACTCCTGTATTCCTGGGGCTTCACCATCATATTGTTTAGTGTCATAACTAGGACACCCATGGGGGGGGTCTTACCCCTCTGCAGAGATGTAGTTGGTGTATTGTACAGCAACCTCACCCGACTGGGCTGTTATGATCTAGAGAATTCTGTTTGTTTTCCTTATTGATAATATCATTGTTCTCGACTAGATTCTTTTACTGAATGTATTTGATGACTAATTTTGCCATCACCATTTTAGTTTTTAACCGATTTTTTTTAACGAATAGAATTTAACTCAAATAACCACTCACATACAGTGTATTATTATCATCTCCATATATATGTATATATACATGTCCGTGTGTGCGTGTGTGCGTCCATATTAAGTTGATATAAGTGTATATGAATGTTCGTATTTCTCTGAATGTGTGTTATCAAGTTGATTTCCTTTCGAGAATTTCTTGCCAATTTCTCTTTATTCATACGTATCCTAACATTATTATAACGTCATCAAATCATTTTCCCCGCCAGGAAACAAAACAACAAAGAGTCTAGAAAAGAAGCAATCTGTTGATGAACTTTTTATTTCAATCCCATGATCCTTTGCTATGTCGCAATTTCAACCCCTGAACCAACGTAGTCAGAAGAAATAATAAAGACTTCTGTTACAATGCCTCATTAAAAAAATCTCACTTTTTTCAGCGGGCTTTCCTCGGCTTGTTTGTCGATATTCCTATATATTTTCACAATTCATTTTATGTCCTACGAAAGGGAGGGCTGTTTTCCATTCAGTAAATTCCTTCTGGATGAGAGATGTTAATGGTAATCCAGGAAGTGGCATCGATTTTCATTACTTAGAAATCTCGATATGAAAAAACGCTTTTCATCACGAGTCGTATTAATTTTTATATCCTTCATGTCTTTTGAACTTTACAGGAGGATCCCTGTGACGTAGTGGCTACAGTGCTGGACATCGACATTCTAGTAAACAAGTTAGGACTTCAGTCGTGCGATTACATTCACATTCAGTTAAATAATACCCTTTAGAAAGATAGGAAGACCTATATCCCTATAACTATGGTTTAAATAGTATCACTATTGTCTTTTAGCAAGAATGGTTTTGGCAATAGATAACCACTGAAGATTGATATGCCATTAAACTGAAGAAACCAATCGGATCTTTCCCCTAAAATTGAATTTCTGTTTAGGTATTAAAAAAATTGGAGGTGCGCATGGTGTAATGGTTATCGTCGTCAGAAATGGACTCGACGATACGAGTTCAAATCCTGGACGATGCTGATTGCATTTCACATAGCACTAATACCCTTGGGAAAGGCATGAATCAAACTATTCTCCCTCCTTCTATGGTTAAATAGTAGGGCAGACTAGGGTTCTCAGCATTGGTAAGGCAACTAGTCTAGGAGAAGGAAAACTCTGAATTCAAGTCTTTTAAACTCCGCTTAAAAATTGACTTTGTGTCATATCATGCCCGAACGGAGGGGTTGGTAAATATGGGTATAAAAAATTGAATGGAGCCACACTTGGGTTTTGCAAAAGGGTCAGCATTTACACAATACTATGTTTCAGCAAGACCTGCAAGAAAAATACAAGGGATGTTGATCAGGTGGTATCGAGAATCATCAAATACTCGTTTAAAGAATATTAAGATGTCTAGAGCGCAGTCTAGATGTCTTGACGTCATCAATTTGTTATATTAGTTAAAAATAACGAAACAACATTTCTCCTTATATTCCAGACGAGCTCCATCATTTCTTTTAAAACTGGCTCAATAGCGGCAAGACAAAGTATATATGTCTGGTCACCATTTCTGTATTATATGTTTAAAAACATTTCTTTTGGGAATTATCTAGACCAGCTTCATAATATTGACATTATCACATTGTTATATAAGTTGCTCATCAATGCACGTATTTTGATTTAAAATCTTAATAACAGAAAAAATCTAAGGTTTCATGATCATATCTCGATTACACAGAAACAGATATATATATATATATATATATATATATATATATATATATATATATATATATATATATATATATATCCCAGGCGCCCTGCATATAAAAACCAAAAACCCTACAATTTATAGATTTAATTTTGAAAATTGCGATAATGCTTTGAAATGGCTTTAGTTTTTTTAAAATATTCTATATTTCTTCATAATATTCTGTTTCCGTTGAAAGTGTTCTGTTTTCTTAAAATTCATCAGCCTCTCAGTTTCATCCCATCCTTCGTTTACGTAATTTTGTAATGTTATAAAAACAACAAACTAAAAAATCTTTCGAAAAACTCTTTAAAAGGTACACTTTATACATGCAAACTTTTTATAACATTGCAAAAATTACGTTAACGTTACCAAATGGAATTTTTTTTAGATATTCTATTTCTCTTGATCATATCCTATTTCCGTTGATAGCGTTTTGTTTTTAATTCCTTCGATGTCATCAGCATCTCAGTTTAATCCAACTATACGTTTATGCAATTTTTGCAGTGTTACAAAAACTTAAGAAAACTTTTTATAAAAGCAATCTCTACACTTGCAAACAACAATGATAATCTATAAAAGATCAGAAAGCGCTCGGGACAATTTCGATAAATTCATCAACCAATTCCAACTTAAAACCAAAACACTAGTCAGGAAACTTGAAAAGATCCTAATAAAATTATATAGACAAAATGTGTCTTT
Source organism: Sepioteuthis lessoniana (assembly GCA_963585895.1). Classification (NCBI taxonomy): domain Eukaryota; kingdom Metazoa; phylum Mollusca; class Cephalopoda; order Myopsida; family Loliginidae; genus Sepioteuthis; species Sepioteuthis lessoniana. Next base: position 64,434,099 of record OY757916.1, on the reverse strand, counting down.
ATTGTTTAATCAAATATGCTTAAATGAAGGACTAGTGCCTTAGGCCCCCCCATATATATATATATATATATATATATATATATATATATATAGATGTTTGTGTGTGTGTGTGTGTGTGTGTGTGTGTGTGTGTGTGTGTGTGTGTGTGTGTGTGTGTGTGTGTGTGTTCAAAGTAGTTCCAGAAAAAGTTAGATGCATGTAAGAAAATTACTAGGGAAATGGACTGCACACATTAAAAATCAGCGTTCGAAGTCTCGGATTTTTAAAACCTGATTTCAAACAATCATAATTGGCATCAGTAAGAAAAACGCAACTGTATCGACCAAGAAGCAGATCCATTTATAGTTGTATATATTTCACGGGAAACATTGATTGAAAGAGCAAAGAAAAGGATGTCAAACCGCACCATTCATGAAATAACTGACTACGTCTACAGAAAAAGAAATGTTACGACCTTGAGATTAAATATAAACACTAGCATTTCTTTCTTTCTTTCTTTCTTTCTTTCTTTCTTTCTTTTTATTTACGATATTCCCTTCTATTTCTGCTATTTTACTTTCGAATTTTTCTTTCTGTAACATCCGACATATATGTGTAATTAGAAAGAATAACATGTCATTTCTTTAAGAAAGCCAACGATGGGCTAAGATTACCCATTGTCGGCAGATTACTTACAAAGTAAAGTCTCTGACGGCTGACACAGGAATGATGCTTTGTCGTGGGACGTTAGAATGGAATGAGGTGGATTACATGAATGAATATAAGGAAATGGTGCTATATATATATATATATATATATATATATATATATATATATATATATATATATATGCAAACACGTAAGGCTTTGTATAACCACACGTACACACATATAAACGCATAAAAATAATTATATTTGTGTGTAGTTGGGCAGCAGTCTTTTATTTATTTATGTTTGATTAAATAATAGACAGATTTCGTCTATATAATTTTATAAAGATTCTTTGAGGTTTACTGATAAGTGTCTTGGTTTCAAGTTGGAATTGGTGGATGAATTTATCAAAATTGGCCTGAGCGCCTTATTATTTAATCAAACATGCTTACACACACACACACACACATATATATATATATATATATATTCTAAAACTAAGTATGCCTGTTTGTATATTTTCATAAGTCTCGTGTGCCATATATCTATCATACATATATCTAGGGATATATGTCAAATGCTTTTTTTTCCTTCAGTTATTTTCTCGCATTTAATAATAATAATAATAATAATAATAATAATAATAATAATAATAATAATAAAACAGGGAGGAAGAGGACTTGCTAGCATCGAAGACACCGTTGACGCATCCATACAACGGCTCGAAGACTACAGAGAAAAACACGAAAAAGGACTAATTACAACCATCAGAAACGATACGGACAACACGATAAACGAAAGAATGACAACAACTGGGAAACAAAAATGGAAAGGAATACAACTCTATGGCCGCTTTAAACGTCTAATAATCAACATCTCACACCAGAAAACCTGGACCTGGCTAAGAAAAGGAAACCTTAAGAGAGAAACGGAATCCCTCCAAATAGCAGCACAGGACAATGCTATAAGAACCAATCATATCAAAGCGAGAATAGATAAGACGTAGCAAAACAGTAAATGTAGGCTATGCGGTGACAGAGACGAAACGATCAATCACATAATAAGCGAATGCAGCAAATTACCACAGAAGGAGTACAAGGCGAGACACAACTGGGTCGGCAAGGTGATCCACTGGGAAACGTGCAGGAAATTTCAATTTGACCATACCAACAAATGGTATATGCACAACCCGGCAACTATCCTAGAAAATGACTCGCACAAACTCAGATGGGACTTTAACATACAAACGGATCACTTAATCCCTGCCAGAAGACCAGACCTCATAATAATCAACAAAAAAATGAGAATCTGCAAAATTGTCGACTTTGCTATTCCGGCGGAGCACAGAATAAATCTGAAGGAAAGTGAAAAGAAGGATAAGCACCTCGACCTTGATAGAGAATTGAAAAAGTTATGGAACATGAAAGTAACGATTGTGCCTATTGTGATTGCTGCATTAGGCACAATAACTAAAGGATTATTAAAGGGCATGGAGGACTTGGAAATTGGCGGACGGGTAGAGACTATCCAAACGACAGCATTGCTGAGGACGGCCAGAATACTGAGACGAGTTCTGGAGACTTGAGGAGACTTGCTGTCACTCAAATTCCAGTGAAAAACCATCAGCTAACACTGATGTGAAAACCTCTAAAGGAGTAAATAATAATAATAATAATAATAATAATCTGACAACATTGAAGATTTTGTAGATATATCAATTCGAGGACTCGAAGATATTAAAAAGAGTTAAAAGATGTTAATTCCAGCGGCCAGTAATAGCACTGATAACATAAGGACAAAGAAGACGAAAATAGATAAGACGCAAGACAATAGTAAGTGTAATGTTGCGATAGAAACGAAACGAGTAATAATATTGTAAGCGAAGTAGCAAACTAGCAGAAAAGGAGTATAAAACTAGATAACTGGTTGGGGAAGGTGATTCACTGGATGCACGAGAATGAAATTTGACCGTTCTACCAAATGGTATACGCCAAAACCAGAATCTGTCCAAGAGAATAAGACTCATCAAATTCTCTGGGACTTTGAGATATAAACGGATCATCTGATCCAGGTGATACCAATTGTGACTGGCGCACTTGGAATGATCCCCGAAATATTGGAAAGAGGACTGAAACTGTTGGAAATCGGATAATCAATCGAGACTCTGCGGACTACGGCAATGTTTAGATCGGCTTGAATACTGAGAAAAGCTCTGGAGATCTAAGAAAATTTTCTGTCACTCAGACTCGTATGAAAGACCATCAGCTAACGCCGGTGTAAAGAATTCATAAGGAGTTAGATAATAATAATATTAACAAGAATAAAAAAAAGTTTGAGCGTCTCATTTTTCAGGATAGATGCTGAAAAAATGAGAAGCACAAATTCCTCTGAGATTTTGACAGACAAACAGATCACCAAACCATAGTCGAGAGTGATCCGAAAGCTCTCTTTTCAATAGCTACAACACCGAGATGTAGGGGGCGCTGCTCCATTCCCTGGATGGATCCACTTTACTCTTGATCCTTCCATGTAATCCTGAGTGTTAAGTAAGGCGGCATCAAGTACCATTTTTTGAGTCTTTGGTATGACTCGACCTGGGATTTAATCCCGGTTTCCTGGACCATTGGCGAGCACTCTACTCATTAGGCCTATGGCAACGGATCACCTAATCTCGGTCAGACAACTTGACCTTATAATAATCAACAAAAAAAGGGAGAACTTGCAGAAGTTCCCGACTGACCAAAGTGTAAAATTGAAAGAAAATGAAAAGAAGGGTGAGCATCTCGACCTTGTTAGGGAATTAAAAAAACTGTGGAACATGAAGGTGACGAATAACATATACTAATTGTAATTGGTGCTCTTGGTACAGTTACCAAAGAAGGGATCCAAGGACTGAATGACTTGGAAATAACAGGACGATTGGAGACTATTCAAAATACTGCATTATTGAGATCGGACAGAACACTGAGAAGAGTCCTAGAGACTTGAGGAGATTTGCTGTCACTCAAACTCCAGTGAAAGACCATCAGCAAACGCTGATGTGAAAAAAAACTCTCAAGGAGTAAAAATAATAATAATAAAACGTAGTGAATTTAAGACGAACCTCTTTTATGACGATGGCTGATTGGGACAGATGGGGAGAGAGAGTCAGGAAATGTGTGCTATCAGCGCAACTAAACGATGATAGATTTAGAAGAAATATGGTAAGAATCACCAAATCATTACCAGAAGACCAGACAGAGAATTAATTAACAAGAAAAAAAAAACTTTTCATCTATTAAATTTTCCATTTCCGGCAGATTATGAATTAAAATTAAAAGGAAGCAAAATGATTAACCTCTACCTGTATCTTGCAAGAGAACTGTAAAAGCTGCAGAATATGAGGGTGACGCTGATACCAAATGTAGTTGGTGCCTTCAGATTGGTTCCCAAAGGCCTGGAATAGAGATTGGGGTTAACTGGTTATCAGAAGAAGAATCGAGACCATTCGGGCGACAGCCCTGTAAAAATCAGCTTGATTGCTTAGAGGAGTCCTAAAGACCCGAAGAGACTTGTTGTCAATCAAACTCCAGGGAAAACCACCTGCTAAAACTGATGTAAACAACTCGTTAAGAGTTAAAATAATGTTAAAACTAAAATCAACTGACGGATATCGTGCACATTTCTTTTTTTTAACACTACTGGAGTGTTAAATTTCTTTTTTTTTTTAATATTCTGTATTCCTAGATAGCATTCTATTTCCGTTGATAGCGTTCTGTTTTTAAACTCATTAGCAACTCAATTTTTATCCAACTCTGCGTTCGCATATTCTTTTTATGTTATAAACAACTTTCAAAACCCATTTTTAAAAAACAACGCTACTTACACAAGCAAGCAACCCCTGATGATGTCCTGTGAAGCGTCCGAAAGTTCTCGGCACAATTTTGGTAAATTCCTCCACCAATTCCAATCTGAAACCAAGTCACTTATCAGGAAACTCGAAAGGATCTTAAATAAATCATACAGACAAAATTTGTATTTACTATTCAATGAAACACGCTTAATATATATATATATATATATATATATATATATATATATATATATATATATATATATATAAATAAAATCTAGATTCTAATCTCTATATGTATCACTTCAGATCTGATATCGTTTATCTCAATTTTATCAACTTGTGCATCTCTCTGCTTCCGAAAATCTATCAATCTATCTCTAATAAATATCATCCGTCAATTTCAGTATGCTATAATCTATCTATCTATCTATCTATCTATCTGTTTAGTCGTATGCCTCTGTAAATTGTGAGGACCAAATGTCTCCGCTGACACATGCTTATTTTGCATCATATGTAAACGTATACAATAGCCGTTGATATCGTTTGTTTATTTTGCTTTGTTGCTTTTTGAAAAAGAAAAAAGGAAATTGAGATTAAACGAGTAGCAGATTCATTTTCATATTATTATCCATCAAAATATGTAATTGAAAACAAAGCCTTCACAAAGAAATTTGAATGAGTGATGTGTACGAACAATATATTTCTATTAGAGAAAAATAATACATTACAGTCAGAATTTGAGAGATATAATCGTTTTTATAGGTTGATTTAACTAGACCAATATTCTCATTACAACTTGGTTCCAGTGGTATTTTTCAAAGAATTCTGTTTTTTGAAATAGGGTAAGTGTACGTGGTGCCTTCAATAATTTTCCAGACTTTTTTTGTACAGGCATCTAAAATTGTCGTAGACTCTTGAAAATTAAGTATGTTATTGCTATACATCTTATGAGATAACTGACCAATTCTTATGATTTCAGGTTTAAATGAACAGCTACAGCAGCATTTGGAATACACCCTACTAAAACCTGATTGTCCCAACTGGTAAAGTTCAAAAATGCAATCTGGACTTTAGAAAAACGATATGCAATAAAATTCTGTTTTAAACTTGGAAAAATGCCATGCGATGAAAGCTGGATCTATTGCTATTACCCAGAGGCCAAGAGACAGAGTTCCCAGTGGAAGCATGCTGGCTCTTCCAGACCCAAGAAGGACAGACAGAGCAAATCCACCCACAAACTTTTGATGATCCCTTTTTTGACAGCACTGGCATGATCTACATGCACTGGGTTCCCACTAGACAGACAGTCAACGAGGAATACTATGTTGAGGTTTTAAGGAAGTTCAGAAAGAGATTCCGTCGAAAGAGGCCAGCACTCTTCAAATCGGGTTAGTGGCATTTCCAGCTGGACAATGCCCCAGTCCACAACTCCATCCTTGTCACAAACTATTTGACCAAGATGGGCATCAACACAGTTCCTCACCCTCCCTATAGTCCAGACATTGTTCTTTGTGACTTTTAGTTATTCCCTAAGCTCAGAGGCTGTCGTTATGAGACAACTGAGGAGATGAAAGAGGCTGTGACGAAGTTCATTGATACGCTCACACAAGATGACTTCCATGGGGCCTTCCAGAAGTTGTTGGAACGGTAGAACAAGTGCATTGCGGTCGGAGGAGATTACTTCGAAGGGGACTAGAGTTTCATATGTATACTCTCAATAAAAGTGCCCTTACAAAAAAAAGTCTGGAAACTTCTTTAAGGATCCTCGTATAAGAGTTTTGGCTCAAACATTTACTTGTCTAGATTTCACTGTTCATATAATAGAATATCCACTGACTGACCCAACAATTGAACTCGCGGCTACGAGGTAAGTTGATGCATATAACCAAGCCATTAATCCGTACGAAGATATATTGTAGCATTGATAGAATTAACAAATACCTCGATGTCTAGCAACGATTTGCGTGGCATTCACAAACCCGTCTAGAGTTATTTTATGCCTAGAGGTTTCGGAATGACGTTCATTGTGTGAACTCAGCAAACGCATCCGGAACTGCAGAATAGGTGACATGTAACCAAATAGGGCAAAATGTTTCTTTGGTTGGTTGGTTGGTTGGTTGAGTTTAATGGCATATCAACCTTTGTAGGTTATCTCACGCCAAATCCATTTTTATGTAAATAATCAGTTCTATTTAAAAAAATTCAGTTTAGCATGAATACACAGTTTAATTGTAAAAGACATTTCAATTTCAAACCATTCAGTTTATTCAAAGAATTTTAATTCAGCTAATTCAGTGTAGCGTAAGTACAGATTTTTTTTTTACACAATAAAATGTCAAAACAGCTCTATGTATAACAATTCAGTTTCATGTAAGTGCAGTTTCAATGTCAAAAACGGTTCAATTTCAAACAATTCAGTTTAGCAGAAGCACGAAGTTTAAATGTAAGTATGGTTTAATTGTCAAAAACTTTATGTTAAGCTATTCAGTTTAGTCAAACAATTCAGTTTATCATATGTATGTCGTTAGTTCTATTTAACTAATAGATAGGGCCTTATCAGGTGCTACCACGCCGGGCCAGAGTGGACCTGGGAGCGATGGCAATAAAGGAGCACTCCACATTTCTCAAAGCTCCAGCATTACTGGAACCTCACCATCAGATTGTTTAGTGTCCTATCCAGGACACTCGTTGGGTAGGTGGGGGTGTCTTACCCCTCTGCCGAGGTGCAGTCGGTGTATCCTATAGCCCCAGCCGAGATCTTGCAAAAACCCCATGCTTAAGAAACGCGACGTCTTATATACCTCCGCGATACCGGAAGTCACGTGATACGAGCCACTATACAATAACTTGTTTATAGGACTTAGCATGAAATAACCGACAACGGTTGATATGCCATAAAACCTAACCAACTTAACAATATACAAGGGTGAAACAAACATTTTGTTGCCTAATCGGCTGGGGCTGTAGAATACACTGACTGCACCTCGGCAGAGGGGTAAGATCCCCCCCAACGAGTGTCCTGGATAAAACTGTTGAACTAAATTTCTATCAATTCTTGGTTCTTTTAGGAAGTCATTTCATTCTTTAAAACCCCTAGAAATATTTAAACGCTTTGCATGTGTGTTTGTATGGATATGCACGCGTGCGTTTGAGCTTATTTATGTGTATGAGCGTTCCTGATATATATATATATATATATATATATATATATATATATATACATACATACATACATACACAGGTATACATACATACATATAAATACTTATGAATATTTATAAATATTAATATATATATATATATATATATATACGCAAATGATTCGCTACAGGCAGTATACGACAAAAACTCATTCTTTCGTATTCAGAGCTTACTTTCTTACGTATCAAGGCAAAAGAGCCAAATCTACGCTACTATTCAACCGGGGATGAGAAAGAACAGATGGGTTCATGCCTTTCCCATGAGCATATATACAATCTTTTTATACATACAATGTATATATACATGCGTATATACACTAACACGCCCATATATATTGAGAGAGAGAGAGAGAGAGAGAGAGAGAGAGAGAGAGAGATTGGAATGTAAAGTTAAGAGAGTGAGAGAAAATAGACGAATACCAAAAAAAACCCACAAATAAAAATGAAATCAAGGTTCTCGAAAGAAAAAAGAAGAAAAAGAAACGAATTAAAATAAAATATAGAAAATGTCGATAACAAGAAAGAACATTTGCTTAAAATTAAATAAATGGATAAATAAATAAATAAAGAAAGAAAGAACATACCCACCCACATATATATATACATTGGGGGAGAGAGAGAGAGAGAGAGAGAGAGAGAAAGAGAGAGAGAGATAGTGAAAGAGAAAGAGAGACCAAGTGAAAGGGAAAGAGAACTAGTGAAAGTGGCAGGGATAAAAAAAATAGAAAAATAAACAAAAATGAAGACAAAAAAAGAAAAGGAATGAAATGAAAATATTGAAAAAGTCTTTAAAAAGAAAAAAGGAAGATTAAATATACGAAAAAAAAAAATCTAAAAATAAGGAAAAAAGAAATTATGAAAATGATAGCACTTAGAGGCAATCTCACACACACACACACACACACACACACACACACACACACACACACACACACATATATATATATATGTATATATATATATATATAGAGAGAGAGAGAGAAAGAATGAAAGAAAGAGAGAAAAAAGGATTAAAGAAACAGTAAGAATAATAATAAAGAAATATAGACACACACACACACACACAAATATATATATATAGAAAGAGACAGAGACAGAGATAAAGACAGACCGACAGATAGACAGAGATAGAGATGGGACCAACGGGAAAAGGAAGAAAGATAGAGAGCACGAACTGAGAAAGAGAAGGTTAAGAGAGAGAGAGAGAGAGAGAGAAAGAGAGTGAGATAGAGAGAGAGAAAACGAAAAAAAAAGAAACCTGGGAAGTCATCATAAGGAAATAAAGAAGGTAGCAAGAAAAAATGGTTGAAAATTAAAGATACAGTGAAAATAGATAAAAGAAAGGGAAAACTAGAAAGCTGAAAAGGAAAGAAAGAAAGAAAGAAAGAAAGAAAACCGAAGAGAGAAAGAAGGCATTAGTAAATGAAAAATGTTTTAAAATAGTCTCGAATTACATCAAGTGAACAATAGACCAGATTGAAATGCATTAGAACAATGGCAAGTTTGAAGGAAACCTAGAACACAATGGGAAAGGTATTTCAAAAGAAGGAAACAAATTACTCTCGTACATGGGATTTCAGCATTGACAGGAATTATGTTATTTACCAAAATGTTCAGGTTAACGACATTCTGAAATTAGTTTATTTAGGGATCCTATTTCAGTTTTGCACAAAATTGCTACATCATTTTTCATAGAAGACAACTTGATGTAGCGGCTAACGTGTTGGACTGCAAAATCGTTGTATATGAGTTCAAACCCCAATCACACTATTAGGTTCACTTTCAGACAAATACTCTAACCTCTCCAGGTTTGGTTTCGTTTGCTTTCTTTGTTTAATAGCATATCAACCTTTGTAAGTTACTTAAGCCCAAAGCCATCGTTCTTGGAGAACAGTTATGGTACTATTTAACCCATAGTTGGGAGGATAAGGGGGGTTATTTATCCGAAAGTGAACGTAATACTTTTTGAAAAACAAATAGATTTGCTTTCATCATCATCATCATCATCATCAAGGTTTATCGACAGCAAGGATTCAATAAACCTTCTTTCGCCATTTCTCTCTAATGGCCATTGCTCTGAGTAAGTCCTTTGGACAGCTGAGCTTTTTTCTAAAAAAACCCAAGTGGTGCAATCATACTGGGATTGGAAGAATTCCTATTTTACTTCATCAGATAGATTACTTCCGAGGTAAGAGAAGTTGTCTACTATTTTCAAAAGTTTGCCATTTTATGAGGAGATGGCACCGTTTTCATTAAAACACAGGAAATGTTCTACCTGAGTTATCTTACGGACCAATATATCTTGGTTCCTGCTTATGGAAATAAAACTGACGTTCAACTTTAGCTAGTGTATTTGCAAAAAGCGCGAGATCATCTGCGCATTCAGCACCCGTAATAGTTTCAGTGGGATATCGTCTGCTTCTCACCTTTCTTGAGTGTGAGACCAATTTCTTTCGTTAGATCTATTGACGTTCGTTGGTAGTCTAAGCAAATTTTGACCGGAAATGGTATCAATGCAAGATTTGTCCTTGCAAGACTTCAACGACAAATTAATCTGTCTCACTGACCGGTGAATGAACACATGTGTTACGATAAATCTAAAATTAAATACTTCATCATAATTTCTAAAATTAGCCTTTCTCTCTTTTGCCGCAATAGCGAGTATATCTGAATATACCAGTTCCTGCGCACTCGTCATCAGCTGACCACTAGTCGAAGAGAACAGACCTCGATCGACATTAGATTCTCCAATTGTCGAACCAAAATTATCAATCCCGAATCTTAGAACGTTAACTAAGTTTTTTCCTTAAAGGAATTCTGCTCTGATTCTCGAGTTAGCAGTTAAAAAACTTGGTTGGTTAGTTGATGTTTTGTGGCATATCAACTCTTATGGGTTAAATTAAATGCTGTTTATGTATATTCGATTTGTAAGCGAATAGTTTGTAGGTAACTTTATTTTTAAACGAACGAATGGTAATTTCTTTTAACACAGTTTTAAAGGGTACAAGTACTGCTATCCAATTAATAATTTGTTTACACAGTGTTAAATGGTTCTATTTATCAAGCATCCCTAATGCAAACAATTGTATGTTTTCAGATCATCATCATCATCATGTCGCGCCGCCAGCGCGGATATCCTTGGCCCTCTCTCGCCATTTCTCCCTATCATTCATCGCCTCCGGCAGGTCTTCAGGTTTACATCCTGTGTCCTCACATAGTTGCTGTATGTATGTTCGTGCTGGTCGTCCCACTCTTGCACATCCATATGTGGGGTCCACAGGAGTACATCGCTTATGAGCTCGTCCTTGCTTCTCCAGCAGTGTCCTGCGTGTCTGGTTCGTCGAACTTGTATAGTTTTCGTGATGGGGGGCAAGTGTCCGTATAGTTGGAGTCTCGTGGGGTGCTGTCGCCAGGACTTGTTTAATACTGCTCTCAACATTCTTGTGTAATTTCCGTCCAGCCTCCTCTCCAGCCGCTTCGTAAGCGTCCATGTGGTGCATCCATATAGCAGTATCGACACAATATGCAGTAAATGACTGAACCATAGATGGGATCCTAACGGGTACTACTACTGTAATTCAGAGTGAACCTGAGAGTAATGGTAGCGGTGGGGTATTTCACATTCAAAAATCTCCATGACTGGTTCCTCACTATCAGATGTTTTTTAGTGTCATACGAAGTGACTTTTCAACCGCTTGTCTATCCCAGTAAGACTTAAAATGAAAAGCGCCAAGTCTGCTCTGTCTGCAAGATTCTGTCCTCAAGCATTATGGGTCACTGTTCATGTCCAATTGGCGGATCTGTCGGTAGGTGGGTGGTCTTACCCCTCTGCAAAGATGCTGTAGACGTATTCTACAGTCCCAGCCGACAGGGCGGAATTTAGAAAAGTATCTGAAATATTTATGTACACTATACACATGCAAAAATTGGGCACCTCTGGTGGTGTAATGGTTAGCAAGCAATGTTAGACTTGCAAACCTACACGAGTGAGTTCGAGTCTAAGTGGGAGCCCTATTCATTCGTAAATTACAACACATGCAAAAACTTTTACGCAGAAATACTTTTGTGAATTATTGCCAGAATAATTCATAAAAAGAAAGCGTCAGTTCAACTCAACCTCCTGTTATTTATTCTAATAGTTACTTTTTAACTTATAATTCATTCCAGAATTAACCATTTATCACTGTACCGGAAGACTCCTTATATGGAGGCGTTTGTGGCATGACGATTATTGTAAAAATTGGACTCAGCTACCCGAGTTCAAATACTGAACAAGGCTGTTTGCGTTTCACAAAGTGCTAATACTCTTGAGAGTGTTATGAAGCCAACTATTCCCCATCCAACTATTGGTAAACAGTAGACAAGGCTTCCTTAATGTTGGTATGGCAACCTGTCTAGGAGAAGAAAACGATCTGAACTCAAACTATATCTTGGGCGGTATTGGCTTCTCCCGGCTATTCATACTCAAGATATACTACACGATTAATACTCCTACGACCCAGCTAGGTCACGAAATAAATCTTTTATTGGTTTCTTAAGAACGCGTAGTGCATAAGGCCCGGTCGACGGAGCTTAAAATGTGCTGATTGTACACCCAGATGAGAGGTGAGACCCATCGACCCAAATAGGGGTGTCCTTGGTTTGTCACTAAACTTCATTTCTATAGTGTCCTAGATATAACACTAAATCATCTTATGATTTAAAGATCTGGGAAATGTGTACCACTTATTTGTCATTATTAACAGGTCCATTTTCACCCAAAGTGGTAGTTCTTGTTAGATTGCTAGTTTGTTTGGGTTTCATGACATATCAACACTTGTAGTTTAATCAATGCTACATTCTATTTATACATATGCATTAACTATATGTAATTTGTAAACAATTTTTTTTTAATAACACTTTTAAACAATTCGAAAAACAGTGAAGTTATACACAAAAGTCTAAAGAAATTTACAATAAGACCAAATTACTTCTATAGACCCTTTCTTTACAAGATATATTCTAACAAACTGATCACTTCCCAAAACTCTTTCATAGGCTTTTTTATGATCATGATTCCCTACAAATAAACTCCTAATAAAAAACAAATAACCAACTAATTATCTGAATTTTATCCTTAATTTCTAAGACCTCTCTTTTGAATTTCTTTTCAGACTTATTTTCCTTAACCTTATTCGGCATTAAATAACTGGTGAGGTTGATATGCCGTAAAACAAAACAAACAAACTTTTATACAAGTCTGAGCTAATTTTTTTTCAGTACACAATTAAATGGTTTCATGTGTTTCTGACCTGAATAATTCTATTAATCATTTGTTTGAACAGAGTTAAAGTGTTTCAAGTATTGACACGTAACACCAACAATTTAATTCACCATCAGTCATTTGTTTGCACACAGTTAAATGGTTATGTATATATCATTTGTAAGGGGATAGTTTAAAGGTAATTTTATTTTTAGATGCGTTAGAAGTAATTTGTTTGGGCATAAGTATTGCTATTGTTTCTACACAGTTAAATGGTTTCAATTATAGCAATCGAACGCTTATCATTCCATTCAACATTGATACTTTGTTTGCACACAGTAAAATTGTTTTAAGTATTTAACTCTAATTATTTTATTCAACGCTATTCATTCATTTACACACAGATAAATCGTCCCAAGTACTGCAATGTAATAACAATAATTCAATTTTACATTCAGATAAATGGTTCCAAGTATTCCCCACAAGTAGTTTTATTTCACACAGCTAAATTATGCCACGTATTGCTACACCTCACTAACAAATCAGTTAAACGTTTGTCGTTTGTTTACACACAGATGAATAATCAAAGAGTTCTATTTCTAAAAATTCGATTAAGCATATCATTTGTTTGCATAGATAGGACTCTATAAGGTGCTACCATTTGGGGTCAGAGTGGTCCAGGGAGCAATGGCAATGAAGAGGTACTCCACACTACCTAAAACTCCGGGGCTGAAGCCTTAACATCAGATTGTTTAGTGTCATATATCAGGACACTCGTTTGTCCAATCCCTTTGCAGAGATGTAGTTGATGTATTTTAAAGCCCCAGCCGACTGAACTGGTTTCTGTTAGAGCCCCAGCTGTGGATCTAATAGATCTGTTTAAAAATCATTCGTATTCGATATGACCGTGATAAAAAAAAAGTATAATCAAGAATATAGAATGAATGCGATTCCCTAATCTTTCGGCTTTGACGGGTTGGACGTGCCGTTAAAGTCAATCAAAAAATATTATGCATAAGTTGCTAAAATTCATGCTACCTACATAACACCGAATTCAGAATTGTCTCTTCTCAGTGTAAGTACAACAAAGTTGTTTGTTTATTTGTTTGTTTGTTTTTACCCCTGGTTCTGGAATTAGATTTGGAATTAGTTTTGGAAGACTCTTTTACAGATAGTGTGCATGTCTCACAGCGTATCTTCTATCTCTTCTGTCATCTGAAATCGACTAACTCACAGGGCGGATTCCAGCTTTGGGAACCAAAAAAAAAAAAAAAAAAAATCTGCTGAGGCCAAATCTCGACACATACTTTTCTCAGAATCATCGTCAACCGTTGACATGAAAGATCGCCTTTGATGGATGTTCTTGCCGATTTGAAATGCTGATAAGACACGTGACATTGCGTTATATGTTGAACAAACCTCTCTATAGGCCGCTTGCAACATTAGAAATGTCTCCATGAAGATAATTTTTTTTTAATCTAAAATGGAATTTCACACAAGATCCTACATTGTTCAATTTGTTAAAAAAAAAACATGCGCACTATTTTTACTGAAGCATGTGTAGCTCAATTACTAACCAATGTGGTGTCATTTTTTTTTACAAAAAAGGTAAGGGTTAAAGGTAAAAAATATTTTGTTACAAACTATTTTTTTTTTTTTTTAGTTGGAGCACTTTTTTAAAGGCTCCGTTTCTTTTTGAACACTACTCGTATTGTTGTATAGCCACATACATATGCATAATACAAATATAAGCGGAAACATAGTCAATAATAATGATGAACTTCAATGAACGAACGAACACACTTCTTTATAAAATATATCTCTCACACTTTATTCTCGAAAGGGTTGATGTTGGTTGTGTGTGAGAGGTGAGTTGGAGACGGGGACAGACTGCTACATATTGATCCAAAGTTCTTCTGACCATAGCATCACTTCTTCCTCATCTTGGCTGGGGTTGCTCAACCGTGGATCACTGAGGGCCGCAAGCTGATTCTCACGCTGGCATCTTGTCTCCCAACTGACTCCAACTCCAACTTGAACTCACCCAAGCTGTCTGGGGCACTTGGTTATATAATTTTCTGACGTCCACCTGCTTTCGGTGTTCCTCCGCTTATTCATACAGGTGCATCTCTTGATTGACGGCTCGGTCGAGGGTCAATATATAACAGTTGCAAACTAGTTTTCTTTAGCTGAAGCACTGTTTTAAAGGCTCTGTTTCTTTCTGAACAAAACCCGTATAACACTCCTCAGTTAAAGAAAATAAATACTTTAAATTGTCGCTGAAAGCCTTGTCGGAGGTGTCTCCGTGGTGTAATCGTTAAAGGGCTGAACTGTGGAATCGTAGTACGTGAGTTCGAACTCCAGTCACGTTTACTTTTGGACAAATACCCCTTATTATACCATCTCTGGGTTAAGTAGTGCCACTACTCTTCTCCAAGAAGGATGGATTTGGCATTAAATAACCCCAGAAGGTTGATATGCCATTAAATAACAAACAAACAAAACTTTGTAGAACGTATTTGTACCTATTATTCAGTGTGTACGATGTATTTAAACCTGCGAGAATCACCGTGGAGTGATGTTTAACGCACTAGATTGCACTACATAGCAAGTTCGAAGTCCAATCACGCCTTGACATTCACTTTCAGACAAATAAACTTCGGAAAGCTATGAAACCCCTTATCTCCCAGCAAAGGGTTAAATAGTACCACGACAGTTATTCAACAAGAATGGCTTTAGTATTAAACAACTCGCAAAATCTGATATGTCATTAAACAAAGAAAACAAATCCGTATTGATACCTATTTTCTATAATATAGTAAATACGAGGGTAGCTCAATTAGTTTTAAGCCTCAGCTAAAATTTTAGATTTGTCTGACACTTCAACTTTTATAGGGGCTTTACCTGCACAGAAATTAACATAGCAATCTGGTTTAGTTTTCCTCGTTTTTTATGAAGTGGTTGTGCGTTACCACAACAAAAACGTTCTGCGATAGCTCTTATTTCTTGGTAAGGCTTAGAACGTTTTGAACGACTCTCGTATTTCTATCTTTCCTACATATTTGATAGGCTGCTTGACTTGGTTTTCTATCATAGGAACCCATATCGGCTATTTAATGCCATATCCTGAGATGTATATATATATAATTCGTAAACGAATAGTTTATAAGTTGTATTTTAAACAAGCTAGAGCTCATTTGTTAGAACATAGATGGTTTCAAGGATTGCAATCTAGCGCTAACAATATATTTTAACATTGGATATTTATTTGCACACAGTTTAAATGGCCAAACAGTTATATTTTACCCATAGATAGGAACCTAACATGTGCCACCACTCTGGGTCACACTGGACCTGGGAGTAATAGGAATGAAGGGCTACTCTGCATTCCCTAAATCTCAAGGACTAGAGCCTCACCATCAGACGGTTTAGTGTCATTTCAGGACATTCGTTGTGGGAGTGGAGGTCTTTCTCCTTTGCAGAGAGGTATTCGAAGTATTTTACAGCTCCAACCGACTAGGCTGTTCTCACTCCGTATTTATGCTTATTCTTCATAGTGTTCAACTTATTTTCAATATTACTGACTTGGCTCTCTAAAATAGACGAATAACCATTTTGGTAAAATTATAACTAAATTAAGTCAATTGGTGGATTCACTTCAGCAATCAATCGTTATAGTTAGCCTTGTGCAACTTGAACTTTATGAGTTAAAATGAATTCAGCTTTCTTGCAAAAAATATTTAAACTTTGCAGCATTTGAACATATTAGAATTATAATTGGAGACTAGGGTTCAATCCCGAGTCGAGTCATACCAAAAACTCAAAAATGGAACTCGATGCCTCTTAGCTTAACTTTTAATATTATAAGATACAGATCTAGGGTAAATGGAGCAGTCCAGGAAAAGGAGTAGCGCCTCTGTGCTGTAGCCATTGAAAAGTCGCCTTCGACTACGGTCCGTCAAGTAAGATATGAGGTGATGGGCAATTTTCATAAAGACATTTAATTCAAGAATTTACATGAAAAGACTGAATATCTACGAGTCAACAAAGACTATATACAATGAAACAGGCGAAAGAAAGTATACCTCACAGGATATATATTTTTAAACATAACAGCCTCCCGTTAAATCACATAGACGGAGCATTATACAGTAAAAAGTTCTGATCGAAATTTAGTGAATAACTTTGAGTATTCTGATCGATTTGCTTACTAATCAGGCTTTGTATGTAGTTATGGTACGAACCGCAGAAAACTATAACTTTATACTTCAGTAGAGAAGCTCTATAAAGGGTCTATATATTCGCAATGGGAATACATCCAACAGTACAAAATATATGTTGTGGACTAGAAAAACATCAGAAGGCTTCCTAATATTTGTGTTTACTATTAAGCATTTATTTCCAGATTACTTTGAAGGTGATTAGAAAAATATATAGTTAAGAAAACCAAGAATTTTAATAGAAATACTGATTAAAGAATTTCTTCACCTTGTCGTCAGATCTTAGAATATCCTTACTGTGTCTCATACAGAATAGAAAGACGCACCCAAAAATTGAGTTCTTGGCTATGAAACTTAACTTGATAGTAGAGGAACCCTTCATTGTCATTACTACCAGGTTCACTATGAGTCATTGTAATACTACCAAATAATACTACCAAATAATAAGTAAAGTTCGCGAATTTAGTCGAGGTTGACCCGAAGGCTATCTTTTCGATAGCTACTACACCAAGGTGTAGGGGAGGGCACTACTCCTTTCTCTGGATTGCACCACTTTACCCTTGATCCCTACCTTTTATTGCTGAGTGTTAAGCAAGGAGGCATCAAGAACCATTTTTTTAGTCTTTGGTATGACTCGACCTGGGATCGAACCCCGGTCTCCCGGGCCATGGGCGAACACTGTAACCATCATGTCAATGTCTGGTATGAGTAAAGTTGGCGACCATAGTCGAGGGTAACACGAGGGCTCCTTTTTCGATAGCTACTACTTTCCTGATCTTACTCCACTATACCCTTGATCCCTACCTTTTAAAGCTGAATGTTAAGCAAAGCGGCATCAAGTACCATTTTTGAGTCTTTGGTATGATTCGACCTGAGATTGTACTCAGGTCTCCCGGGCCTTTGGCGAACACGCTAACCATCATGCCAACGTCCGACTACCTAATAATACTACCAAATAATACTACCTTATAATGCTACCAGATAATACTAACAAATAATACTGCCTAATAAGGTCCTATATCGTAGTTAAATGGATCTATTAAAAAATTCATATTCAATAGGAATACGAGATGCCATATAACAATTGTTGTATTGTAAAAAAAAAAAGAAAACACTTATGTATAAAAATATATTCCGTTTTTTTCCTTTTCCTTTTATTACCCGAAATGTACGGATGTGTAAAGTATGAGAGAATCAAAGGCAGCTTAGCTGCACACACAGCAGCCGAGATATGAATATTCGATGAAACCTCGTTAGCTTTAGATCAAAACCTTCCCGCTTATTTAATATCCCAGACGCTCATTTAAAATCTCGTGGTCACACCTGAGCCTGCCACGAACAGGTTGCGCGGACACAAACCTCCTTCTAGCAAATTCTTGTGGTCACACCTCCAGCCAGCCGTTTACACAATGCACACGATCACGATTCCTTCTAACATGCAAACCACGCAATTTACGGGGTATTTCCACCAAGAACACCCGCGCCTTATTTATTTTAGGTTCCAGTTGCATTTTCTTGTTTTTTTGTTTTGTTTTGTTTCCAGTGTTTGACATCCACAGCTGCATTGATAGATGCCAAAGAGGTCTTTAAGTCAGTATCCAATGTATTATTAATATCAAGAATAGTTTTTTGAAGCTATGATTGTTTACCATGTATTATTATTAATTACCTGACTCCAAATAACTGTATGCAAACAAATGACGATTATTCAACAAAAATAATTGCTTGAAACCCATGTCAGTAATATTTGATAGAAATGAAAGGTATTAAACAACGGTGTTCAAATAAAACTTAACACCTACGTAAAAGATGTATGTGAAAATGTACGATGAACGCAATTCCCTAATTTCTAGGCATAAGATAATCCTACAAAGGTTGATATACTATTAGAATTAATCGATCAAGAAGTTCTCTCGAACTGCTGGAGCAAGACATATGTTTTGTTTTAATTTTATCAGCCACGAGAAGAATTTTACAAGACGTAAAACGGCTTCTTTGTCGATTATATTAAGCCTCAAGGTAGTGATATGAGAAAGAAATAATCTAAAAGAAAAAAATGATGACTTTCTTCCGAGCACAAAGATGCTACACATTTTTTGATTCAGTAGTTAGCAAACTCACCTTACAAACCAGTTCCTAGTGAGTCATGAGGTCAGAAAATCCTAAATATGAGCTCAATGCTTATAGCTTTGTCGCTAATCTAAGCTAAACTTAGCTAAAAGGTCGGCTGAAAGGTTTATGGAATGTGAACAAATGGTGTTTATTTTTCAAGCCATGACTTTTTGTGGTCTACACACTACTTTCATTGAGGTTGCAGCGCTTGGACCTCAGAGGTCAAAATTCATTAATAAACGGTTTGACGTCATCTCATTGAAAATACAAGAAAAAAACTTTTCTGCTTATTCATAGAAAGAGAAAGAGAGAGAATAATCGACAGGAGAGTCCATCATTCATATATATACACGCACACACACACACACACACACACACACATATATATATATATATATATGATAGAAATATTTGGAAAGTTGGATAAATCAAACATTTAACTCAGATTTAGATGTGTGATATTTCGTTCGTGCTTTGTTTCATCATGAACTTCATTAAGAGTCTTGGGGAAAAATCGTGAAGATGAAATAACAACATGATTCACAGAAAATCTATCTTTTCAACATATATATATATATATATATATATATAACAAGAGGATGGAGCGCCGATGTGCTACAAATTCTACCGAACAACACTCCTCACGTTTTGAATGCATAAAATACGAATGATTATATATATATATATATATATATATATATATATATATATATATTGTCATCCACAGACAGACTGTTTCGTTCTATCAGAACTCTTCAGTGTGGCTAGACATGTACGACGCTCGAAGCCGAGATCGACACCCATCCAACTTTACGTTTCATATATATATATATATATATATATATATATAACATGAAAGCATATTAGTCAGATACCATCACGACAGATATATATATATATATATATATATATATATATGACCAATTAAAGATACTTTCGACAGATATTTTTTCTTTCGACTAATGGATATGCCACGCCACCAGGACATTTTACATCACTTTTCTCATAGCTAATCAACTTCTTTAAAATATTTTTTAAATCTTTAAAAACTTTCTAAAAACCTTTTTTCCTAAAAAACTTTTGCCCAATAAGTTTTTCTCCGGACGATGACCTTAGGTCGAAACAAGATGAGAAAAATAAAATAATAAACAATAAAAAAGAAACGATTTTATTTGTTGTATCACTTTCTTTCATTTGCATATATATATATATATATATATATATATATATATACGAGGATCATTAAATAATTTCCAGACTTTTTTTCGTATGGGCTCTTTTATTGATAGTACACACATTAAACTCTCGTCCCCTTCGAAGTGATCTCCTCCAGCTGCAATGCACTTGTTGTACCGTTCCAACAACTTCTGGAAGGCCCCATGGAAGTCCTCTCTTGTGAGCGTGTCAATGACCTCCGTCACAGCCTCTTTCATATCCCCAATTGTCTCATAACGACAGCCTCTTAGCTTAGGGAATAAACAAAAGTCACAGGGAGCAAGGTCTGGACTATAGAGAGGGTGAGGAACTGTCTTGATGCCCATCTTGATCAAATAGTCTGTGACTAGGATAGAGTTGTGGACTGGTACATTGTCCTGCTGGAAATGCCACTGACCCGATTTGAAGAGTACTGGTCTCTTCCCTAGGAATCTCTTTCTGAACTCCCTTAAAGCCTCAACATAGTAACCCTAACCCTAACCTTTTGACCAATCAACTCTGGTCTATTGACTTCCTTACTCCTCCCACACCTCTCATCATCCCTCAGAGACCCCCCGCTTTCCTTGAATCTCTTATGCCATTCAAAAACTGATGCTCGATTCATGCAAGATGGCCGAAAAGCAGTCTGAATCATTCCATACGTTTCTGTGGCATTTTAAAAGTTTAAAAACAGAATTTTTTTGCATATCGTTCTTCTAAATTGTCCTCACGTCCAGATTACATTGTTGAAATTCACCAGCTGTGACAATCAGACTTTAGTAGGGTGTATTCCAATTGCTGCTGTAGCTGTTCATTTGAACCTGAAATCATAAGAATTGGTCTGTCATCTCATAAGATGTATAGCAATAACATATTGTCAAGAGTCTACAACAATTTTAAATGCCTTTACAAAAAAAGTCTGGAAACTTATTAAATGCCTCACATTTATATATATATATACTTATATATGTATGAATGTGTGTGTGTGTGTGTGTATATATATATATATATATATATATATATATATATATGTGTACAAATGAATAAATCAGTGTCGATGACACTGACGTTAGCACTCATGGACTGGTATTTGTTTAAAAAATTATGATGTATCTCTTATATTTATGTTAGGGAAAGTTGTCTCTCATCAAGTAGAGTCGGAGTGCAGTGACTGTATCCAAGTCATCTTTTCTGGATACGCAAAAGGTGTTGATGCCTACAAACGAATAAAAAGAAGACAGAATATAATTTTTAAAAAGATCTAAACGCAGAAGTTCACCTAGATACACCCCCACACATGACTCTTTTTTAGCAAACTAGAATTGAGTTAATTTGGATACAAATATTTGGCAGCCCGTAAAATAATTTGTTGAAGAAATGAATACTAAATAAAAATCCTTAAAACTTAAATTTGGTGACCGCTGTCGAAGGCAACGCGAAAGCTCCCTTTTCGATAGCTACTACTCCGAGGTGTAGGGGAGGGTGCTACTTCTTTTCCATCGATTGTTCCACTTTACAATGCTGAGTGTTAAGCAAGGAGGTATCAAATACCATTTTTTGAGTCTTTGGTATGACATGACCAGGGATTGAACCCCGGCCTCCTGAGCCATTGGCAAAAACTCTACCCACTAAATCTCTATGATGAAGAATTATACATAAAAAACCTTACTTACCCGTCTTACATGTGAACAAATCTTCTGTTTGTAGAATTTCTGGTTTTTACTTTACAAAGCAAAGCAAAAAAAAATCATGAAGGTAAATATTTCATATTGCTCGTGTAAAAAGAAGAAAGTAAGGAAGGAAGAAAGGAAAAAGAGAAGGAAGATAAAAAGAAATTGGAAAGAAAATATATTTACCCAAGGATTGAATATAGAGTCATGATCGAAATTGGTTGAAGATTACAATTACAAGAGAGAGTTGAAAAGTTAACGTGTTCATTAACTGAAACGTTGCATATATACACCCATTACCTTTCGCCACGAGCAAGATGTGACACAACGTAAATTTTTAAGCGGTAAAACTGGTTTGAAGTCAGGGTTTCACTATTTTTAGACCAGTTGCCCAACCAATTCTAAAGAACACAGCTTAGCCCGCTATTTTCTCGTAGACGAGGGAAGAAAACAGATGGATTCTTGTCTTTCCCCAAACTATTAGCACAAATAAAAAGCCAAACAGCTTCGTGAAGGATTTGAACTCGGGTCACCGATTCTATTTCCTTCGTTAGAGTACGTCACATTGCTTCCCAATTATGATTTTAGTATTTTCGGTGTCATTAAATTAAAGTAGCGTAGTGGCTAATGTTTTAGACTGCGACATCGTAGTTAGCTAGTTCAAACTCCAGTTGCACCAGTATGTTCATTTTCGCGCTAATATCCTTGAAAAGGCCATGAACTTCCTAATCTCCCCAGCTATTTATTAAATAGTATCACAAATTTTCTTCACCAAAAATGGCTTTGGCATTAAATAATCTAGGAAGGTTGATATGCGATTAAACAAGAAAACCAAACCGAACGAATCATGTGATCAGATTTTTGATTGAACGTTTTCTTCGCTTTCCTTTCCTTTAACCTTGGAATTTGTTGGAGTGCTCAAGTCCTCAAGTTGCTAAATTCTTTCTTTGTTGTAAACAAAAATCACTCTAGAATATTTTTTTTTTTTTTTTGCGTTTTATTTTCCCTGATAGATTTTGGTCTGTGCATATATTATTTATCTGTGAGGTTAAAGTTTAGTCGCTTGTACAGTTACCATTAAATGACTTTTCCCACCCAGACGTGCCTGCCCTTGTATTCCGTTTTAAGTCGTTTTCCTTAATTAGATTATTATGTGGTTGTCTTCTTTTTATCTCTGTTACCAGGTAGCCTCACCTTCCAATTCTCTTGGAGTTTTATTAACCCTAGTTTTTACAGTTGATTCTGACATCATTCTGGGCTGCTATTAATACCGATTCAGTTTCACTTTTAAGGTATCCTCTGCGCGGCCCCGGCCAGGGTATCTTCATACGCTTTTTCATAAGTTGGTTTACTTATATATCAGTCTAATTGTTTTTCTACCCATTCTTCTTCTTCTTCTTCTTCTTCTTCTTCTTCTTCTTCTTCTTCTTCTTCTTCTTCTTCTTCTTCTTCTTCTTCTTCTTCTTCTTCTTCTTCTTCTTCTTCTAATTATTTTTATTATTATTATCATCATTATTTTTATCATTATTATTGTTGTTGTTATTCTCCTTTGAGAGTTTTTTCATAACAGCGTGGGCTGATGTTTGTGTGATAGTAAGTCTCCAGGACCCTTCTTAGTATTCTAGCCGCTTTGTTGTCTAGAGGGTGTCCTCTTGTCCTCTTATTTCCAAGTCTGCCAGTCCCTTTAACAATCCTTCAGGGATCGTTCCGGGCGCACCAATCAACATTTGTGTCACCATCACCTTCCTGTTCCATAGTTTCTTTTTAGTACTCTAGCAAGGTCTAGTTACTTATTTCGCCTTTCTCTTTCTTTTAATTTTACTCAGTGGTCCGCCGGGACGACAAACACTTGTTTTAAATAGTGTTTTTTTCACTTAGTCTCAGTAACTGCAAGTCTCCTCATTTTTTCAGGACTCTTCTAAGTTTACTTCTAAATTTTCAAGTAGATCTTAATAGAACAGGATGGTCTCTATTCTTCCTCCAGTTCCTTCAATTTCTTTGCTAGGCATTTCAGGGCCATTCTAAGAGCTTCAAATAATATTAGCATCACCGTCATCATCATGGTTCACAACTATTCCAGCTCTCTAGCAAGATCCAACTATTTGTTTAATTTTTCGCTTTCTTTCATTTTCATCCTGTAGTGCGCTGGAAAAGTAAAATTCACTAGGTGACTAGTTTTATTTACCTGTTAATTCACACTTTGGTTTTCTAATTTGGATTGTGTGATCCGTTTGTATTTCAGAGTCCCAGGGAATATTTTTCATCTCTGTTTTTAGATCTCTTTTATTATATGCATATACCATTAGTTTGAATGGTCAAATTTTAATCGCTTGCACAATTCTCAGTAGATTGCCTTTTCCACTCGTCATGCCTACTCTTGTACATCTTTGTGCTAACTTGCTATATTTACATATTAATGTCATTTACTGTTTTATCTCTACCACACATAACCTACACTTGTCATTTTGTTAAGTATTATTATTATCATTATAAACATCATAATTTAATTTTCGGCTTTACACCCGATTCCTTACAATCCTTCAACGAGTGAGGAACGTAGTGATTGTATGTATTCTCTCTATATTCATGTTTACTGCTGTCACTTTTGGGTAAGATTTTTCGGTGACTTATTACTCTACTAAGGAAATGAACAGTTTTGTAAAGTGCAATTTTTGTTGTATTTTATATGGACTGACCCTATCAGGAATCTTAATATTGTGTTTATCTGTCTCTTTCGTGATCGTACCCAGGGCTCCTAGTATTACAGTCACGGTGTTAATTTCAAGGTTTTGTTTTTTTTTTATATTTCTATTTCCAGGTTTTGTATTCAATTTATTGTATTCCTTGACTGATATGTGATTATCTGTTGGCACTGACATATTTATAAAAAGGCATGTTTTTCTTTATAGTTCTTAACCACTACCTCTAGACCTTTGTTCTTTATTTTTCTATCAGTTTCAATATCAAAGTCCAATAGAATAGTAACTCCTTTCGGTTTAATTATTGGGTCTGTAAGGTGTTTGTACCCCTTTTCACAATCCAATATTCTTTTGTACTCATTATTATGTTACTTACAAGTTTTTCACCAGCCTTACCTGATGGTCTTTCACTGGAGTCTGAGTAACGGTAAGTCCCCTTAGGTCTCCAGGACTTTTCTCAGTATTCTGACTAATCTCAACAATGTTGCAGTCTTGATGGTCTCGAAACGTCCTCCGATTTCCAGCTCTTCTAGATCCTTTTCCAAAGCGTTGCAAACATTCACTAGCATAGCACTTATACTCCTGGGAAAGGTATGAATCCAATTATTCTCCTTCCAGCTATAGGTAAATAGTTGGGCAGACTAAGTTCTTTAGCCTTGATGAGGCAACTAGTCTAGGAGAAGGAAAACTCTGAATCCAAACCTGTTAAACTCCGCTTAAAAATTGACCTTGTGTCATATCCTGCCTGAACGGAAGGGTTGGTAAATAGGGTAAACAAGCCTGACAATTATAATTGGTATCAACGCCAACCTCATGTTCCAATGCTTTTTTTTTTGTTCCCTGGCAAGGTCTGAATCCTTCTATATCTTTTCGCTTTCTTTCATTTCCATTCTGTGGTCCTCTGGGATGGCAACAGTTTACTCCTGATGAAATTTTTCTATTTTTATTTTGTTAATTATCACTAAGTCTCGTCTTCTTGCCAGGATTAAGTGCTCTGTTTGCATCACAAAATTATTATTATTATTATTATTATTATTAAATCATCTGTAAAACTTGTTTACTTATCTAACCATCTTCCTATACATCGATAATTAATGGTCTGTCATCTTTACTTGTCCGATCCGATAAAAAAAAAAAAAAAAAAAAAACGTCGAGGAAAAGATAATAAAATGGAGTCGCCCTGACAGGAAAAATTACTTCTTTAATTTGCTCGTATTCCTGTCGCTTTACTTGCAATGAAATTATATTGTTTTCCTTTGTCTCTTTAGTTTGGCGTCCTGCAATTTCATCCGTTGTTCTCCTATGCTCCGTGTCAATCAATAAGTAAAAGAG
>OY757916.1:64362965-64405465 GCA_963585895.1 Sepioteuthis lessoniana | reverse complement strand
CTACATTCAAACGTCCGTCTAATGCACTCGTACCCACCCACACAGCCACCGTTAGTTCATGACTCTCCGAATATTGTAATGGGAAAGTGAAAGCGAAACTGAGCGTTAATATGTAAAAAGAAAATGGTGTTTGAATTTATGTCTATGAATACTTTAAGATATAGAATAAAGGAAAGGAGATGGCCGGTTTCATGATTAAAATATAGTCTTCCCTGTTTATCTGCTGCCGATAAGCTTCTAACACCCAACAGTAACCAAAAACGTGGACTGTACACAATGCTATTCCTTGTATATACATATATTTATTGTTTGATTCATAAATTGAACACACACAGGCACACACACACACACACACACATATATATATAGAGAGAGAGACACAGAGTCGATGGTGCTCTCAGTTTCTCAAGCCTGATGAATGCATAAGCAAGAAAATGATTGTCGCAAAGCACCAAAGACTCTGTGTATACGCTATATATATAAATATGTGTGTGTGCAGTGTGTTTTATGTAAAAATTATAAACATATTGTCAACCATTGACAGACTGTTTCGTTGTATCACAACTCTTCAGGCTAGACACACTGGACGCTTCAAGCTGGGATAGAAACCTGCATAACTTTACGCTAAACTTAGTTTCTTACCGCTCAGCCAGTTAGGTGATCTACTTTAGCTGGGGAATTATAACAAATTTTTGCATTAGCTTTCATCTTTTTTTTAATACATTTTTCGCTCTCGGATACCGGAGTGCTCAGTTTGTTAGAAGAAATTTTGCGTTACGTGGGTGGCAGCCGTTAATTTTTTCACTAGAGTGCTTAACTCCCGGGAGGGGAGCGTATATATTGTCATCCACAGACAGATTTTTTCGTGGTATCACAACTCATATAAATGGCTAGTTAGTACCCCTTCATTGTCATTGTCATTTTCTGGCCTAGAGTGGTAACACCTGCTAGGGTCCTATCTATGGGTCAAGTAGAACTGTTTGACATTTAACTGTATGCAAAAAAATGAATCATGGTAAATTGAATTGTCAGAAATATAACAGTTTGATCATTGAACTCTGTGTAAGCAAATGAGGGATGTTTAATTGAATTGTTAACTGTGTGCAAACAAATAATCAATGGTAAATTGAATAATTTGCGTTAGGTGGAAATAAGAGAAACCATTTAACTCAGAGAAAAAACAATAAGCTCAGGCTCGTTTTAAAATGTTTTCTACAAAATGTGAATAAAAATCATAAATTTGATATATATGTATAAAAAGGATTTGGTATTGAATGACCTACAATGGTTTATATGCCATAAAAATAAACCAAACCAAACTAGATATTTTTCATGCTTGAAACGAATTTTCTTTTGTAGAACATTTGTTGACATAAGAATTTGAGTATTATTATTTGGATAGTTATATACATTATTCATCGCCAAACTCTACAGCATTGATATTCGGTAACCAAAAATTAAAGTGCGTGGTTCAATGTTCATCGGTTTTAATTATTCCCATCAAATAATAATTTAAGCACAATTATTTTGTTTCAGGTAACTATTTCTGTTTAATGATAATTTGTTAGTATATAGTTTTATGGTTTTAAATGATTCCGTGAATCATATAATTTTAAATAATTATTTATAATAATCTTTCCTAAACAATTATAACTTCAAGTAGCTATTATTAACACAACTTACATATAGTATCATAGTTTTAAGTAGTCCTTTCTAGTACTAATAAATTTAAAACTTGCCCAGTCAGTTGGCGCTGTAAAATAAACCGACTGCTTTGTTGCAGAGGGGTAATACCACTTCACCTTACGAGTGTCCTAGATATGACATTGAACAATCTAATGGTGAGGTTCCAGTAATAATGGAGCTTTGACGAATGCGGAGTTCCCCTTCATTACCATCATTCCCAGGTTCACTCTGGGCCTAGAGTGGTAGCACCTGATAGGGTCCTATCTTGGGAGAAATAAAACTAAACAGTGTACTTATGCTAGATTGAGTTGTTTGAAATGGAACTGTTTTGAATGCTAAACTGAACTGCTTGAAATAGAATTGTTTTGACATTTAATTGAGTGTAAACAAAATTGGATTGTTTGAAATATAGCAGTTTATATGTATAAAAATGGATTTCGCATAAAATAACCTACAATGGTTCATATGTCATAAAACCAAACCAATTCCAACCTAATTTTCAAACAGATTTATTGTATTCATTATCATTTTAGCTATAAATCTCATATGATGAAATACCCATGAAAAAAACACTATTCTGCTTTTTCTTCACGTCTGCATATATATATGCTTATATATATATATATATATATATATATATATATATATATATATATATATATATGTTAACCCCCTCTGTTCACGCCAATGAATGAAATAATTTGTAATTTTATTTCCACCTTATTTTTATTCTTTTTATTTTTATTTTTTTTATTTTATTTTATCTTTTTATTTCTTATTTCCTGATTCTTATTTTATATTTTATTTTTAATTACCTTATTTCATCTTCTGGATAAGAACTGAAACTCTACATTCGCTTCTTTGCGACCGGAGGAAAGCATGTAAAGAGTCATCTGACGAGACGGAGAGTATAGCAATAATATTCTCTGCCGAAATAAATTTATTATGACGACTTAACCGATTTTGAGTCTCCATTAAATTTTACTATACATACATACATACATATATATATATATATATATATATATATATAAGATTCATCCAAAAATTACTTAGCTTGCACAAAATTTAGATTTGTCGTACAACTCTTAAATTTTTATGATTCTTTACTGCACAGAAATTAAGAGAGAAACCTTAATTAGTTTTTCTAGTTTTATTAGAAGTGTTGGTGGTGGTGGTATGTTCCCGAAATAAAAATGGTGAGCTATGGCTCTTCTTTCTTGGTGAGGCTTAAAACTTTTTGTATATATATATATATATATATATATATATGTATATATGTATAGGAGGATCGTTCAATATATATATATATATATATATATATATATATATAATAGCAAATAAGTAAGGCTTTTGCACAAATAGAGTACTTGATACTTTTATAGATGAGCAGGTATGGAATCTTTAAATATTATCGTTTTGGAAAAATCCGTTATATAACTTCCTTGTGATTTACACAATGTTCAGATGAGTGTACGATGTAAGGGGTCAATCAAGCATGTCTCTAGAGTGAGGTGCACTCACGTGAGACGATGTTAGTTCGCTAGACTACGGGAACGAATGATGTGACTAGGTATTTGTAAACGTATCATTCAAACGAAAGAAAAATAATTTTTTTCTTTGGTAGTCTAAAATAGGGAAAAAAATAGAGTAAAAATTATGTGATTATTTAAGGTCAGGTGGTAGATGACATAAGAGATATTTTTTATTTGTCCATGTTTGGATATTAATAGCTTTCTTTGGTTCAGCAATTCCTTTTCAGCATATTTTAGGATGCATAATCTTTTTTCCAGTGAGCTTGTATGTAGAGTGTTCGCTAATGGTTCAGGAGACTTGGTTTCAATCCCAGATGGAGTCATAGCAAAGACTCAAAAATTGTACTTGATCCGCCTTGCTTCACATCTATCATTATAAGGTATGGATCAAAGGTAAAGTTGAGCAATCCAGGGATAGGAGTAGCGCTCTCCCCTATACCTCAGTGTAGTAACTATAGAAAAGGGAGTTTTGGGGTCACCCTTAACTACGGATGCCAACTCTACTTAATTTTAAGCTTGGGCTTTTTTTTTCAATATACCGTTTCATTATGGAAGGTTTGCTCGTTACGTCCTTTATTTGCCATACACGTTTGTATAATCTTCTACTGGTTATATATATATATATATATATATAGTGACCGTAAGACAAGACATAAACAAGACGAATACGTCACACGTAACTGATTTATCAATAATCAGAAAGAAAATATGAAGAAAAAGCATTTATCAACGAAAACCATTCTGTCCAATGCAGATAAGTCAAAAGATTGGAAAGGGAAAACAAATGAAAGAAGCGAAAGAAAAGGAAGAGCAAGAGGAGGGAGGAGTAATACAGGAGATAGTTCATTGTAAGGTTTTCGAGAAGGGTGTTGTTGTTGTTCTTCTTCTTGTTCTTGTTCTTGTTCTTCTTCCATACATCAATGAGGCTGTTGCTTCATAGTTAAAAAAAACTAAACAAACAAACAAACAAACAAAAAACAATGTTACTCAAGAAATGATAATTTTAAACATAATTTCTCTCTTGGTCAGGTTCCCTATTGATCAAGTGGATAGGACACTACTGATCCACATTTGTATATAAAAGATGAAATCATTAAACATGTAGCCTTACATGTTGATAGGAAAAAGTCCTCTTAAATATTCACTGTGTTATGTTCGAGCTGTGTAAAAAATCGAGAAAGGTTGGTTTAATTGTATCAAAATAGAAATATATTCTGTAGGAATATATTGATGCACCTCGCGACATATTTTCTTTCTCTTATGTCAGCCGAGTTTCGATCCCAGCTTAAAGCATCTCGCGTGTCCAGTCACACTGAAGTGTGGTGAAACAACGAAACAGTCGGTCTGTGGATGACAATATATATATGAGGTTTAGAGAGAAATTGCGCACGCGCGTGTGTGATTCTTATGTAATTTACAAAGCGCTTTTTTGCTTTGATGTAGCACAAGGCCGAACGAATGGGGCGCCCAATGAGACTCGAACTCACTCGAGTAGGTCTGCTAGTCTAGCTTGCTAACCGTTACACCACCAGAGGTGCCCTGTGTGTGTGATTTTTATAGTAATTTACAAAGCTCTTTGCTTCGATGTGGCACAAGGCCGAATGAATGGGGCGCCCAATGAGACTCGAACTCACTCGTGTAGGTTTGCTAGAC
This sequence comes from Sepioteuthis lessoniana, assembly GCA_963585895.1. Lineage (NCBI taxonomy): Eukaryota > Metazoa > Mollusca > Cephalopoda > Myopsida > Loliginidae > Sepioteuthis > Sepioteuthis lessoniana. The sequence goes on along the minus strand of OY757916.1, from coordinate 64,400,591 downwards.
TATCTTGCTAACCGTTACACCACCAGAGGTGCCCTGTGTGTGTGATTTTTATAGATTCTATGTCTAGCTCTCTTTATTTAAATACACAAAATCTCTCTCTCTCTCTCTCGCTCTCTCTCTCTCTATATATATATATATATATATACGCGTATGTGTTCTCGCGCATGCGCTTGTGTATGTGCGTGTTCGTTTTGGGCATAATTACAGATTTATGTGTTTTATGTAAATGTAAACGAATTTCACCCCACAAATATTACCCCCCAATATATATATATATATGAATATAATACATTTTTATTGATTCTTTCTACTTATCTGTATCAAAATACTCTCTATCTTTTTTGTTTTTTACTCCGTCAGTCTGTCTGCCAGTCAGTCAGTCTTTGTACATATATATAAAGCACGTGCAATACCCAGCTCTCAGCTGCTGCCGACCAGGAGTGATAACACAGTTTCGGTGGCTCAAGGTGGTACAGCCACTCCTAGCGCTACCAGCCAGCTTTTGCCACCGGACAGGATATTTAAAAATACACACATACATACATACATACATACATGTATATATATATATATATATATATATATATGCCAGATAAACTAAAAGGAGAAATGACATTGTAAGTTCATCTTCATTTTTAGTTCAGTTTGTGATTTTTAAAACGCGTTTACTTTCGGCCGTAGATGTCATTACGCATTTGCAGTAATCATTTCTTGATGTAATCACATGGGAATAGTGATTCCACGTACATTTCATACATGCGGAAGACTTTTCACTCTCGACCAAATCCAGACTGATACATATTGCACCGTGGTTTGAAAACGATATAAGGCAACTTTCAAACTGCGACCAGTGATTCCTGTTTTTGAAAGAAAGAAAATGACTGAGTGTCCAAGAAAACCACGACAACCATCCTCAATAAAAAATCACATGGCATATATATATATATATATATATATATATATATATATGCCGTGTGTGTATTTATGTGCGTTTGTGAGTGTATTTACCAACCCCTTTGCATGAGCAGGATGAGAGACAAGGTCAATTTTAAAACAGGTTTGAATTCAGAGTTTTCCTTCTCGAACATTAGTTGCCATACCAAGATTAAAGAGTCCAGTCTGTCCTACTAATAATCCATAACTGGAGGACTAGTTGGATTCATATATGTCCTTAGGGCATTTGCGCTATGTGAAATGCAAACAGTCTCGACCAGGGTTCGAACTTTGATCACCATGTTAATTTCCTTCGACGATAACCATTAGACCATAAGCACCTTGTGTATGTATGTAAGGATATATGTTTTTGTGTAGGTGTTTCGGGCATAAAAAATTTAAAAAATGTTATGAAAGAAAGAAAGAACAAATGAAAGAAAAAACTGACGAAAGAAAGAAAGAGCGAAAGAAAGAACGAACGAAAGAAAGAAAGAAAGAAAGAAAGAAAAAAGAGCGAAAGATGGTAAGAGAGAAAGAGGGAGAGAGAGAGAGAAAGAAAGAAAGAAAGAAAGCTGAAAAATTAGAAAAGTCGGATGACAGATACGAAGTTTTCTGACAGATGTTTTCTTTTTCAATCTTTCCGTCCATACATTGGTTCGCAGTGTTTCATTGTTATAAAATTATCTTTTCATCGCTTTGTATATGTACCTTTCTTTGCAAAATTAACGCATGCAAACACACACACACACATGCATGCAAACACACACACACACACATACATACATACATACATACATACATACTCATAATGATGCATATGATATCTTCCAAAATGTTTTGCTTTTATATCATAAGAATGAAAAATCTTATTTTGACATTATCTTATACATTATTAAACATTCTTAATATTTTGAGTATTTTCATATACGTATTAGACTTATCTTGAATTAATTCTAAAAAATAACAAAAGAAACTTGTGGAAATGACAGTTTAATTCTGCATATATATTAGTTGGAGAAATGTTGTTTTCTCTCAAAAATAAAAATCAGAACAATAACATACAATTAACAAGAATATATTCTGTTGGCTGAGAAAATCTAACAGGGAGAGTCGACGTGATGTCGCAGCTAACGTACTGGACTGCTAATTCGTAGAAAGTGAGTTCGAAATCCAGTCATACCATTGCATTCACTTTCGAAATAATACCCTTGAGAAAAGTAGGAATCTTGTTATCTTACCCAGCTATGGGTTAAATAGTACCACTACCGTATTTTTTGCACGCCCCACTGAACGTGCAAGTGTGGCACAAGGCCTTTTTTTGGTAGGTCGTGGCGCAGGGCCGGAGCCCACACGCGCCCGGCATGGCCAAAAATACGTTTGGCCCCGTCGGCATTCATCTTATTAGGCGCCAGGCAATAAGCCCAACCCCCTGAAGAGGGTAAAAGCCTGGGGAGACAGCCCCCTGAGGCCGGAGGAAATCTCAGCCAGATCCGTGCGGCAGCAAACACGGCTGGCCGAAGTGTGACCCAAGAACTGGAGAAGCGCAGTGTTATTACAGCTACCACCATTATAGTACCACCACTGTTCTTCTACAAGGACTGATTTAGCATTAAATAACCCATGGAGGTGGATATGCCATTAAACGAAGAAACCTAACCAAATATAATAGAAGGTTGTATTAATAACGAAATGGTCGACAAAGGGTCAATAAAGAAGTTTATGAAAAAATTTCTATAATATTAATAAACTTATATAGTTGTTGTCTACGCACCACGTGGCGCAGCGCATAGAGGTGTTGAGTCTCTACGGTTCCATGTGATTATTGTCAGAATATAATGGTTTCAATTCCTAGCCAAGCCGGCCAGATGTTTACTTGGTCAAAAACGTGGTGCGATAGACAATAATTATGGAAGGCAGTAATTACTGGGGATACGGTTACAAGACTCAGCATTCCAATCCGAGATCGCGTTTAATCACCTGAAGAAGGCCAGAGGTGAAAATTGCCGAAAAGTAGTGAAGAAGAAACAAAAAAAAAAACTACCAAGATGAGGACAAAAAGTCCGCAATAAATAAAAAAGAAAATTAAACTCAGTCTACTCTACTACTTACTGGGGAAAGAAAAAAATCTCTCGTTTTTTTTTTTTTTTAGGGTAATAATGTAAAGTGAAACATAAACTGGATTTGAACTCGCGTCCCTTGATTCCATTTCCATCTGCTAAAACGGCTATGTTAAGTGCATAAACAATGGATATATGTAGAAAGACAACTGAATTGTAAAAACGTACAAAGAGACGTGAGATTCCCGTCTTAGCTTAATGATAAATTTTTAGAATTATAAGCGGAAGATGGTTCAACTTAAAACAAATATTTTTTTAAAGTTTGATACTTTCGTTGTCTTTTGAATGCTATTAACTATTTTTATTCATATTCTACCAAGAAAATGTTTCTTGTGCGTAATGTTCCTGTTTAGACACTCAACACTCAAAATGAATCAATGGGAAAAAGTGTAGGTTTCTTTTTTTCAAATACATCTCTAGCATATGAGAACTCTCTTATATATATATATATATATATATATATATAGTCTCAAAATAGATGCAACCCATTAATATGATGATTTATTTCTGAGATAAGCGAAATGGCGGTCATTTGGAATACGACCCGTAAAAAAATGTATCCTTTGAGCTAGAGACATCAATGCAAATTTTTTTTTAATTGTCATAATATCACCTTTTTTTTTAGTTTCTTGTCTCAGTAATAAATCATGATATTAATGTGTTGTATCTATTTTCAGACAGTTTTGGATGATTTTTTCTTCAAATAAGTAGTGATGCAAAATACTTTTTCCACTCTTGTTCAAGGCATTGTGATCAATGATTAATAGTTGTTATAGTATACTATTATCAAATCTGAAATAAACAGAACACAATATTATCATTAGTAGGAAAATGGAATAGAAAAAAGGTTTATATTGAAATTACCTCTGGTAGATGGAAGTTACGATATAATAACCATGACCGTTTTTTTTCTCTCATGAACAATCAAACAGCTTCATCCAAACATTTTTGGAAGTTGAAAAATAAAATAAAAGCTTAACTCTAAAGATACAATGGAAAATTTTAAAAAAGATCAATAACTCATAGCTGCTTTGATGGAAGATATAATTTATGTGTGGAGGAAAAAATACACATTATGATGTACATCGATTCTTTTAACCTATTGAATCACAGATGTGATTTTCTGGCTAAATGTAGGCATACAAACAAATTTTGACTGGTTTAGTAAAATGATGGAACTAATAATAAATAAATAACCATGATTTATTAAATTGATGAATAAATTAAAATTTGAAATAATATTTGGAAATTTTAGCTCTGATATTGTATTGAAAATTACGTAATTTTTATAAAATGATTTATTTATTTGTGGGGAGAGGGAATAACTACGAATAACATTAGTGTAGATAGAATTTTTTCATTTAAATGATTAAGATTTTATGAACTAAAATATAATAAGTGAATAATAACTTTTCGTATACGTTTGGATTGTAAAGCATATTTACTTTTGCAGTTGTAAATTTTCCTCTTTTTAAATTAAAGAGTGATAAAGCGGATGTTGTTCTTTACATACCAAAATAAATTGATACGTAAGCGTATTTGGTTTGTATTGCGTTAGGTTTATGTAGGCGAAATAAAGGGGATTTTTTGCGTCTCGTCTGGTTGTGACTTAGAAAACAGTTGTTATCATATTTTTTAGTTGATCTGAAGAAGTCCTGTTAAGTTTTAAAGCATTGATTAATACCAACGCTTTTTAACAAGATGGAAATAAATTTATAATCTTAATGTCACCGATCATTAATCCACAGAATATATATATATATATATATATATATATATATATATGTATATATACTATAGATAAAATATAGAAGACAAATGTATGTAATTATTAATTGTTTTTGAGCAGCTAAAAATATGCAGGAGTATTATCCCTCCGATTAAGAATTTGTATGTATTTATATGTTATAAATGTTTCAGAGGAAGTCAAACCTGTCCGATGAAATAAAACGCAGTTTCTTCCACACAGCGGTCTTGTCGATACTGCAATATGGATGCACTACATGAACGCTAACTTAACGGATGGAGAAAAAGTTTGACAGCAACTACAAAAGAATGCTGTGAGCAATATTGAACAAGTCCTGTAGGCAACACCCCGCAAAGCAGCAACTGTACGGCCACCTACCACCCATCGCGAAAAATATCAATATTAGAAGAACTAGACTTGCGGGACACTGCTGGAGAAGTAAGGACAAGCTCATAAGTGATGTACTCATGTGGACCCCTTCACATAGCCGAGTAAAAGCAGGGAGACCATCTCGAACATACATACAGCAGCTCAGGGTAGATACGGGATGCAGCCCTGAGGACCTGCCGGAAGCGATGGGCGATAGCGGGTGGCGAGTGAGGGTCAGGGATATCCGTGCTGATGGCGAGAAATGATGATGATGACATCTTATTGTATAATTTCGTTGCCTTTAGGAATCCAAAAATGTCATCTGGGTTGAATTTTTCAAAGATCTTCTTCAAATTACTCTCCTGGGAGTGTCTGTTTAAAGTCTATACAGTTTGTCAATATATAGTTCACTGTGTAAGGCTCTTGGCATAGTATACATATTGCTGCTTCTTGGTATGAGTGAGTGGTGAGGGTATGACCTATCTGGAATATAGCTATTACCACTTCCCTTCTTGACATTCTTCTATTGGGACATTTTACTTCGATTATTTGTATCACCAGGTATAATTTGTTGTCCGTACAGGAGGTCCATAATTCCTGCCACTTTCTGAGGATATATGGATATATTTCTGGTTTAGGTCCTGTATCCATGGGAACGACTGAGCCGATAATGCTGCAAGAGAGTCGTTACAATTAAAAACTTTCAACAGGAAAAATTCCTTACACGGACCTACCCACCAAAAAAAAAAAAAGAATCAATCAACAAAATAAATATATATATTCTCAGAAAGTATATATATATATATATATATATATAAGATGACCAGACTTTAGGGAAATTAATAAAAATATTTTCCTTTCACTGTTTCTGAACTTGTATTGCTAAAGAAGATGTTTTCTGTACTTGAAGCTCTCGATTTCGTAGGGAGGAAAGGTGGGGTGTTATTGAAGGATAATATATGTTATCAACATTTGTTTATAACTGAGTGAGACGTCTTTCACGGAAGGACCACGTCACCAAGTCCAGGTGCAAGCACTAAGATGCTGTGATAAAAAAAAAGATGTAAATTCGTCAGATGCTTGCTCGAAAGATATTTAGATTTTCCGCCATATTTTTAAGATGTTTCGCTTTGATATTTTCAAGCTATATGTAATTTTCTTTTTTTTTTTTTTCTTTATATATTTTTGAGTGAGAGGAGGTAGAAAAGTCATTCTGAAAAGAAAAAAGAAAGATTATAAACGCATAAATGACTGACGTAAAATATGGGAAGATGAATGATCAAGAAAAAACAAACAAATAAAAAACAAACGAAAAACAAAATTGAATAAGAACGGCGATTTGGAGGGAGGCTTGAAAAACAAGAAAGATTACAAGAAAGATTGTGTGTAAAAACATTGATAAAATTTCTCTCTCTCTCTCTCTCTCTCTCTCTCTCTCTCTCTCTCTCTCTCTCTCTATGTATATATATACAAGTAAACATAGATAATATATAACAATATGTATATTACATATATGGTTATAAGTATACACGCAATTATATATATATATATATATATATATATATATATATGTATATATTCCATCGAAAAGTTAAACAACTCATTGAATAGATCCAAGTTAGAAGTTAGTAAATCATGGCATTCACTCAGAAAAGGCAAATTAATTTTCAGCTAGACCTCGACTTAAGACATTGGTACTTACGACGATTCACACATAAGACCCTGACAAAAAAACAGGTAATTATTCTGTGTGGCTGATTGAAGGAACGGCTGTTGGTCCTCCCAAGTCAGATACCAAGCGTCTCTCCTTTTAATCAAACATGTTTGAAAGAGAAAATGCTGCCTATATATAAAGACAAACACACACACATATATATATATATATATATATATATATATATATATATATATATATATATATTAGATTTATATATATGGAAGTTTGTCTGCGACCTTTGGTTTCATGAAGTTTTTACAAACAACAATGTTCAGACATATAACAAAATGAAATGAATAAATCGAAAATCGAAAAATACAGCCCAAAACCGTTGAAACTAAAGGTCGCAGACAAACTTCCATGACATAGAATAAATAAATCTAAAATATATACATTTATTATTATCATATTATAGCTCAATCCTAGATATTAAGCACTCTCCAAATTATATCGTTCTTAGTTCGCCATAAACCGACAAAGTGAATTAGTGACAACCAACTCTGTTACAATATATATATATATATATATATATATAATAACAGTGTAGGTTGTCACTATCTCATTTAGTGGGTTTGTGACTGACCAAATGTGATATAATTTGGAGAATACTCAATATCTGTGATAGAGCTATAATGGAATAATAATAAGTAAATATATATTAGTTTTTATACATATTTAATAGCATGGAAGCTTGTCTGCGAACATTACTTTCGTTCTTTGCCAGATAATTGTCGTTGATAAGACGTCATGAAACCTGTGATTATAGACAAGCTTCCATGCTATTAGATATATATATATATATAAATATATATATATATATATATTTACTTATTATATATATATATATACATGGGATTATATACACATGTATATCTGTATTATATATACATGTATATCTGTATTGATAAATCGTTTGCATCTAAGCAATGTTGGTCTGGGCTCTGTAGCTATTTCTTGGAACACTGCGACCAGAACTCCAGCCTCAGCAGAACGAGCTCCTTATATTTCCGTGAGCGATGAGGTTTGGATGTTTAATTTGTATCTGAATTATCCCAATCTTTCAGTAGCTGATTTATTATTATGAATAGATGCCTCCCTAATAGATCAGTAGCAGTAGTTTCCTGATATCGAATTGATCCTAGTATTTCACCTGTGAGTTTCCCTCACCCAACATCTGGTGAAGTGCGCATTTAACCCGCCTATGAATTCACACATCGTACTTCACATCCACCATGCGACATCCTATGGTTTCCATTGCTAAACGCATGTGTGGCTCGTATGATTCTCTCCTTTCTCAAAGGCTGTTATTCAGTGACAAGCCAGGACAGCATATCTGAGTGAATATAGGGGCAGAATGTTATTGATTTTATTATCACTGAGTTGTACACCTCTGATGCGACGCTTGCAGTGCTTTGATAATATGAGCTTTTCTTCTGAAGATTGAAGGGAAGTTCTCCTCATGTTTTTCTTTTAAGTTTTAACTTGCTTAGAGTAAGTTATTATATAAACCATTGTAGGTTTGCCCAGTCGACTGGGTTTGCCCAGTCGACTGCACCTCTGCAGATGGGTAAGACCCTCCAACGTGTGTCCTGGATATGATATTAAACAATCTGATGGAGAGGTTCCAGTGATCCTGGAGCTTTGGGGAATGTAGAGAACCCCTTCATTGCTATTTCTCCCGTGAAATGGTAGGACCTGATAGGACTCTATCTATGGGTTATGAATTGTTTGTATGGGCTATGAATGGTTTGAATTAGAACTGTTTGATTAAACTGAAGAGCTTGAAATGGAAATGTTTTTGAAAATTAAACTGTATATTAATGCTAAACTGAATTATTCGAAATAAAACTGTTTTTGACATTGAAACTGAACTTCTTCACTTACACTAAACTGAATTGTTTAAAATAGAACTGTTTTGAAATTTAACTGTGTGTAAACGAAATCTGCACTTATACTAAACTGAATCGTTTGAATTAGAACTGTTTGACTTAACTGAAATAGAAATGTTTTTAACAGTTAAACTGTTTACTTATGCTAAACTGAAATTTTTGAAATAGAATTGATTATTAGTATAAAAATGGATTTGGCGTTGAATAACCTAAAGTGGTTGATATGCCATAAAGCCCAAACAAACAATCAAATCATCTCTCTCTCTCTCTCTCTCTCTATATATATATATATATATATATATATATATTATTTGTATACAGATTTATGTAGGTAACATTTTTAAACAAACCTTGGCTCATTTCTTTTGCACAGTTAAATACTTTTAAGTATCGCTGTATGACAGCAAGAATTTAACATCAATCATTTGTTTGCACATATAGTTTGTAAGTTATTTCATTTTTAAATGAGTTAGAGCTGATTAGTATTGCTGATGTTTCTCCACAGTTAAATGGTTTCATTTATTGCTTTATAACACTTATAATTCTATTCAATATAAATCATTTGTCTACAGACAGCGAAATGGTTACGAGTATTGCTATTTAACACTAATTATTCTATTCAAAATTACTCATTCATGTACTCTCAGTTAAATAGTTTCAAGTGTTGCTATGTATCACAAACAATGCAATTAAACATCAGGCATTTGTTCACTTACAATTAAATGATCAGCCGTTTTTTTTCAAAAAAGTCAATTTAGCATAAGTCATTTTTGCATTTAGCATAAGCATTTAGCATAAGTCATTTTTGCATTTAGCATAAGTCAAAATTTCAAATAATCCCTAAATGGGATCCTATCAGGTTCTTGCACTCTGGGCCAGAGTGGACCTCGGAATAATAGTAATGAAGTCGTACTCCACATTTCCCAAAGTTCTAGCATTACTGGAGTCTCACCATCAAATTGTTTAGTATCATATCCAAGACACTCGATAATGGGGGTGTCTTACCCCACTGCTGTGGGGTAAGACCCGGCCGACTAGTCTCGACAGAGAAGGAAACGTGAGAAAGAAGCAAAACGTGATTAAGAAAAATCCATGCGACAATCAGAGCCTGGACAAATGGAGCTGCAATTAAATGAAAATGATAAAAAGAACTATAGTAAAAAAAATGAACGAGAAAAAGGAAAAAAGATCGTTAGTAAAAAGGGTAAAAACTAAAGGACCCCCCCCCCAAATACACGCATACACAATAAAAGAAGCTGATATATTGTAAAACAGAAAAAGAATTATCTAAGATTAAACAGTAAATACACACGTAAAAAGATGAACTAGTATACAAGTTTGTTGAAAAGGACAGAAAAAAGAAAGACATTTAGCTGTTAAAAAAAAACAAAAAAACAAAACAAAACAAAAAACGATGAACAGAAAAGAAAAAAGAGAAAGGGACAGATTTTGCTGTGGAAAAATAGATTGAAGTGAATGTTATAAAAAAAACCTACAGACACAGAGAAAAAGAAATTTTGTATCATTATTTAAACTTTCAGACTGTTTTTGGTTTCACCAGTCAGATTTTCTTTTTTTATTGTTGAATAGTTACATATATTCTCTTTGTGATAGTCGTAATTGTGTTTACGTAGTAATTCATATGGCAGAGAAAAATGTTTTTGTGCGCAAAAAGAGATAATAATAATAATCATAATAATAATAATAATAATAATAATAATCAACCCGTGAGAAAAAAATCGTTTTATGGGCGCCATTTTGTATTTAATCTTAATTTTCAAGGAAGAGCCAAGTGGGAGGATATATTTCTTTGGATGGACGCCATCGTGGATTTTTTAGATGGAGTTTATTCGTTTTAATGATTTTTGTTGTAAAGTTGAGGATGTTAGTTGTGTCAAAAGTAGTCGTAATTAATTCAATTTGGGGTAATTAAATTTCATAGTGAAGTAGAATGGAATGCTTTTTTAAGTTTTCAAATTCACCGACATATTCAGCCATGGGTTAAATAGTGTCACTGATGTTCTTCTTTAAGGATGGCTTTAGCTTTACGAAGATTGATATGCCATTAAGCAAAGAAACCAATGAAGGGATAAAGGTTGAAAAGGTGAAGAAGCCCTGTTCCGAATGGGGAATTTGTAAATGAAACATTATGGTGGAGACCAAGGAATTGTCCACAATTGAGAATCCTTATTTTGGCGAGAGAGCCAAATGCAGGAGATATCTTCCGTTGCATTGGTTTCCGGGAAGCAAGGAAATTATATATATGCACTACCAGTGAAAAGTATTAGGCCACCTTAAAAGAGTTAATTTCTCATCAACAGTGGGGTTTTTTGTTGGTTTAATTTGTATTTAATGTGCCTCAAAACTTGTATTTTGTAAAATAAAAAAAATCGTTGTGGTGCTTAACTTGTTTCATTAAAAATAACTCTTTTAGGATGAGAAATAAAAATTTTTAACCGTTTGTGTATATATCTGTTCGATGATAGTAAAATTTCCTGTAAATGGCTTTCATGATTATCATGTTAAGAATTGGTCTCGGGCAGGTGCCTTGCAGTATATTTTGTGCACTGAAATCTGATCTCCGTGCAAGATTTAAAATGTGGAAGCTTTTAGGTACGTAACTGTAGAAAAACGAAAGAATAAAATTTATGAGACATTGTTGCTGGAAATATTATCGCAAGTGTCAACCTCTTTTATGCTAGATGGCTTTCCGGCTGATCATTCGACTGAATCGGCATGGAACTAGCACTAAACAATGTAGCTTTTTCTTTCTTTCTTTCACTTTCTCTCGCTTCCTGATTCTTTTTACTGAAAATGAATTTTTAACCCTTTGCATGCGGTAAAAAAAAGAAAAAACACAACAAAACAAATAAGTAAATTTGGCGACCTTAGTCGAGGGTGACCCGAAGGCTCCCTTTTCAATAGCTACTACACGGAGGTGTAGGGAAGGGCGATACACCTTTCTCTAGATTGCTCCACTTTACCCTTGATCCATACCTTATAATGCAGAGTGTTAAGCAAGGCGGCATCAAGTACCATTTTTTTAATCTTTAGTATGACTCGACCTGGGATTGAACCCCGGTCTCTCGAGCCATTGGCGAACTCTCTAACCACTGGGCCAATGGACGGTAACAAAAAAACTATCATTGAATAGATAAAAGAGAATAACAAAAACCAAAACAACTCACTAATAAGTCTTATCCAACAGCATGTGTCTTTGATTTCTTCAAGTCCAATATCAGTAAGTACTTCACCGATTCTTAGACACTCAATTCACACAACTTCCATCCATGCCACCATTCATATTTCCATCTTCACTTCGCCTCCACTCATCAATCATTCTTTATAGTGGGTGTCCTTATGGTGTAATGGTTAAAGCGATGGACTGCTGAATCGTAGTAAGCGAGTTCGTACTCCAGTCGCGCTATTACGTTCACTTTCGGACAAATACCCTAGGAAAAGGTATGAACCCCCTTATCCTCCCAGCTATGGGCAAAATAGTACCACTAATGTTCTTCTAGGAGAATGGCTTTGACATTAAATAACTTACAAAGGTTGGTATGCCATTAAATAAAGAAACCAAACCAAATCAAACCATTCTTTATATTCATTTAACACTTCTCTTAGCCATATCATCTTGGCTCGGTTCAGTTTGGTTTTATGGCATAACAACCATTGTCGGTTATTTAATGCCAAATCCATATTCATACATATAAACAGTTGTATTTCAGACAACTCAGTTTAGTATATGTATAGTTTTTTGTCTACACACAGTTAAATGTCAAAACATTTCATTATCGAATAATTCAGTTTAGCAGAAGTACACAGTGTCAATGTCAAAAACAGTTCTACTTGGTACAATTCAGTTGAGCATAAGTACACAGTTTAGGTGCCCGTGGTGTAATTGTTATCGTCGTAGGAAATGAACACGGCGACACGAGTTCAAATCCTGGACGAGACTGATTGCATTTCACATAGCACAAATACCCTTGGGAAAGGTATGAATCCAATTATTCTCCCTCCAGCTATGGGTAAATAGTAGGACAGACTAGGTTCTTCAGCCTTGGTGAGGCAACTAGTCTAGGAGAAGGAAAACTCTGAATTCAAACCTGTTAAACTCCGCTTAAAAATCGACCTTGTGTCATATCCTGCCCGAGCGGAGGGGTTGGTAAATAGGATAAGTACACAGTTTATTTCTTTGACTTATAGATAGATAGGACCCTATCAGGTGCTGCCATTTTGGGCCAAAGAGGACCTGGGAGCAATGGCAATGAAGGAGTTCCCCGCATTCCCTAAGCTTCAGCGTTTCTGGACCCTCACCATCAGGTTGTTTAGTGTCATATCTTGGACACTCGTTGGGTGGGGAGTCTTACCCCTCTGCATAGATGCAGTCAACGTATTCTGCTGGCCCAGCCAACTGGGTCACCATATTAACTTGGGAATCGTGGCTACAGTGCTTGCCTAAGACAGCTATTGCGTTCACTTTCGAACTAATACCCTTTGGAAAGTTGAGAACACTCTTATCCGCCTGTAATGGGTTGAATATTTCTATTATAGTTCTACAAGGATAACATTTTCATTAAATAACCCACAAAGTCGAAATGGGGGTGTCCTCGTAGTGTAATGGTTAAAGCGATGGACTGCGGAATCATAGTAAGCGAGTTCGTACTCCAGTCGCGCTATTACGTTCACTTTCGGGCAAATACCCCTAGGAAAGGTATGAACCCCCTTATCCTCCCAGCTATGGGTTAAATAGTACCACTACTACGAAATGCCATTAAACTATATCTTCTGTATAAAGATCAATATGAATGAATGTTTGGTTATAGTAAAAATGATTAATGGTATTTTTGTTCTTTTCATCAGGATTATTTTTTGTTATCTTTTAAAATTTTCACAATACCTGTATGGTTGGAAATTCTATAATTGGTTAGGATTTATTTAATATCACTAAATTTTAAAGAAATATTTGATCAAACAAGTTTTATATTAGAGCTGCTCAAGATCATTTTAATGTTGCCTATTGACCCTTGACAGAGCAGATGTTTCAGCTGTGTAAACAAAGTGATTGCAGGAAGTGCTTATGTAAACAGGAAGGCAGCTATGCGTAGGTATAAGAATCTCACGTGGGTGACAACCAGAATACGTAGTTGTTATGAAATTATATATACACTGGTACCCACAGAGTAACGGTCAGTTTCAGTCTTGCAGCAAGAAGAGATTCAGTCAGTCGCTGAGACTGGCCGCCAGGCCCTTGGTGGGGTAACGGCCCGCAGTGGTCCCAGGCTGGGAAGCAGAAGAGGTAAAGATGTAAGGCCCTGAAGATAACACAGCGTGGTATGATCAAGAGAAGTGATGGGTCAATATAGCTGTGTCCAAGTCCTTCAAGTCTTCCGTCTGTCTTTGTCCCCCTATCTGTGTTTCTCTCACCATAGAAAAGTTTCGATCCCATTTTGAGAGAAATAAAGAGAGATATATTTTTATAAAGAAGTGCCTTGCTTATTCCTTCATCGTCAATATGGTCCATCATTCATCTTTATGTTGGTAGGGTATACAACAGTAACGTTCATGTAATGACAATCCATTAACAAATATCAAGCAGTTTTGTTTCAAATCAAAATCTCCGTACCGTTCTCTTCCTTTCTCTCTTTCTCTCTCTCACTCTCTCTCACACTCATACACTGAAGTGCACACATGTTGTGCGTGCGTGTGAGTGGGTGTGTGTGTGAGAAGGTATTCGTGTATCCAGAGAGAGAATGAGTCAGTGTTTTATATACAATGAAAATGTTTATAAAATAAGTGAATTCACTTCCAAACACACATACATAATTATTTACATTTAAATATACATCTTGCATTAATATCTTTCTCTCTTTCTTTTCCCCTTTATATATATCACTCCCTGTCTTCCTCTCTCTCTCTCTATATATATATATATATAGAGAGAGAGAGAGAGTGTGTGTGATGACAAAACTGATGTCTAAACTACGCAAAAATGAAAATTACACTGACATTCCATTTCATCAGATATATTTAGAAAAATTGCAAGAAAATATCTTGAAGCAGCATAGATTTAATCTATTCAAAGAAATCACTATTTGCTTCAAACACGGCCTCCAGACGACTTCGAAATATCCTGCAAACGACAGTCTCTGTCCAGTGTGATGGGGCTGTAGAATGCACCGACTGCAACTCTGACGAGGGGTATCCCCACCCACAATGAGTGTCCTTTATATGACACTAAACAATCTAATAGTGAGGTTCCAGTGATGCTGAAGCTTTGGGCAATGCAGAGTACCCTTTCATTGCAAATGCTTCCTGGTCCACGCTGGCCCGGAATGGTAGCCCCTTATGCTGAACTGAATTGTTTGAATTATAACTGTTTGACTAAACTGAATAGCTTGAAGTAGAAATGTTTTCACAATTAAACTGTACTTACATTTAAACTGTGTACTTATGCTAAATTGAATTGTTTGAAATGGAACTGTTTTTGACATTGAAAAAGCACTTACACTAAACTGAATAGTTCAATATAGAACTGTTTTGACATTTAACTGTATTTAAACAAAATCTGTACTTATACTAAACTGGATTAGCTGAATTAGAACTGTTTGAATGAACTGAATAGCTTTAAATAGAAACATTATTGACAGTTAAACTGTGTACTCGTGTTAAACTGAATTGTTTGACTATTTGCATAAAAATGTATTTGGCGTTAAATATCCTACAAAGGATAAAACCCAAACAACCAACTGACCATTGACGATAGTCTCTTTGTTTGAATTGGTAAATACTTCTGTTGTCCTTACCTTCAGTTCATCAGAGTTTTGTTGGTTTGTTATGCAACTGAGTTCAAACATGATAATCAAGATGATAGCTATCTGGAGAGTTAGGGGGCCAGATGTTAGGGGTGATGCGGTCGTAGAAATTTTCTCACGACTAAGGCTATATTATCCAAGCAGGATAATATAGCCTTAGTCGTGAGAAAATTAGTCGTGTGGCATGTTGCACAGTTCGGTTGTTAGACGTAGGCTCTTCCAACAGTCACCCTCTCGATCCAAGTAAACACTACTTCCTCCAGACACTTGATGTAGGCCTCCGTGTTAGCTTCATGGGAATATGAATGGAGGAACTAGTGAACTCCTCATACACCATGATGTAGACTGAGTGTTTGGTTTTCATCAATATAAATATGAATTCGTTTTCATATTGACACATAAACACTCTGAAATCCTCGTATTGTGTCTCCAAGCAGCACAACATTTTGTTTCGAAATTTTTGTAGGAATGAATTTTGTCACCATGCTGCATTCCTCACATACTGCCCAATTGACTTTAGTCTGCTGACAAAATCTGAAACAAAGTGTATGCATGAAAATAATAATTCAAAATAGCGACAATTTACTCATTGTACTCTCTCTGTCCCGGTCTTTGTCTGTCTGTCTCTCTCTATATATATATCTACATATGTATGTGTCTGTATGCTTGCGTGTGAGTGTGTATCCATGCATAAATATACAATCCAGTACACGTTATATATATATATTTATATATAAAGAGAGAGAGAGAGAGAGAGAGAGAGAGAGAGAGAGAGAGAGAGAGAGAGAGAGAGATCTGTGTGTGATTGTACGTTTCCATCATACTCTATTACGAACACAAAGGGTATATATATATATATATATATATATATATATATATATATATATATATATATATATGTGAGTCTCTGGGCAAATTTACAACCTGGTAGACGTTATGTATATACATATATATTTATGTGTGTGTGTGTGGGATTTCTAGTGGCTTGTAATACACACATACACACACTCACATACACATACACATATATATATGTTCTTGGGCGTGTGTGTGTGTGTGTGCACGTGCGCATGAACTCATGTATCTGTACTTATGTATGTGTGTGAATGCATGTGTTTGTGTGTGCCTGTGAGTGTGTGCCTGTGTGGTCTCATTGAATCAACCAATAATGGTCGTGTCGTGGGAAATGTTGAGATGTAAAGAATTTTAGAATGAAATTTGGTCACTGATCGCATTATCATCGTGAAAGACTTTCTCAACGTGCAACGGTTTTGACATTCCGCTTCCAGTTTTGACTCTTTTTGTATTGAGAAACAGAATGACTCAGTTTGAATAATAACATTTCATTGTTCGATCTGAAACGCAAGGAAAAGCACATCAAGAAAATAAGAAATTGTCTCTTTTACACTTTCTTTCTCCTTCTCCTCTTGTTCTCTGTGTGTGTGAGTGTCTAACGTTGTGCGAATAGATATGACTGAGGGCTTTTGTAAATGAGAATAGGAGTCCGTCGAAAATTTCCGTCTCAGTCGAATACATCAAGCAGTATGGTATATGTGTGGGTGTAACTGTGATTCAGGTCAGGAATATATATGTATGGATTAGTGTCTATCAATGTCTTCTAATATTTGAGAGTGGTTCTATTATAGGCGAATGGTAAAGCATTATATATATATATATATATATACATATATATCTATATAAGGTATTCTTCAATCCAGTAAATCCGGAGTTGGGAACATTTCCGTCCGGACAATTAAATTATTCAAAGTTCGAATGTTTAAATATTCCTGGTAAAGAACTCAATGTAAATAATTTCACAAAGCAAATATTATTTCCAATAAATAGACAATATTCGGTCACATTAGGATTATAAATTTATTTCCATCCTGTTAAGAGCATTGATATGAAAAACACCATAAAAATGTTGAATCTGAAGAGGTCCTGTTAAAAACTTTATTTGGAGTTTTTGACTGATATCAATGCTCTTAACGGGATGGAAATAAATTCATAATCCTAATGTGACCGAATATTGTTTTTTTTTCTTGAGATATATATACATCTGAAATTATAAAGCGAATCGCATAAACTCAATTCAAATTTTGTTTGAAGAAATTCTCAATTTTTAAACAATAAATTTAGATGTCAAAACCAAGCCTTAGTTAAAATTTCGAGTACTACCAATATGTTTTACTGAAATTGTTGAAGTTATTGTAAGTATCATAAAAACACTGCTGTCTGAAGTTATAAATAATCAATTTTGCTTCAGTTTTGCTTTAAATAAAATCATCAAAAGTTGATGAACATCTATAATAACAAATACGTATAAGCTTTTGAATCATTTACATTTTAATATAGTAACTCATCTTCTAAATTACTGCTAGTAATTTATTATCCGTTGATTTTATTAATTTTATTGCATCAGTAGATTTAATTGCTGACATGGTTTTTTTTAATTGCTTCCCAAAGGTCTTCTCTACAGAAAACGTTACTTCCAAATTATTTGCTGACAGATCGTAGTAATGCCAAATCATATATATACATATATATATATATATATATATATATATATATATATATATATGCATCAAGTTACCCCTTAGAGTTGATATGCCATAAATCAGAATCAACCAACCAACCAACCAACCAACTAAATAACTAATTTAATTAGTTGTGAGTTTGGTTGGTTGGTTGGTTGGTTGTTTTACGGCGTATCAACTCTTTTTGGGTCATTTAACACTGAATTAAGTTATTTTGGCTTGGTTTGGTTTGGTTTTATGGTATATAAAATTTTGTAGGATATTTAATCCCAAATCAATTTTTATGCATGTAAACAGTTCTATTTCAAACAATTCTGTTTTACATAAGTACACAGTTTCAGTATCAAAAACAGTTATATTTTGAACAATTCAGTTTAGCATATGTACACTGTACAGTTCTATTTAACCCACAGATGAAACCCTATAAGGTGCTACCACTCCGGGCCAGAGTGGACCTGGGAGTGGGGGCAATAAAGGGGTGCTCCGCATTCCCTTAATGTCCACCATTACTGGAAACTCAAAATCAGATTGTTTAATGTCATATTTAGGACACTCATCAGAGGAGTCTTACCCCTCTGCAGAGAAGCAGTCTGTGTATTCTACAGCCCCAGCAGACTGGGTCGGTAGTGAATTTAAGAATTAATGTACTTTTATTCAATTTTCTAATTAGTCAAAAATTTCTATTGTTTGTAAATTTGTAAAACTTGATTATAGAAATGATTTTCGTTATTATATGCATTGTATCTGTAAAAATTCTTTTGATTTTTTTTTTACTTATTTGTTTTACGGTATATCAATTCCTTGTGGATTATTTAGTGCTTAAATATGATTACTTTGTAAATGCTTGATTATAATCACTACCATTTATATATTTAAGGTTCCATTGTAATTTTTTCTTATTTAATTTTTTTTTTAATTTATTGATTATCATAATGATTTGATTACCCAAAGTTATATGTTATCAAGTATTTCCATTTAATAGAATTAATTTGCACGCACTTATATGGTCTCAACCGGCTCATTGGGTAGAGTGTCATATCGAAGACTTTAGAAATGGTACTTGATACCTCCTTGCTTAACACTCAGCAATATAAGGTACGTATCAAGGGTAAAGTGGAGCAATCCAGGGAAAAGAATAGCACTCTCCCCTACACATCGGTGTAGTAGCTATTGAAAAGGGAGCCTTCTGGTCGCCCTCGACTACGGTTGCTAACTTTACTTTTTATATGATCTCACATATTCCTATTCCGTAAAATTTTCATTAACATTTGACTGATTAATGGGACCCTAACAAGTACTCTCACTCACGGTGAGACTAGACCTGAGTGTATAACCAACGAAATAGTACGCTACACTTCCCAGAACGTCAGCAATTAAACATTACCATCGGATACAGTTTAATTTCAAACCCAAGCCACTTCTTTTTTTTGTGGGGTGGGGGATCTTAACTCTCTGCAAAGGATGCAGTCGGCATATTCATGGAAAAGATTTGAGTTGGCTTGGTTTCTTTCGTTTTTAATAGCATATCAATGGTTTACTTAGTTTCTATTCTATGTTTGTAAAAGAACGGTACGAGCATTATTTAATCTAACTACCGGAAACATGCTTGAAATTTACCACAAAACTGCCGTTTGCTGGACTGAAAAGGCATATCCACTAGTATTCTCGGCCAGTTACAAGTCATTTATTAAGGTTCGTTTAGTTCTGTTCATCGCACAACCAGAAATATGGGCCACCAAGGGAGAATCGAACTCATGAACAATGGTCTGCAAAGTAGTTTGTTATTACATCTTGTGAGGTCCACATTTTCGGCGAGTAAATAATTAATCAGACTTTGCTGTTGGGAAAAAATGATTGGCTGGTTTTAAGAACCATCACAGGTTTTGTCTGGTTCTCTTCGTGCTTTATTTAATGCCAAAGCCAAAGTGGACGTGGTTGAATTCGATGATGGTGGCAGATGCGTACGCCCACAGGAAGCTGGTGGACGTAAAAACAAAGATATAACCAGGTGCCACAGACGGCTTGGGTCAGTTCCAGTTCCAGTTGGAGAGAGGATACCAGCAGAGTGAGAACCAGCCCCAGACAGAGGGCTTAGGCCCTCTGTGGCCCAAGGTTAAGCAGCCTAGCCAGAATACGAAAGAAGTGCTACTATGGTCAGAAGAACTTGGGGTCAATATGTGGCAGTCTGTCCCCGTCTCCAACTCACCTCTCACAAACAACCAACATCAACCCTTTCGTAAATAAAGTGTGAGAGGTATATTTTTTATAAAGAAGTGTGTTCGTTCGTTCACTGAAGTCGTCATTATTGTTGACTGTTTCCGCATATATATATATATTTGTATATGTATTGTGTAGTTGTATGTGGCTATACAACACACCTCCAATTAAGAGCAACAAAAGGGCTTTTTTCTTTTTAAAACATCATCATGGCCATAAATTTCAGGGGCAATGCTATTAGCTAATTTATCAAAGAAATCATCCTATGGTCCAGGTGACCGGGGTTCAATTCCAGATCGAGTCATACCAAAGACTTATAAAATGGTACTTGATGCTGCCTTGCTTAGTACTCAGCACTATGAAGTAAGGATCAAGGATAAAGTGGAGCAGTCCAAGGAATGTGGTTGGGACCTCCTCTACCCCTCAGTGTAGTAGCTATTGAAAAGGGAACGTTCGAGTCACCCTTCACTACAGTCGCCAACTTTACTTACAATATATATATAATTTTCTCGCCAACTTTACTTTTACTTATTTCTTTTTTACGATTTTAAGATATTATAGGAAGATTCAATAAAAAGCTCAGTAATAAAAATACGCCCCTAGAATAAGAAGTTAAGAATAAAAATAAAAATTCGTATTATAATTTCTTTTTATATTTAAAATAATATTTAAAAACGGTACCCCTTGCTTTGAAACATTTTTCAAGAATTTTTTAAGTTCTCAAAGCAACTGACAATTTTTGTACAATTAAATATATTTCTAAATATAGTATTAATACAGTTACATGATACTTTTCGAAAAAGCATTAACTTATAATTTTATCAATATGATGTTTAATCATGGTGGATCTTAAGAACTGAACAGTTTCCGTTTTGTGTAAAAAGTAAGTAAAATCGGCGACCAAAGTCGAGGGTGACCAGAAGGCTTCCTTTTCAATAGCTACTACACCGAAGCGTAGGAGAGGGCGCTATTCCTTTCCCTGGATTGCTCCACTTTTCCCTCGATACGTACCTTATATTGCTGAGTGTTAAGCAAGGAGGTATCAAGTACCATTTTAAAGTCTTTGGTATGGCGAAACCTGGGATTGAATTTTTAATTTTTCAAGTATATCATTTAATTAGTAAAATCCAAAACAAAATATTGAACTTATCCTTATTATAAATATATTAAAATGTGCGCGCGATTTTAATGCTTAATGATCACTTTTCTAAGTTTTTAAGTCTACGCGTACATACCAAAACAGACACTATAACCCGCCCCATATATATATATATATATATATATATATATATATATATATATATATATATATATATGTGTGTGTGTGTGTGCACATACACGATGTCGATTGATAAGGAACCAGGACACTGAATATCTCGAAACCGGTTGTTCGGCCAAGATGTAACTTTCAAGTCAAAGAAGAGTTTACAGCGGTTGTGATGCACTCTTGTCAGCATACGCTTTAGTATATATATATATATATATATATATATATATATATATATGTGTGTGTGTGTGTGTGTGTGTGTGTGTGTTTGCACATACACGATGTCGGTTGATAAGGAACCAGGACACTGAATATCTCGAAACCGGTTGTTCGGCCAAGATGTAACTTTCAAGTCAAAGAAGAGTTTACAGCGGTTGTGATGCACTCTTGTCAGCATACGCTTTAGTATATATATATATATATATATATATATATATATATATATATAATGTGTGTGGGGGTGTACAAGCGCTGATTTTTATACGCCAGTGTCTCTACATGAGCGGTGGTACGTATAGATAGCAAAAAATATGTACTTATTTCAGGCCATCCCCAGACATTTTGATTATGGTCAGCTATTCGCCATAATTTGTCTCTCATGCCACTCATTCAGCCATTGTTGGATCGGATAATTTAATCAGAAATATGTCCAAGTTTCGCTTCGGGGAATAGTAATTACATTTCACCAACCAGAATTCCGCTTTCCCTCAGGTACAACCGCGCATGCGTAACAATTCGGTAGATATAGCAAAAACCATTTTTTTTAGGTATTTTTCGGTTAAAAAAAGAAAGGAAAAGAAGTAAAACCTACGAGTTCAGTATTTTATTTTTGCGTAAATATCAAATAGTTTTTTCTTGAATAAAACGATGGAGTCGAAAAAAATTGTTTGTAAGAATTTCTTTTCTTTTTTTTTCGGTAGAAAAAAAATGTTGAGAGAAAAGTGTAAATTTGATAATATCTGACAAGACTATTTTTATTTTCTGTCAATTAAAAATAGGGAAAAACGTAGGCAATGCAATTTTTTTAAAGTAAGGATGATTTCTATTCTGTAATGCCAGATCTTTTATATTTAATACTTGATAAATTATTTGTATTAGATTGGAATACTTGAAACAGTACATTCATGTGCAAGATATTTGTATTAGACAAGAATATTTAAAACTATACAACAATATGCAAATTATTTATATCAGATAGTTAAACTTGATATCATATAACTACGTGCAAATTATCTTTATTAGATGGGAATACTTAATACCATCTGACTGTGCGCAAATCATTTATATTTGATAGGAATACTTGATACCTTAAGACTGTGCACAAATTATTCATATTAGATAGGAATACTTGATACCATACGATTGTGTGCAAATTATTTATATTAGATAGGGTTACTTGATGTCATATAATTTTAAGAAACAACATAAAAACGTTAATATAAATGTACACTGAACATAATTCTTGGCATAAAATAACCCTAGACGGGCTGAAATGCCGTTAAAATCAGTCAATCAGTATGGTTGAGCGTTATGAAACAAGATTTATAAATCTTATTGAATGGAAAAGTGGTTCTAATTAATAACGATTAGTCATTTTTTGACATGAAGCTAAACATTTTGTCGAAAGTATAATGTAAAAATACTAGGCCATTGGCCAAGAGAGTAGAGAGTTTGCCAATAATCCGGGAGACTGGGGTTCAATCCTAGGTCGAGTCATACCAAATACTAAAAAAATAGTACTTGATGACGCCTTGCTTAACAGTCAGCATTATAATGTGCGGATCAAGGGAAAATGGAGCAATCCAGGGAAGGAGTAGCGCCCTCCCCTACACCTCGGTATGGTAACTATTGAAAAGGGAGCCTTCTGGTCATCCTCGGCCAAGGTCACCAACTTATAATGTAGAAATTTGAAAAAAAAATTCAAAAGTTTAAACATAGTCATTTTTTGACGTTTTTGTTATTATATTTCGTATTTTGATAACTTTCAATGATTACGTTATCCCACGAGACTAGAAACTTGAAAATTTAAAGGATCTTTAACTCTACGACGCATCTCAATCAACCCCTCCCATTAGTATTTGCATTAAATTTTGTTAGTAGGGAGCAATTTCCACTGCAAATAACCCCGAATTTAAAAAAAAAATATTCCCAAATTTCGAGTCGAAAGTAGACTTCCTGATGATCCGTTAAGGCGAAACTTTAGTAGATTTTCGACTCGCGATTAAATTAATTCTATATATATATATATATATATATATATATATATATATATATATATATATATATATATGTGTGTGTGTGTGTGTGTGTGTGTGTCTGTGTGTGTGGGTGTGCCTTTCTACCAACGTCTGACACCAATCAGATGGCCATTGCTCATTACTTCTGCTTGTAATTGTCTGGACTGCTACGTCGAGCATGTTTCGTTACATCTATACCACCAGAAGAGATGTTTAACACTGTTTGCTTTTCTTTCTTCCGCCGCTGGGATTTTTGATAACTTATCTATTCGTGCCCTGGTATCATTTTGTTACAATGTTGCACAATCACCCTGCCGGCAGAGCTTAGAATATACCAACTGTATTATCTGTAAAGGGATAAGACCTCACCAAAAAAAAAAAAAAAAAAAAAAAAATTGAGTCCTTTGGATGACACTAAAGTGCATTCGATCACGAAATCCCTTCGTCCATTACATTACAACCCAGAATGGTAGTACTTGTTAGGGTCTCCTCTATGGGTCAAATAGTTCTGTTTGAAAATTATTACTAATCGATAGAAACACTTGAAACCATATTATTATATGCAAATTATATGTATTAAGAATAGTTACTTGAAGGTAAAATTATTTTTCTTAGGATTATTATTAATAGTTTTATAGCGAACGTCCAATTCTGGAGCTCTGGTGAGTCTGAAATATTCCTTCATTGCAAAACTCTCGAGTTTATTCTGACAGGGAGTATTTAAGACCCCAACTATGAATCTAATAGATCGGTTTGAAAATTATTAGAAATGGATATTATTGGATAAGTTTATTATTATTGAATAAGGTTTGGCTTCTTTGTTTTAATGGCATATCAACCTTTGTAGAACCATTCTCTTAGAAGAACAGTAGTGGTACTATTTAACCCATAGTTGGGAGGAGAAGGGAGTTCATACCTTTCCCAAGGGTATTTGCCCGAAAGTGAACGTAATAGCGCGACTGGAGCACGAACTCGCGTTCTACGATTCCGCAGTCCATCGCTTTAACCATTACACCATGATATTATTGAATAAGTACAGTTTACTGTAACTATATAAGTGTGTATATATTATTGTATTGTGGAACCACGACATAGGAAAACCCCATTGTGTGAAAAATTCAGAATACAAAACGTGTTTCGAAGATATTTCTGTCCCATTTAACGAAAAAATATTCAAGATACGAAAATGAAGATCGAAAGTGCCCGACTCGAAAGGTAAAGTGTTATTATTCGTCACTACATTTATTATTTTTCATTGATCTTATAATTTTCTCAACGTTTTTTTAATATTTACGTAAATGATGATGTTGTCATTAACGAACTTATTACTTCGGGTGGGTATAATATTTACAATTTATACGACTGCTTTTGGGGGCTGGAGCGAATCACGTCATTTAAATGATAAATCTTGACCCATGATACGAAAATTCCAAGATACTAAATCCCCTCCGGAACGAATTAATTTCCCACATCGAGGCATCACTTGAAACCAAGTAACTGAATGCAAACCATCAGAATAGTTATTTGAAAAACTATTGGGAATAGATAGAAATACTTGAAACCGTATAACTGAAATCATCATCATCATGTCGAACTGCCAGCACGGATCCCCGTAACCCACTCTCGCCACCCGTCTCTATCGTCCGTCGTTACCGGGAGGTCTTCAATGATATATCCAGTATCGGCACAGAGCTGTTATATATAAGTTCTAACTGGTTGTTCTGCCTTTGCTCGTCCATGTGAAGGGGGTCCACAGGTGTATATCACTTATGAGTTCGTCCCCACTTCTCCAGCAGTGTCCCGCATGTTTGGCTCATCTAACTTGGATAGTTTTCGGGATTGGTGGTAGGTTGCCGTATAGCTACTGTTTTGTAGAGGTGTTGACTTCAAGACTTGTTCAATATTGCTCGCAGCATTCTTGTGTAGTTGGCGTTAAGCTTTTTCTCCATATGTTTAGTTAGCATCCATGTAGTGCATCCACGTAGCAGTAGCGACACGACCACTGCTTGGAAAAAACTGCGTTTTATTTCATCGGTCACGTCTGACTTCCATACGACCAATAGTCTATCGATAGCTGTCCATGTCTTTGCTAGTTGCGTGTTGATATCTTTCTCGTTTGATGAGACACTGCTTCCTTGGTAAGTTTCAAAGCTCACCGTTTATTATAGAGATGTCGCCTCTTTAATTAAGGCGCATGTATTCCGTCTTGTCTACGTTGACATGGAGGTCGATGTCACCACCTGCTCGTTCCAGACTATGTAGTAGGGTTTCGGATTGGGCGGTGGTATTTGCCAGAAGCGCTATGTCATCGGCGTAGTCGGCGTCCGTAATTTTTTGTGAGGTATCTTCTACTTCTTTCCTTTGCCGGCTTGAAACTGTTTTCTTTCATTAAATCTATAGACGTTCTAAGCACTTAGTCTAGGCAGATGATAACCAGGTATGGGGATAATGTGTCTCCTTGTAGTACACCTGCTACAATGTGGAAATAGTGTGTGTCTCCATCTGGTGAGCGGACTTTTACTTTCGTGTTTTATATAGCATCATTATAGTTGTAATGGTTTCTTTGAAATACTTGAAACCATATTACTGTCCGCAAACAAATATTTATTATTAAATAGGAATAGTTACTTTAAATCATATAATTGTGCATAGATTATTCATCATCATCAAGTCACGCTGACAGCACGGATTTCCCTGACTCTCTCTCTCTCTCCATCCGTCCCTATTATTCATTGCTCCCGGTAGGTCTTCCAAACTACACCCTATGTCCACACAGAGCTAATGTAAATAAGTTATTGCTGGTCGGCCTACACTGACACATCCATGTGTAATAAATGGCCGAGGGATTTCGTTTTATATATCCTGCCTTTGGGTTTAGTTAGGCTGAGAACCTTTCGCTTAGCGCATGGGTTAGTTAGGTGCAAACTTGAGCGCAGGTGTTAACGCGCGTGCAGGGAAGATGTGTCGTTCACAGATGTCAAAATAAAAATCCCAGATAGTAAGTATGACCAGGGAATGTGAATGACGCCATGCAGCGGCAGCGTGCGTGGAGGATTTGGGGAGATTTGAGAAAAGTCAGTTAGTTGAGATTGACACCTAAGCGAAGCCAGACGAATTTGTGCGCTACGGGCGCCGCGCGTGTTGGTAGTGGGTTGGGGGGCAGATGGCAACGTCGTCATAGAAAGATTGTGCCTCTCTCTTCCTTATGTCGAAAAACCTTTTAATTCGTAGGTAATAAAAAAGTTTCGTACCTGAACTAAGTAGTCGTAAGTGTTTTTCGTGTTTCGGGATTCCTATGTCAACTATGTGCGTTATGGACATTATGAACGTTTTGCGTACCGGTATGAATATGTACGTTTCACATATCCGTATCACGGGTATGGTACACATGTGTAAGGGTCCATTGAAGACTGTCACGTATGGGTTCATCCTTGCTTCTCCCCCAGTGTCCCGATTGTGTTGTTCGTCATTCTTGGGTAGTTTTAGAGATAGGAGGCAAGTGGCCGCACAGCTGCTGTTTTGTGGGGTGTTACTTCAAAGATTTTTTCAAAACAGCTAGTAGCATTCTTGTGTAGTTCCCATCTAGCTTTTTCTCAATGCGTTTTGTTAGCATTCATGTGGTGCATCCATATGCTAGTATTGACAGTCACAGCTCGGAAGAAATCCATCAAAAAAGATTATTTGTATTTGATCGAAATACTTGAAACCGTACAACTATGTGCAAATTATAATGCTAGATTGGAAAACTTTAGACAATATACTTGTGTACAAAAAAATTATTATAGACAAATTAAAAAGTCACTTTAAATGGTAAACTCTGTGCGTTATTTAATGCCATAGTCATCCTAGTAGAAGAAATGTTGTGATACTATCAAACCCAGGGGTGGGCAAACTTTTTGGTTGGAGAGCCACATCCCTGGGTCATGAATTATCAAAGGTTCGCATCTTTTAAAATCAAAAGAATTAATCTCGATTCAAATGCAAGTATTTATTTTTTGTTTTTATAGAAACTCCCATTGGCTGCACAGAACAGTGCTGTGGACCACACACAGCCTGCGGACCACAGTTTGCCCATACCTGATCAAACCCAAAACAGCAGCGATAATGGAATTTTTAAAAAGTGGGATTTTAAAGAATGCTATTATCTCCTCAGGGGTTGATATGCCGTTAAATCAAATGAATAGAACCAAGATAATTAGCAGAAGTGCAATGACGCGCGCGCATACACACACACACACACACACACACACACACACACACACACACACACACACACGCATATACCCTCAGACACCATGTTAAACATGTATTGCTCTATAGAAGCAGTTTTCTCTTTCTGCACTATTTGTTTTAGTAATGAAAGGCATAATGCTATACCTGATGAACATTCCTATTTGATCATGACAAATGCATCGATGGAGAAGAAAATTGCAGCATTCTGCTGAACGATTTGGATAAAATTTGTGCATTCTATCTGGTAGTAAATATTCTAATAACATTATCTAAGTTTTCGGCGTAGTACAATATATCACAGAATAGTAATCACGATTTTTAAGCCCATCAATATACGACCGGAGGATAAGCTATTGAGTAATCCACTTATACTTGGGTAAGTGTCCTGTGGCACAGTCTTACCTCACTGCATCTCTGCAGTGAGGTAAGACTCTCCAAACGAACGTCATGTGGCCCAGCGGACTGGGGTTGCAGAATACACTGACTGCATCTCTGCAGTGAGGTAAAACTCCACCAAAGTATGTCCCGGATATGACAGCAAACAATCTAATAATGAAACTGATGCTAGAGCTTTGGTGAATGCTGAGTATCCCTTTATTGCCATCGCTTCCAGATCCACTCTGGCCCGGAGTGGTAGCACATGATAGGGTCCTAGTGATGGGTTAAGTTGAACAAAACTGTATATTTATGCTCAACTGAATAGTTTGAAATTAACTTTTGACGTTTAACTGAGTGTAAATAAAAAACTCTATTTATACTTAACTGAATTGTTTGAAACTTTTATCAAAATGACTTAATTCTGCGTTAAATGACTCGAAAAGGGTTGATACGCCATAAAAGAGAATAACTAACCATCCAATAATCAAACCGTCAAAGGTACCGGCTATGGTTGGTAGTATAGTGATATCTGGTGTGGGGACACATTGTGCATAACTTCACTCTGTGTTGTAATGTGAAAGCCACACAGATGAACGTACAATTGTGTCTAATTCGGGAAATGATGTTTTACAAGTTTGAAGTGGTCCAGAAGCAATTGAAAACATTGTTTTTTACAAAATATGAAGGTGTAGTTGATCACCTTATTATAAGTAAATGACTGAAGAAATTTCCCTCAGGTTTCTTAAAACTTTATGACCAGGCAAGGTCATGTGGGTTTAAAAACCCTGTATTCTGAGGCCATCCTTTAAGCCATAGAAACAATTCTAGTAATTCCAGTGTTGTTCCTCACATTCAAGATCTTGTCAAAAGCATTCAGATTGGTTGGTTGTTTGGTTGGTTTTTTATGGCACCTCAACCTTCGTTGGTTATTTGCACAGTGGAACCACCACTTACGAATTTTACGATTTTTTTTCTTACATTACCGAAATATTGCAAAGTTTTGATTTACCCTCGTATCACCTGCAGAGAAGCAGTCGGTGTATTTTTATGCAAATAAACAGTTCTATTTCAAACAATTTAGTTTAGCATGAATACATTTTCTTGTTTACACACAGTTAAACGTAAAACAGTTAAATTTAAAAAAAAATCAGCGTAATTACATAGTCCTATTTGATCCATAGATAGGATCCCATTCGGTGCTACCACTCTGGGCCAGAGTGGACCTTGGAGCGATGGAAATGACGAAGTACTCTGCATTACCCAAAGATCCAGCATTACTGAAGTCTCACCATCTGACTGTTTAATGTCATATCTAGGGCACTCATTGCGGGTGGGGGACCAGAATGAGTGCAGAGAAGCAGTCGGTGTATTCTACAGCCCCAGCTGGCTGGGCAAAAAAGCATTCAGAGTTGGAGAATTGTGTCTCACATTACCGAAATATTGCACCCTCGTATCGCCTATAGTTTTAACATTATGTGAATTGAAACAATTTTTCAAGTATAACGATTTTATTTATTGTACTTTTAACAATTTTATCTAATCCGATGTATGCAATAAAAATTGATATTTGTATATTTTGAAACTTATGAAACATTCAAACCGACTAAAAACTATATTAGCAATATTCAAAATGATTTTACATCCAAAGAATAAATCATAAACTACTACAGTAGAGCAATATAAGATTTTTCTATTCTTTTATTAATAATGTAGGAGTTAAAGTAATTTGGATTTAAATGTTGGTTGGTTGGTTGGTTATGTTTTACGACGTATCATACTTTGTACGTTCTTTAATGCCAAATCCTGTTTACGCATATATGTTACATATATAAGATTTGTAAACGAATAGTTTGTTGGAAATATTATTTTTAAACGAGACTGAGTTCATTTACTTGCACAAAGTTAAATAGTTTCAAGTATTGCTATGTAACTGTAATGTTTTTTAGACACAATTAAATTGTTTCAAGTATTGCTATCTGATTATAATGTTTTTTTTAGATACAAATTGTTTCAAGTATTGCTATCTGACTGTAATGTTTTTTTAGACACAATTAGATAGTTTCAAGTATTGCTATCTGACTGTAATGTTTTTTAGATACAATTAAATTGTTTCAAGTATTGCTATCTGACTGTAATGTTTTTTTTTAGACACAATTAGATAGTTTCAAGTATTGCTATCTAACTGTAATGTTTTTAGACACAATTAAATAGTTTCAAGTATTGCTATCTAGGTGTAATAGTTTTTTTTAGATACAATTAAATAGTTTCAAGTATTGCTATCGAACTGTAATGTTTTTAGACACAATTAGATTGTTTCAAGTATTGCTATCTAGGTGTAATAGTTTTTTTTAGACACCATTAAATAGTTTCAAGTATTGCTATCGAACTGTAATAGTTTTTTTTAGACACAATTAAATAGTTGCAGGTATAGCTATCTAAGATGTAATAGTTTTTTTCAGACATAATTAAATTTGTTTCAAGTATTGCTATCTAACTGTAATACTTTTTTTTTAAACGCAGTTAAATAGTTTCAAGTATTGCTATCTAAGATGTAATAGTTTCTTTTAGACACAATTAAATAGTTTCAAGTATTGCTATCTAACGGTAATAGTTTCTTTTAGACAGAATTAAATTGTGTCAAGTATTGCTACCTAAGAGTAATTGTTTTTTTAGACACAGGTAATAGTTTTAAGTATAGCAACTTAACTCTAATAGTTTTATATACACACAATTAAATTGTTTCAAGTATTGCTATCTAACTGTAACAGTTTTATTTAGACAAAATTACATTGTTTCAAGTATTGCTATTTAACTGTAATGGTTTTATTTACACACAACTAGATAGTTTCAAGTATTGCTATTTTAATCTAATAGTTTTATTTGTACAAAATTAAATGCTTTTAAGTATTGCTATCGAACTTAAATGATTTTATTTGCATGCACCTAAATAATTTCAAGTATAGCTATCTAACTATAATAGTTCTATATGCACACAATTAAGTAGTTTTAACTATAGCTCTCAAAATCAAATAGTTTTATTTGCACACAGTTTCAAGTATTGCTATCAAACTCTAATAATTCTATTTACACTCAATTAAAAAGCTTAAAGTATTACTATCTAACTTTAATAGTTTTATTTGCACACAGTTACATAGTTTCAAGTATTGCAGTCTAACTCAAATAGCTTTTTTGTATAAAATTAAATAGTTTTACGCATTGCAATCTAACTGTAATAGTTTTATTTGTACACAATTAAATAGTTTCAATTATTGCTACCTATCTGTAATAATTTTATATGCACACAATTAAATTGTTTTAAGAACTGCTGTCTAACTATAATAACTCTTATAGTTTTATTTGCATACAATTAAATACTTGCTATCTAACAGTATTAAATAGTATTGCTATCTAACAGTTGAATAGTTTTATTTGTACAAAATCAGATAGTTTGACGTATTGCAATCAAACTTTAATAGCTTTATTTGCATGCAGTTAAATAGTTTCAGGTATTGCCATCTAACTTTAATCCTATTTACCAACCCCTCCGCTCGGGCAGAAAATGACACAAGGTCAATTTTTAAGCGGAGTTTATCAGGTTTGAATTCGGAGTTTTCCTTCTCCTAGACTAGTTGCCTCACCAAGGCTGAAGAACCAAGTCTGTCCTACTATACCCATAGCTGGAAGGAGAATAATTGGATTGATACCTTTCCCAAGGGTATTAGTGCTGTGTGATAATGCAATCAATCTCGTCCAGGATTTGAACTCGTGTCGCCATGTCCATTTCCTACGATGATAACCATTACACCACGGACACCTCCGAAACAAATATACGTTAATCTAACTTTAATAGTTTTATTTACACACAGTTAAATTGTTTTAAGTATTATTATCAAGCTTTAATAGTTTTATTTGCCTTCAATTAAATATTTTCAAGTATTGCTATCTTACTCAAATAGTTTTCTTTGCACACAGTTAAATAGTTTTAAGTATTGAACAGACTGCCATTGATAGATAGATGGATAGTTAGATTAATATATCAGAGCTGTGATAATTTACTGTCTCTCATCTATAGTTGTTGTTGTTTTCGGTGTTGTTGCTGTTGTTGTCCTTCTTCTTATTATTATTTCCAATCCTCATCAGCATCACCTTTCTCAATACATTCTTCTTCTTCTTGTACTATTTTTGATCGGTGAGATCTACTTTTTAACAAACTCTAGCTAAATACTATCGTATTAATTAATGTTAATTTAGTTTAAAACTGTTGCATTCAAGAAAAAAATTGCCATCTTAGTTGATGCCTTTTTTTTGGTGGCAAATTAACGTATATTTGTCTAAAATTAAGAGATAGCTCGTCAATTAAAATCCCATCCATTATAAACAGAGCCATGAGATAGCTATGATTAATTCAGCAGAGCAATCATTAAATTATTACGACGCGAACATGTACTGAATTGTATTATGAATATTTGCCATAAATATTCATTAGGGAAAATAAAAAATGAAAAAGAATAAACAAAACATTGACGTGTCTTTTTCGCACCTAATGAATTTTATATGGAAGAGTTAGAGACATAACTTTTATTTCTCAGCTTCTGCATCTCTCATTTCTCACTCGCTCACTCATTCACATATCTATCAATCTATCAATCCATATATATATATATGTATATATATATATATATATATATATATATATATGTATATATATATATATATATCAATTTCAGTTTGTTCACATCTATCTATCTATCTATCTATCTTTGTAAAATTTAGAAGAGACTGAATTCAATCATACTATCCTAATAAATGGTGTGGTGTTATGGTTAGCGTCGTTGGAAATTGATACGGAGACTCGAGTTCAAATCCCAGACGAGGTAGCTTAGATTTCAGCAAACCCTTGAGAACTATATGCACTTAAATATATTTCCGTCCAAGGGTAAATGATTTTTCTGGCTGGGCTCTTTAACGTGGATATGTCAACCTGTCTAGTAGAAGGAAAACTGAATTCAAAACTTTTAGATTCCACATAAAAATTGACCTTATGTCGCCTCATGTACATTCAGTGCTATTGTTAATACACACACACACACACACACAGATATATATATATATATAGTAAATAATAGGGCAGAATGTGTTATTCAGCCTTGGTGAGTCAACTTGTCTAGGAGAAGGAAAACTCTGAATTCAAACC
This sequence comes from Sepioteuthis lessoniana, assembly GCA_963585895.1. Taxonomy (NCBI): domain Eukaryota; kingdom Metazoa; phylum Mollusca; class Cephalopoda; order Myopsida; family Loliginidae; genus Sepioteuthis; species Sepioteuthis lessoniana. The sequence continues at coordinate 64,366,938 of OY757916.1, read as the reverse complement.
TGTTAAACTCCGCTTAAAAATTGACCTCGTGTCATATCCTGCCTGAGCGGAGGGGTTGGTAAATATGGTATATAAATATATATATATATATATATATATATATATATATATATGTGTGTGTGTGTGTGTGTGTGTGTGTGTGTGTGTGTGTGTGTGTGTGTGTAAGTGGTAAGTAGATATGCCTGTTTTATAAATCTTACGAACATGTTAACCTGATTAAATCGAAATTTATCCATGGCAGATATTCCTTAACTTTAACTAATTTCATGCCTCGGTTGCTTTCCATTTATAGTAATTATTTCTCTCTTTATTCAAATTAGCGTAGCTTCTATATTATTAATAATTGAATGGGAAAATGCAATACTATTTTACAGCAATTTTTTATGATTTATTCTCTGATGTAAAATCAATTTGAAATTTTTGTTGATTCAATTTTTTTGTAGATTTAAATATTTCTAAATAAGTTTTAATATATATACTAATATCAATTTACGTTGCATATGAAAACTTTCTAATGCCAGTTTTAGGATAATACTTTACGATAAGTAAAGTTGCAACAACCTGTAAACGTGTTTCAATTTACATAAGATTAAACGAACTGATAATCTAGCTGGTTTACTGTATTCAGACTCCATATTGATATACTGTCTATCATACTAGGGTATGGACACTGGTCTGTATATTAGCATGTTCCAAATCCTATGACTGTTGCTCCTACAAAAGGGTCATACCCCGAACAAAAAAGACGTTTCTAAGGTATGACACTATACTGGATTTGATGGTGAGGCTCTAGTTTTCGAACTATTACTCCCAGTTATACTCTGAACGCAGAGTGGTAGAACCTGTTCGGATTCCATCTTTTTTAAAATGTCTCGTATTTGATAGGACAATGTTAAAAATAAATGAATAATAATAAAAAAAAAAACATGAAAAACAATTACGCAAGAAATGTAAATATGTACATTAAATGCATACGATTCACTAATCTCAGAGCATAAAATAACAGTAGACGAGTTGACATGCCGTTAAAATCAATAAATCAATCAATCTTTTCTGTGTAAACAGCAAACGAAGACTGTTTCTATAGAGAAACTGTAATCATTTATAGTTGGCTTATCAAAATATTATGTTCTAATGAAATATTCAATGGTCAACATTTAAAAAAAAATAACGTCTGCAGTTTGTATGAATTACAAATAGAATTCTTAACTATTTGCCGAAAGCTACACAAACAAATGCTAGAGATGCTGTTTAAATCCAGACAATCTTTCTTCAATTAGCATTCTAGTCGAATCATCTTTAAATGCCACCGAACCCCAGGGGATAAAGATTCGGACAAGCACCCTATTCCACTAAAGACCTTACAAGTTGAATTACTGTGTTTAATGCCATGATGTCTATTGAAGAATTCCCTGGAGTGTACTGAAAGAGAAACTGGAGAATTAGAATAAACGATTAAGGGAATAAAATATAAAATCGGCGGACTTAGTTCAAATAATTTCAAAAGCTTGCGTTGCTTTCGATCCTAATGTCCTTGGGAAAGAAATATATATATTTCCCCCAATAGGTCGGATAAAATGACATTTGAGCCTTGGTAATGATCATGACTTCGATTATTGATATTTAAGAGGAGCTTGTGTTGTAACAGTTATCATCGTAGCCAGTGGACACGGTGACCAGAGCATAAATATTGGATGTAGATGTCTGCTTTTCAAATAGCGTTGATATCCTGCGAAAAGGTATGAATCCAACTATTCTGCCTCGAACTATGCGAAAATAGAAAAGTAGACTGGATCTTTAACCTTGGTATGGCAACCGGTCTAGGAGAAAGAAAGCTCTAAATAAGACCTTATAGTATAGTGGCAAAAAAGCTACACTGTGACATCTTAGTAAGCGAGTTCGAACTCCAGTTGTGCTATAGCATTCTCTTTCGGACTAATATCCTTGGAACCGGTATGAACTCTTCAGTCATGGGTTAATTAGTAACAGTACTGTTCTTCTGCAAGGGTTATTTTTACATTAAGTATCCCACAAAGGTTAATATGCCATTAAGTAAAGAAATTAAGCCAAAACAAATCAAACCAAGGAAAACTCTGAAAATCTGTGAAAATCCGCCTAAAAATCGACCTTGTGTCGCAACTGGCCGAAAGTTAGGCTAAATACAAAGTTTACATTTACTTCAAAAGTTGGCGAGACAACGAGATGATCACCATTAGGAAACCCAAAACATTTTAACTGGACAACACAGATGATTTGTTTATAATGGTGAAAACTTGTCTAGAACTCGTCAAACCTTTTGGAGAAATTGATAACAGAAGAATGGTATACCACAGAGTAACAATTTATCTAAAAAAAAAACCCTCCTATTTCCTTCTTCAAGAACGCTTACTTTACCAAAACAATAAAGACCTGTCAACTCTATTTACTAACAGAAGAAAAGGATGTATGTCTTTGTCAAGGGCATAAGCACGATATAAAACAAGAACAACTGCATCCAGGGTATGGACTCGTCTCATCAACTTTATTTCTTACGACAATAACCGTTTAACAATATTTACTATGCATTTGAAATTTTTCAGTTTTTTTTTCAGTACTACAGTTTCCAGCGAAAACCAGTTGACAAAAATAGTCAAACTGAGTCTTAAGATAACGAGGAATGTCTTTGCAAAATTCCTCAGCAAAGTGGAAAACACGCGCGATAAAAGAGAGCGTAGCATGAAATTAAATTCTATCTGGATACGGCGCAAGGAGTTTTATTCTAATTGCCCACGGTATTGCTTTGGGGAGTCGACTATTATAGTAAACCGTATCGTGAGAGTTAAAATACTGAATCAAAATCCGAACCTCAACATCGTGAGATTTTAAATGTATTTAAAATGTGTTACATTCTGTCCAGAGAAACTTTATATGCGTATTGCTGATCGTTATCATAACAGACAAACATTATAATGCGGAAAATGAAAGTTAACAAAATAAATAGAATAAAATAAAATAAAATAAAACATGGTCAAAGCTTTTGTTCTGGGATATGATGATGGCCAAAAGAATAGCCGAAAGGTCTTTATCCAATATTGGTGATATTTTTCAAAGCACAAACCATATATATATATATATATATATATATATATATGTGTGTGTGTGTGTGTGTGTGTGTGTGTGTGTGTGTGTGTGTGTGTGTGAGTGTGAGGTCATCCAATAATTAAGAGGAACTTTTTAATACAAGTTTATTTTTTCACAATTTTTGGCATGACTGTAAATATTGTATTGTTTGCAATTATTTCATGGCAAAAATTATTTTTATCTTGCGAAACTATACGCTTTGTGGCTATTTAAGGTTGTGGCAAACCAAACAGAATACTCCAGGCTGTAACATCAATATTTTGATGGCTGAAATTTGCAAAGCATGTGAAATTTACAGAAGAATGCGTGAGGTGTAGAGAAACAGTCACGAAATCGTTATAAAGTGGCTAAAAATGTGTTTGCTACTACGAACCTGAGTCAAAAAGACAGTCCATGGAGTGGAAATAAACTAACTTCCTGATAAAAAAAAAAAAAACAAAACAAACAAACAAAAAAAAACCCCCAAAATTCCAGGTGAAGTGGTCAGTGAAGAGGGTCATACTGACAGCCCTCTGCTTCATCAAATGAATCATCACAAATGATTTCCTTGAAAAATAGACAAAGTAAATAGTGCTTCTCATTCGCAACTCTATAAGCAAAATTAACCTTATTTATTGAATGAGTCTCGCATATATATATATATATATATATATATATATATATATATATATATATATATGACAACTTATATAAAAATGAATGTTAGTGACCTTTAATTTTCTTCGATGGTCCGGGAGAACCGGGCTCAATCTCTGGTTGAGTCATACCAAAGACTCAAAAAATAATACTAGATGCCTCCTTGCTTAACACTCAACATTACAAGATACGGATAAGAGTTAGTGGAACAATCCAG
>OY757916.1:64350465-64352965 GCA_963585895.1 Sepioteuthis lessoniana | reverse complement strand
AAGACTCAATCCTAGAGGTAAAGAAATGGAGGAAGTTTGGAAGGTAGCTTTTCTTTTTTTACTTTTCGAATCGAACATGACTCTTCAAATTCAAAAATTAACGGTCAGATTTAAATTGTACAGCAGTAAAAATAAAATTACGTAATTCTTATGAATCAATATTAACTTGAAAAAAATTTCTAAAAAAATATACCATTATTTAACTTAAGGACAGTTAGATCCTTCAGTCTTTCTAAGGAAATTGAAATTTTAGAAAAAACAAAAATGAATTTTAGGAAAAACAGAAGATTACTAAAAATGAAACATGAGCAGATTTCAATGCTGTCATTGTTTTTTTTTTTTTTTTCTTTTTTTTTTTTTTTTTTGTGTGTGTGTGTGTGTGTGTGTGTGTGTGTGTGTGTGTGTGTGTGCGTTTGTTTTTTTTGTTTTTTTTTTGGCGGGGGGGGGCGTTTTTTTCTAATTCTGATATATCATTGTTTCTCTATGTTTATCGTTGTTTGTTATAGATTTCTTATAAGGATTTCAAGTTATGTGTGTAATCGAACGATAAAAAGCATGTGTACAATTGTTTAAGCAAATGTCACATGAATGCATAAATTTATTTATGCATATCTATCAATCTATCTATCTATCCTGTCGTATCCTGTCCAATTCATAGCAATCGTTTCACTAACATGTTGCAAAAGATTTTCGGGCAAGAATTATATATTGCATGAATTTTTGTCGTTCCTCTTTGGGAACATCAGCCTTGAAAAAAGTTGTTGTTAGGACAAATAGATAATTTTTATTTAAAAAATGTACAAACTTTCGGCAAAGACAATGTAATTAGATGATTCCTCAACTATGGAGTGGCCTTGTTTTATGGCAAATACAGAATTGACTAATTTCATTCAGTGTGAATCATTTCGGAAAAAATATATTTTTTTGTTTTAATAAATAGATATCTGAAAAAATTGCTGCGATATAAACTTTTGTATTTTCAAATTCTATTCGCTGAAACATTTTCCGTACATACATGGATGCTCGCTTTCACCATTGTACGTGTGTATAAACACACACAAACACACACGCATACACAAATATGTATATTTATCTGACGATGTGAAACTTCAAGTAATAGACTTCTAGTATTCATGAATATATATATATATATATATATATATATATATATATATATATATATATATATATATATATATATATATATATATATCTTTTATCAACTCTCATATAACAATAAAAACAAATGTATATGCATACTCATATAAAATTGCTTAGATATATATTATTTTTGATTTGATACATTTTCGTAAATATTCATATTTCTTCTTCCAGGGTTTCAATTCAGCTAATTTTTTGTATTAATAATACCCAATAATATCCGTTTTTATCATCTTATGTTTCACAAAAAATTACGAAATTCAGGCATGTTTGTTTTAGAAAAAGCGCTTATTTGTTAAGGGAGGTATCACACACACACACACACACAGATATCAATAATAATAATAATAATAATAATAATAATAATAATAATAATAATAATAATAATAATAATAATAATAATAAGAAGAAGAAGAAGAAGAAGAAGAAGAAGAAGAAGAAGAAGAAGAAGAAGAAGAAGAAATGTAAATTAGAAAAGTTTATAAAAAAAATACGGCTCGATGCAATTAGGCAGATCAGAATATATTTTTTAATACATGTTTATCATTAAATATTCTGATAATAAGCATGAGAAGTCTATTACTTGGAGTCTCATGTGGTGGGCACAATGATGTACAGATTTTCCGTCTGATGTTGGTGCACATATAATTCTTTTTATGAAAAACCTTCATGGATTATCATTGATTTTTATGTTTTTGTTTTTAACCCATTGAATTCTATGTAAAATTCTTTCCTACTAATTTTTCTTTCGTCAAGATTTGTTTACACGAAAACAAATAACTTATAATTCGTTGAAGAATATGTACTAAAAATATCAAAAATGTAATTTCTTATGTTAATCTTTTTTTTTTATCAAACCCTTTGTTTTCATTCTCGTGCGATTTTCATTTTTTTCCTAAAAAATCTCGTTTTTAAACACAACTAATCAGAATCGTATATCCCAATGAAGAATTATTGATGCTTTATAAAGATTTCTTATTTCAGCCAAAAATATTTGAAAAATTTCAGATTACTTATGAAGTATGAATCTTCTGTATTCAACGTAATCATGTGGTTGATAATAGCCGGGGAAAATTCTTATTCACTTCTGCTTGTTTGGCGAGACAATAACAACGTATTTATGACCAGTAAACATTCGGACACAGGTAAAAGTCAAAATTACTTTACCACAAGACATGTCGGCGGTATTCACTTCCTCCAATGAGCTTTCTAAATGCCACTAAAAAAGAAACTTATAATTTAATTTTTATTTATTTGCAAAGAAAATTCATTATAGTTAGTTTATGTTATAAGTTGTTAAATCTATTATAGTTACCTGAAAAATAGTATCGCAGAGACC